>JAVJAP010000046.1:0-359209 GCA_034770075.1 Aralia elata | reverse complement strand
TTTTGAATGAACGACATACGGTTATTTTATTCCGCAGTTAGTTATTGTATGTTGTTTAGGGGTGAATGTTTGTATTGGATCGAGATGACCGAATTCCGGTGTTTGAGACCTGAATTTGGGGGTGTCACAGGTTGGTATCAAAGCTATAGGTTATAAATGTTAGGATTGCGAAACCTAGGTTATAACCTTAGTATTAAACTCGTATTGAGTGTGCTAGGAGGTAAATCAGGGAGATTTATCAATTCTGGTATTTTGATGAATTGGGAAATTCATCGAGTCGTGTAGTACCCAATGAAATATAATTTCATTCCTTCAATGAATATATTTTATTGCTGTACTAATGTTAGTTTTGTGTGCTTGTAGGATGGCTGTCATAGGTGAGACTAGTGGAGTTCAGGAGGAGTAGGTATTTACAGATATACCTGTTGCTACGGAGCAGCTAGTGGGCTATGCACCCGTTGCCCCAGTAGTACCATTGAGTGGGTCTGAGCCAGAGGAGGACTACTTGATGGATTTGGTAGAGCCTGTCATGGGCGGAGTGCTGAGATCTGATAGTCAGGACAGTGATGACTTGCTCGGAGATTATGCCGATCGCATAATAGAGTAGGAGCAGATTATCGAGCAGCAGAATGCTCGTATTGCACACTTAGAGGAGGAGAATTCTATCCATCAGGAGATGGAAGATCAGTATAAGACAGAGGCGTACTTATTACAGTTTGAGGTAGTTAAGTTGAAAACTCAGATTCAACAGTTAGAGGGTGCTACACCCTAGTTGAGCCCCACAGTGCAGCAACTGATGTTGCAAAATAGTTAGCTGAGGCAGGCATTAGAGCAGTCGGACGCCAGAGAGGTGGATCTGCAGTCAGCTCTACAGGCCGTCAAGGCCGAACGAGACTTGGAGCAGGCAGACAGGATTCGGGTACATGAGTTCTGGGTTCGCGCAGCCACAAGGGTGGATGTGGTAGAGGGAAAGGTTCGAGATGGATCCGCCAGGATCAATACATTAGAGTATGCCATGTACACGACATTGGCCAGACTGCAGGACCGGGTCAGAAGATACCCTCAGGAGGAGGGCAGAAGTTGGCACATGATCAAATGCCGAGTGGTTGATCGGTTAGCTCGTCAGGCATTCCGTTGGGCAGTTCGCCGTAGCAGGCGTTGACTAGTTGGTTTAGTACCCTTGTGTGTACCTGGTTGTTGTAGTGAGTTCCACTTTTGTTTAATAGGGACAGTTTTATGTGGTAAATCCATATGCTTTGTTGTATGCATAGGATGTTAGTCAACCCCAACTTTTGTTCTGTTTAAAGGTAGATAGTAGTGAAACCTCACCTTTTATTCAGTAAAGGATAGTAAGCAGTTGACAGTTTTATGCCATTGAGCGTTTTATAAGAAGTATGCCAAAATGTGGATGTCAGTCTATATTGCAAGTTTGGGTATATGAATATAACTGCAATTTGTTTCCTTTTAAATCAAATATGTGTTTGATAGACGTCTTTAAAATTTTGAATTGCATGGCCTTGACACATAAAAAAACATAGAACCCTAAGTATAAGAGTGCAGTTTTTCTTTTATCGAGATCCATAATGCGCGCCAAGAGATAGACCCGCAATCGAACGTGTCGCTGTAAGGTGCCAGGAATTTTAAACATTGTACCAAATTTAAATTGAATAAATAAGTTCATTATATCTAATTTTCACGGATTTAATTGGATCCATGGGGTAAATCATTATTTATATAAATACGTGGTCCAAAAAATTTTCAGTGCATTAAAGGGACTTACTACTGATGGGTTTTTTTTTTTATGTTTTTTTATTTATATTTTTAAAAAATAAATTAGTAAATTCAAGCCCAAAGAATTTAATTTGCAAGAAAAAAAAATGGAAGGATTAATAAATAATTTTTAGTTATTTTTATGGGATTTAAATAATTAGCATAAAGAATTATGATTAAAATAAATATTTCAAGCGATTAAACAATAAAGTGATTCATTTAAATTAAATACTAAACATAAAATGGAGTATTAAAACCTATGATTAAAAAATTAGCCCAATCTTTTAATTTTGGTTGGCCCAAATCCCTTTCCTATTCACTGTTGGGCTGAACCAATCTTAGCTGAGCCACAAAATCTTTTTATTTTATTATTGGGACCATCTCCCCCTACTAAGTTCGGTCGGCCCAAGTAAAATGGGTAAGCCCAAATTGAAATCCAGCTGGGTTATAAACCTTAGCAAGCGGGTGGGTTCAATCTATTTGGGAGAAACCAGGAGGAGTTGGGGATTAACCGAACAAAACCTTTTCATGACCAGATAATCGAATTAAATCGAAAGCCCCAAACCCTCTGTCAAGCCCAACCAGTGAAAGGAAAAGGGGGAAACCCTAACCCCTGTCAAATCCACAGCTAAGCAAAGCCAAGTTTCGATCGAGTCGGACGGGACAAGGGCAAGTCGCCTAGGCGTGCGCCGGCGACGGAGGAAACAACCAGTGGACGATTCAAGGGTGGACAGTGTAACGACATGTAAGGGTTCATCGTTTTGGACCAAAGGTTCAAGACAGTGGGTGATTGGACCAGTGGGGGTTCGACACTCGAGGATTTGCCGGCGAATTTTTCTAGGCGACGTGATAGGGAACGATTGAACGGACTACTCTCTTCCTACCGACGGTCAGTGACCTGGTTAATTAGGGGTAATACACAGTTGGTTGGGTAAAAGATTTGCTATAAAATAAACCCCCAAACCTCTGAATTCATCAATTACTTTGGTTTGAAAGTTCTCAGCTAGAAATTAGGGTTTGAAATTAGAAAATTTAGGGAGAGAAATTCAGCGGGAAAGTCACTGTGAATGTCCGGTTTGATTGATTATTGTGGACGAAAGAAGAAAGAACCATTCCAGCCGTTCGAACCCAAGGTACAAAATGGGATATTTTAATCACTGTGAAAATTTTGTTTTTAGGTTTTTAATATAAATTTTTTCCTTCTCCAGACTCAAGGTGGGGTTGTAGATAGTGGTGTATGGTACTAGAAACCAAGATTTTTCCTCTGGGTTGGGTGACTTTATTTCATTGTTTTCGTTTCTATTCGTAATTGGGTTGTCTCGTTTCGGAATTGATAAATTACTGCTGAATATCATTGTTCTGGGTATTGTATTGAACTGAATTTTTCCCTCTGTATTGGTGTGTTATATTTTCTGTAGTAGATTAAGATGGTTCTTTGGAATTTTTTGTGTTGTATTGCTTGGGTTATATTGAACTGTACTTGGAATGGGATGTGTGGATAACATCAATTTGAAATTTTCCCCCAGTATCGGTATAATGCCCAAACTGAACCTTGTTCCGGGTTGGAATGATTACTGAATTCCAAATCAAAAGTTTTGATGGAATTAAAATAGAAGTTGTTGCCATCCTGTGTTGGATGAGAGAAATAGTTTAGGTTGGAATGTATTTTGCAGGAGCTGGGTATTGCAATTTAAGTAGAATTTTCCTTCAATTGGATTTAATTGTTTGTTTAGTTGGGTGAACTGTTCTAACAAACACTGTAATAATTTTGTTAGTGAAACGAAAGTAGCTGGAATTGTGATATCAATTGTTGATAATATTGATTTTGGGCAGAAAAGAAATAACCTATGATCTACCAATAATATCATGTAGTCACTGTATTAATTTAAGTGGTGCAATTCAATGGAATCAACTATTGATTAATTAACTTAAGTTAATAATGCAATTGGCAACTAATTAGTATTAATGTTAATGAATAAAGTTAATAAAATAATTATGTATATTATTTATTAATAAATAATAAATATAGATAATAAATATTTAATTATTTATTTAGTGATAATAATTAAATATGAATATAGTTAATATAATAATTATTTATTATTTATTAATAAATAATAAGTAAGAATAATAAATATTTAATTATTATTTTAATAATAATAATAATTAAATATGAATAAAGTTTAATAAAATAATTATTTAATTATTTATTAATAAATAATAAATAAAGATAATAAATTGTTAATTATTATTTAATAATAATAATATTTAAATATGAATAAAGGTTAATAAAAAATAATTATATTTATTATTTGAATTAAGTTAATAATATATATAGATAGAAATATGTATATATTATTTTGTTTAGTGAGCAATAATGAAATATAAATAAAGTTAATAATATAGTATTATTTATTATTTATTAATAAATAATAAATAAAGATAATAAATATTTAATTATTATGTATTATTAAATAATAATTAAAATTTGAATAAAGTTAATAATATTATTATTTTATTTTTTATTATTATATCTAAATAAAGATAATAGAATATTTAATGTATTTTTTAAGAAATAATATTAAGTAAATATGAATAAAAGTTATTGAAAATAATGATTTTGTATTTATTAATTAATTGAAATATAGTTAATATAGTTATGTTAATTATTAGTTAGTGATAATAATGAATTAAATATGAATAAAATTAATAAATAATGTATTTATCAATAAAGAAATAAATAATGAAAATAAACACATAAGCGATTATTAATATTTAAATAATAATTAAGTGTGTAAATTTATAAGGTTGAATAATGGACAAGTTCAATAAATATTAAATTACCCCTAAGGTAATAGTAATTAAGAGTAAATCAGCAACAAAGAAACTGATCAATGGGTTTTTCTGTTATCTTTTAAACCCAATAAATGTTATAATGGATTGTTAAAGGTAACACATTGAGTATTCAAAATGATAGTGAACCTTGATTAATTATTATCTGTTTAAGATAGATAAAGGTCATTAATAAACTTATGTTTAACTAATGTTAATTAAGTAATTAAATTTAGATGGTAAATTTTACCTGTTGAGATAAAAGGTATAGTGAGAGGTGTCAAATTACACAACTGTTAATGGATAAATATCGACTTTATCCAATGATAGGGTCATCTCGATGATCAAGTAATTTAAAGCTAGAATTGATCTGTAGCTGAGCAAACAGGCAAGTCCTCTATCCCCGAACTTTGATTTCTGCAAGTTCCTAACCCTAAACTTCTTACATTATTGCAAGTTCTTCCTTACTCAACTTTTTTCCTTGAGCAATACTTCTATAACCTTATGCAGTATTTTAATTCATAGCGAAGAGGTATATATTATTGAAAGTATTTTCTTTAAGCATGAATTTAATCTCCAAGCATGCTATAAGAGTGGTCTAATTACTTTTAAAATTTATTCCACATCTGTGTATTTATTGGCATTACGCACTCATGCATTTGAATTCGAATATTTGAATTAAATTCAGAAGGTTTTATGAACAATTCATGGTTTTACAGTCTGAACCCTAGTGTCGGTTCAGACAATTTTGGTGAGAATTTATAAAAGCTATCCCGAACCAATCAATGGTAAAGATTCTTAGACTGTATGAACACCCCTTTATTTATAGGGGAGTACCCCCACCGTACCAATGTAAATTTATAAAAAAAAACATATATTTTATAAAAAAAATAATAATAATATAATATAAATTTATTTTATATAAAGGTACAAGTAGCAGAATTAAATGTTATGCATAATACATAGGGGGAACGCGAGGCTGATCCCCTCAAGTACGTTATTCAGTAGGCTCAGTAACCATTAGGGTCCCTACCAGCTATTGAAATCCTCTGGAAGTTATCGTTTCCAAAGTCTATTTGACTATCAATTGTTCTAAAAAGCATTTATTAGTTCATGCGTCTGATTTATACTATTGCAGAAATCCCTTTTTAAATCCCTTCCATCATGATATATCCTTATTGTTGCACTTTAAACCTTGCTGGGCAAACTCGTTGCTCATTCTTGCTATATCATGATTTCATTGCAGCTAAAACCCAGACGTCCAGGAAGAATAAAGGGAAAGAAAAGAAGAAATGATGAGGACTTCTTGTAGCTGACCTTAGATTCATGTGTTAGTTATTTACTGATGTAATTTAAAACCCCTGCTAGCTATTTTTAGGGGTATAGGATTGTGTAAATGATTAAGGTTAAATCGCGTATTCTGGGACTAGTAACACCTTGTACATGAACAACGTAAGTTTTATTTTATTCCGCAAAAAATTTTTTTTTTTAGATACCATATTTTGTTATAGGTGGATGTTTATATTGTATCGTGATGACCGGATCCGGGTATTTGGAGACCCTACTTTGGGGGCGTCACAGGTTGGTATCCAGAAGCCATACGGTTAAAACCCTTAGGAAGAAATAGTCCTTAGGCTATAACCTGAGAGAATATAGATGAATAGAAGGGGATAGAACTCATATAGAGTTTATTTTTGGGTAGAAAATTTATAATGGATCTTAAAATTGAGGATTTGGGATCATACTTTGGTGTTATTAAAGCTTGTGGATAATTTGAGGAATGTGTAATGAAAAGATAATATGGCAAAGTGAAGACCATTAATTATGGACGATCCATTGGTGAGCTGGAGTTATAGATATTCGAGGTAAATTAGATTAATCATTTGATGTTATTGATCAATTGCTGTGGCTATTGATCAATTTTTGTGGGCTATTCATTAGATAAAGATATTGGAGTGAGGTGGTATAGTAGTTTTCTTTGTGAAGAAGAGAGGGTACCTTAGAAATCTGTTGGATTAAGGTTTGCAAGAAGGAAATGATTAATTCGATAAATAATGAATAGATCGACTATTTTGAAGTGTTTAGTTAAGTTATTAAGCTTTATGGTGGAATGCCCAGGTGAGACAAAGGTAATGAACTCATATAGAGTTGTTTCAGCAAAAGTTTGAGAGTATTTAAGATGAATGATTTTATATGCCAAAAAAAAAACAAAAAATATATCTAAGAGATGGAACTGAATGATGAGATAAATAGAAATACCCTAAGAAGGAGGATCAAAATGGAGCCGATATAAGAATTAAGTGGAGGTAATGAAAGAAAGAAAGGTTAAGTCTGAGAGTTATAAAAGACCTTTGTGCGTAGTCATGAATGAAGAATGGAATTCAATGTATATGTACTCAGTATATCTATGCATGTAAAGAAATGTGAATCTCAGTTTTTGTACAGCTAGCAGTATATCTGTTGTAAGTCCCAACTTTGTTGTACAGTTGTGGAGTAGTTATGTGAATCCCAATCTTGTTGTTAGTAACAGAAGGATAAGTGGATATCAGGAATGCGATATGATTGTAAGTAGTACGAGGTACTAAGCTGAGCATATTAGTATATTTACTGGTACCGATTGAGTTGATATGATGAAGATACATCCCCACTTTTCAGATCTAGGGGAATGCCGTACTTATTAATCCCATCCATTTGTGTCCTAAAGTGGGATAGTTAACATTTATAGGAATATACCCAGAAATATAAGTGTTTGACAACACTAAAACACCCACCCAAAAGGGGTGTATGAATATAATTGTGGTATTATTATTACATAATTGATTGTGAACGATTTGTGCCTTGACTCTTAGATGATAACATCAGTAGAATTTTGCACGATGTGTAAAACAAGAAGGATTTATGTAAGGTTTTGTTTAGAACAAACAATGCCGTTCAAGGAGAGCAACAACCCGATACACGAGGGTGGAAGAGTCAGTGAATAACGAGGAGGGTCATACTGACCTCAAGAGAGACCTTTGGCGAACTTGTTAGAAGGAAACGAAGCAAGGCAGAACCAGCCATTGCGGTTGTTGGCCAAGAAATCACATGACGAACTTTTACGGGTTTCAAATTACGAGAACCACCGGAGTTTCGTGGGAATAAGGATTCGAGTGAAGCGCCAGACATAGGTAGAAAAATGGGGAAAGTTGTTATCAAGGTCGCAAGAGTGACGCAGGAACCAGAAGAATTCGTTTTCCACTTGCATGAGGAAGGGTGAGTCAAAATTACTGGAGGAGGAGGCGAATAAGAAGCCGAAGCTATGTGGGAAGACGCGACTGAGCGTGGACTTCGTTTTAAGGAGCCTGTATTTCAAAAAAATTACTTTCCTAGAAAGCACCGCAGGCAAGTATGGAGATAAAGTTTTCTTGGATCTGAAGCAAGATGATATGTCAGTAGCAGAGTACGCAACGAAGTTTAACAAACTAGCTAGGATGATCCACACCAAGTGGACACCGGAGCTAGGCGAGCGAAGAGATTTGATCAAGGGTTGAAGCCCTGGGCGTATAGTAAGGTTGTGGTTTTTACAGATCAACAACATGCCTACGTAACCTTAAGGAAGCAATCGTTGCCAAGGAAGAAATGAAGCGTTGACAAAGCACAACCAAGATCAAAAAAAGCCATGATGGTCACAAGGAAGTATAGTCGTGGGCTCCAAGGACCGTGGTGTCAGGTATCATCCCAATCAAAATGGATATAAATGCTTATGTGTTATTCGACTTTCGGGTGCAACCTTGCTCTTTTTGTTTTTTCCCGAAGAATTTGCTAAACAGTTAGATTTACCTCGGGAAGAATTAGAATACCACTATCACTAACGTAAAAGTAAGCAAATAAGGAAATTATCCCTGTAGAACACATTCATAGGAAATTGTTGAGCCGAATTGCTGAGGATTTAAGCTCAGTGTGGACTTTGATACCTGATTTCGTTTGGGGGAGTTCGATTTGATTCCCTTGGAATGGATTTTTGGATTATCGATCCACGGAGTAGGTCATTGACTTAAGAAGTAAGTGTGTACACCTATAGACTCCTAATAAGTCGAAGTAAATATTTTAACGAAGGCAGTAAGTCACCAAAGACAATCCTTGTTATACTTAACTATGATGCAGACGAAAGATTACTTAAGAAAGCTGTGAGTAGGTTTATTTGGCCTATGTGGTCGATACTCGTCATGGGGGGGTGGGCGAAGCATCGGATAAGAAGTACAAATACCAGTCGTAAGAGATTTCTAACCGATGTCTTTCCCAGATGGAACTTCCGGGACTTGCCCGCCGATTAGGGAGAAACCGAGGTCTTTATCGATTTGGCATGCCGGGGGAAACCGCACCAATATCGAAGGCCGGCCCCGTATCGGAATAGCAACCGGTAGAAATTGTGAAAGAGTTGATGGTGCAACTGCAAAAGAACATGTACTAGATAAAGTTACACCTCAGACCTACGCGTGTCCCCATGGGGAGCGCCAGTTCTGTTTTGTAATAGAAGAATAGACGGTTCAATGAGGCGTTGTATCGTCACTATCGGAGTTGAACAAAAGTTAACGATTAAGAACAGGTATCCGCTTCACCTAGAATTGACGTTCATGTTCGATCAACTCAAGGGAGCGATAGTATCTTTTCAAAGATCGACTTAAGAAACAGGCTAACATCAGCTGAAGGTGAGACAGGAAGAATTCCCGAAGACTGCATTCAGGGAACTCGTTATGGCCACTTCAAGTTTCATGGTAATGTCTTTTGGATTGACGATATGCACCACAGCATTTAGGATATGATGACACAGAGTGGTTATTCAAGCAATACTTGGATAAATTCGTAAGTCGTATTCAGCGATGACATTCTTGGTGTATTCAGGGACAGAGGAGGGAACATGCTGAACATTTAAAGCATTGTATTAGAAGCTTCTCAGGAAGGAGAAGTGTGTATTGCAAAGTTTTTTCTAAGTTGTGGAGTTTTGGTTACAAGACGAGTACAATTTCAGGGTCCTATGGCATACGACAAGAGATGGAATTTTTTTTTTTTTTGTTTGTTTTTTTGTTTCGGTGGACCCAAGCAAAAGTAGAAGCAGTTATCAACTGTGAAACAATGAGCCAAAGACGCCAACAAGAGATACCGGAGTTTCTTGGGATAAGCGGGATCCTATCGGAGATTCATTTCCAGTAGACTTTTCCAAGATAGCATCGCCATTGACCATCCTCATCCAGGAAAACAGTCAAGGTTGTCTTGGTCCGGAAAAGTGTGAGGAGAGTTTCATGGAAATTGAAAGAAGAGGACTTAGCCACGCACCCGTGTTGACCATTTACCAGACTACACTGGGGCGTTTCGTTAGTGTATAGCGATGACATCACACCAAAGGGTTTTGGCTTGGGTATCTGTATGCATCACTGCAAGGTCGTATGGCGTTAAGCATCGCGGTCAGTTGAAGGATTATGAGAAGGGTTTATCCGACTCTATGATTGGACTTAGGAAGTTAGCAGCGGTAGTTTTTCGCGCCACTTGAAGATTGGGAGGCAATACATATACGGGGTGATAGTGTGTGATATATACAGATCACAAATGTCTGATATATATCTTCACCTCAAAAGGAGCTGAACATGAGGCAACGCCGATGCGTTAGATTTGATCAAGGACTAACGACTGTGAAATTCTGTTTTACCATCCGGGCAAAAGCAAATGTTGTGGTTGATGTCCTAAGTAGGAAAGGCAAGGTGTGAAACAATTGATGCAGCTGACAGGTTCCAGGGAGGAGTTGTTACGGGACTTTGATCGTGCTGGAGCTGGAAGTTATGGTATCCAATGGAGGTGGACGTAAATAGGGTGTTTCGCCGTGACGGTAGGTCCATCCCTACTGGATAAAATTCAAGGAGGCTCAAGTAATTTGACGAGGAATGCATTGACAGTTAAGAAACAGTTATCGGAGGGGAAAAGCCTCGAAGTATAAGGTTGACAGCTACCAGGATGATGCTGAGATTCGGAGGGTAAGGATCTGGATACCCTACGTAACCAGACTTAAGGGAAGAGAATTTTTGCAGGAGGCCCATAATAACAAGATTTTTCGGTACTTCCAGGGTTCAGCACACCAAGAATGTATCAGATTCTTCGTCAACATTATTGGGTGGCCGCATTTTGAAAGGGGAAGTTTGCAGAATTCGTCAGCCGGTGTTTAACTTGCCAGTGGATCAAGGCAGTTTCAGTTTTAGCACCAGCGAGCCGACGCGGATATGTTGCTCCCTTGGAAATATTTCGACCCGAGTGGAAGTGGGAGCACAATTCATACGGATGGTTATTGTGGTAGGACTCCCAACCAACAACAAAGGGTCTAGACGCCATTTGGTGATCGCTAGATCGGTTGACCAAGTCCTGCCCACTTTCTCTACCGATCATAGGATAAGGTACAATAATTGGAGAAACAGTGTTGGACGAAATCTTTACGTGTAAGGAGAATAGTATCATGCGACATGGTAGTGTCGGTATCTATCGTGTCTGACAGAGATCCGCGCTTTCACGTCAAAATATTTTTGGAGAAGTCTACAGGAGGAGACTGGGACTAACCACAGTTTAAGAATGAGTACGGCGTATCACCCTCACAGGTCTGATGGTCAGAGCTGTGACGATACACAATTCAGACTCTAGAGGATATGCTTTCCGAGCAGTGGTGATGGACTTTAAGTGGCTAGCTGGCGACGATCAATTTGCCACTGGTCAGAGTCTCAGCCTACAACAATAGTTACCATGTCCCCCTATAGCATTGGTATTGCCACCCGTACGAATGCATTGGTATGGAAGGAAAGTGTACGCAACGCCGTTGTGTTTGGGATGAAGTTAGGTGAACGGGAGGTTTGTTGGGCAACGGCACAGAATTGGTACAACAAACTGTGGAAAATTATTATAAGTAAATAAGGAACAACGGTTATAGTCAGCAGGCCCAGGATCGTCAGAAGATGTATGCCGGATTGTACACTCGGTCAGTAAACGAGACTTTGAAGTTGGTAGCCTTTTGCGTTTCTTGAAAAGTATCCACCCCTGGAAAGGCAAAATTCCGTTTTGGGAATGAAGGGTAAATTGAGCCCTGTAGGTTGATAGGTTGTTCCGTTACGAAATTTTGAGGCGGTATCGGCGAAGTGGCGTACGAAGTAGCCTTAGACCCTCCTTGAAACTTGAGCACATTTCCACATCGTGTTTCACTGTATCAGTTGTTTGCGTCCCGTAATAAGCCAAGACTACCAAACATGTTCAATCTCCTATTTGAACCTAATTCCAAGTCGAAAAGGGAATTTATCGTCACGAGGATAGGTTCCTGTTCAAATAATTGGATAGGACTAAGAGCAGCAAGCTGAGGAATAAAATCATTCACAGTCGGTGAAGGTTCTCTGGAGAAATTCACGCGGTGGAAGAAGCCACGTGGGAGCTTGAAGAGAAGATGAGAGCGAATTACCCCCCAGTAAGTTCGAAGTAACCTTAGATTGAAATTCCAGAGGACGGAATTTTTTTAATATGGAGGGAGGAGAGTGATGTAATGTCCCGAAATTTTTAAACGTTGTATTTCAAATGTATTTTTTATAAATAAATTTCAATTTTTATATAATTTTAATATAGATTTTTGTTAATGGGATTCCGTTGTAAACAGTATTATTCAAATTTATAAAATTTGTTCCCTAAACATTTAATTGCAAAGAAAATTTGGGTCTTGAGAAGAATTAATTAAACAAATTCATTATTCGGATTAAATAATGTTAAAATAAAGAAATTATGAGTTAAAAAATAAATATTTTTAAATAAGTAATTTAATTGGTTTTGTTAGTTAACTTTAAAATATTTTAAATACAAGGTGGGTTAATTTAAATTTTGGGTCCCAATTCCTTTATTTAAGATGGGGCCATAGCTCTTTTAATTATTTTCTGACTTGAGCCCCAAACCCCTTTTTATGTTTAAATTTCCCTTGTGGGGCTTGCCTTTTATTTTTAAAATGCACCCCGGCTCAAACCATAATTAATTGTGGTTGAGCCCAAACACAGTTTCCAGGCCAGGTTGTACCCAAACCCAATCCGGGTCGGACTTCTATCCTTCAAATTTGGGGATAAACCGAGAACCAGCTCAAATCAGTTGAAACCAAGCCTAACCCAAAAACCCATCACCTTCAGATCAGCAAGATGATCGAGCAAGAGAAGGGAATCCTAAGGCACCTCAAACCCTCCAAATCACACAGCCGAAACCTAGCTATGAACCCCAAATTCATCCATCAATCAAATTCGACCGAGCAGAGGAAGGGGTTGAGGGAAAGGGTAAGGGGTCAGCCAGGGCTGGCGTTAGTCGGCGATCAGCGTGAGGTGCCCGGTCCATGGTGAGGTGGGAATCGAGCCAACCGACCGACCGGCTACTACGAGGTTCAAGGCGGAAGGAACGATAGGGGAAGGCTTGGGCAGACCGACTGTGGGCAGCGGCCTGTTGAAGGGACCCCATGGAGGGATACAAGCTCGCTGAGCGACGTGATTGGGGGGAGACCACGTGGTTTCAAGGGATTAGCCAGGCGAAACAAACTGGGAAGTGTCGGTGATGGGAATACCGCCAGTACCGCTGTTCTCCTTCCCTACCGACGGTTCAAAAGGGTTGCGATCAAATTTGGGGTAGATACCCAACAATTTAAAAAAGGTATAACCAACCCCTATAAAATTTCGCACCACCCAAAACTTTAGAACAAGACCGCATGAATTTCCTTTGTATGTGTAGTCCAAGTTTGGGAGAGAGCCAACAGGGGAAATCAGTTGACTCGAAACGGTGGATAGTGCCGGCGTAATCGAATATATTTGGGTGAAGAAGAAGGACCGCCAAATCGATCAAACCCAAAGGTATCAAAATGGGGTCAATTGACTGTGATAGTTTGTTTGGATTTAGGTTATACACTGTATATGATTGTAGTTGTTTTGGTGTGTAATTCAGATGTTGGATTATAATATTTTTAAAGAACTGGTATATTGGGTTGGTATTGGATTTCTTTTGTTTGTGGATTGGTTTTTAGTTTGGGAAATCTGTATTGGGATACTTGTTTCTCTATACTGGATTAATTATTTTTTTTTTTTGGTAATGTTTGTATTTCATTCTTTCCTCTTTCTGTGCTGGGATGTTATTGCCCCTGGTATTGAACTGATTGATTCGTATTTTTCCTTCTGTGCTGTTAGAATATATATGGTATTTATGATGGTCTCGTTGGGTTATATTGAACTGTACTGGGAATGGGATTTGTGGATAAATCAATTTGAAATTTTTCCCCAGTATTGGTATAATGCCCAAACTGAACCTTGTTCCTGGTTGGAATGGTTACTGAATTCAAGTCAAAAGTTTTGATGAAATTAAATAGAAGTTGTTGCCTCCTGTGTTGGGTAAGAGAAATAGTTAGGTTGGAATGGAGTTGCAGGAGCTGGGTATTGCAATTTAAGTGGAACTTTCCTTCAATTGGATTTAATTGTTTGTTTAGTTTGGGTTAACTGCTCCACAACAGTGTTGGGTAATAATTTTGGGTTAGTGAAAACGAACAGTAGCTGGCTTTTGATATCAATTGTTTGATAATATTGATTTTGGGCAGAAAGGAATCAACCTATGATTCCAATAATATCATGTAGTCACTGTATTAATTTAGTTGTGCAATTCAATGGAATCAAACTATTTGATTAATTAACTTAAGTTAATAATGCATTTGCAACTAATTAGTATTATGTTAATAAATAAAGTTAATAATTTAATATTTAAAGGTAATAAATATTTAATTATTATTTAATATTAAAATAATAATTAAGTATAAATAAAGTTAATAAATAGATTATTTATTATTTATCAATAAATAATAAATAAAGATAATAAATATTTAATTATTATTTAATTAAATAATAATTAAGGTATGAATAAAGTTAATAAAATTTATTATCGATAAATAATAAATAAAGATAATAAATATTTAATTATTATCTAATCTTAAATAATAATTAAGTATAAGTAAAGTTAATAAATAATTACTTATTATTTATCAATAAATAATAAATAAAGATAACGAATAACTACTTATTATTTAATCAATTAATTATTTATTCATTTTATTTTATTTTTCACTAAATAATAAATAAGGATACTAAATGTTGATTATTATGTAATGAATAACTAAAATCCATAAAGTAATTATGTATTATTAGATTAATTATTAATTAACATTAAATAAAAATTAAGCATGAATAAGTAACAAAATAATTATTTATTATTTATCAATAAAATAATAAATAAAGATAATAAATATTTAATTATTATTTAATTAAATAATAATTAAGTATGAATAAAGTTAATAAAATAATTATTTATTATCGATAAATAATAAATAAAGATATTCAAATTAATATTTGATAATAATTAAGTATGACTAAAGGTAATGAAATAATTATTTATCGTAATAAATAAGGATTGTTAAACCATGTTCAGGGACAAATAATGGTAATAAATCCGGGAAACCAAAGAATAAGTAATCATGATTAGCTACCATCAAGTTAATAGCTAAAGATTATTAATTTCTGTTTAGCTAATGTTAATTAGTAATTAAATATAGATGGTGAATTTTAACCTGTTGGAGTAAAAGGTATAGTGAGAGGTGCCAATATACAACTGTTAATTGATAAATCGACTTTACCCAATGATAGGTCACTCGAGATCAATTAATTAAAGCTAAACTATATCTGTAGCTGAGCAAACAGGCAAGTTCCTAACCCTAAACTTCTTTCATTTTTGCAAGTTTCTCTCACTCAATTTTGGCATTGAGCAAGCTTTTAAACCTTATGCATTGTTTAAATTCGTGCAAAAAGGTATATATTGTTGCAAGTTATTCTTTAAGCTTGAATCTTATTTCCGAGCACGCTTTAAGTGGTCTAATTACTTTTAAAATTATTCCACATCTGTATATTTATTGACATTCGCACTCGTGCATTTGAAATTCGTATATTTAAATTCAGGAATTTATAAACCATTCATGGTTAAGTCTGAACCCTTGTTCGGTCAGACAATTATGTGAGAATTTATAAAGGCTATCCGAACCAATCAATGGTAAAGGATTCTTAGAACTGTATGAACACCCCTTTATTTATAGGGGAGTACCCCACGTACCGTATATAAGGTACAAATAGCAGAATTAAATGTTATGCATATACATAGGGTACGCGAGGCTGATCCCCTCAAGTACGTTATTCTGTAGCCAGTAACCAGAGGGTCAACCAGCTATTGACTCCTCTGGAAGTTATCGTTCAAAGTCTATTTGAGATTATCAATTGTTCTAAAAACATTAATGTCCTTGCTTCTGATTATTCTATTGTTGAAATTCCTTTGATATCCCTTCATCATGATATATCTTTGTTGTTGGCAACTTTAAACTTGCTGGGACAAACTCGTTGCTCATTCTTGCTATATCATGACTTCATTGCAGCTAAAACCCGAGACGTCAGGGAAGAACAAAGGAAAGGAAAAGATGAAGTGATAGACTTCATGTAGCAGAAAATAAAGTTATGCGTAGTTGACTTCTGTAATATAATTTGATCCCTGATAGCTATTAGGGTATGGATTGTGTATGTGTTAAAGGTTAATCGTATTCTGGGACTAGTAACACCTTGTAATGAACAACGTATGTTTATTTTATTCCGCATTTTAGATACCATATGTTGTTATAGGTGGATGTTTATGTTGGATCGTGATGACCGGATCCGGGTGTTTGGAAACCCGAATTTGGGGGCGTCACAGAAATCACCCCAACTTTTCATGGATCAACAACCAAAACCATCAACAAGCTCCAAGACCACACTACCCCCCGGGGTTCCAAAATCAACAACAACATCATGCAGCACAAACTTCACAACCAGAAAGAAAGCCAGACTTAGAAGAGCTTATGATGAAGGTGTCGACGCCGGGTTTTTCGTCTTTAATGCGATTGTTGCCCTTTTCCGATTTTAGCTTTCATTAGATGATTTTTGGAAAAGGGTCGGCTTTGATGTCGACGGGGTTTTGAAAGATCGTTTTTTATGATGAGCCAATTAACCAGAGTCGCCAGTTGGTATATTTGAAATGGATGTACCAAAATCTCATCCGAGTTTTTTCGTTTTTTTTATAAATCGCTGGCTCATGTGTGACTCCGAATTAATTGGTCTGCGAATCGAGATTCATAGAGTTTCGGCGGGCTTGCTTAAGTGAGGGGAAGGTGTTAGGCACCCCTCGACTTCCGTGAAACACGGTTACCGCAATCTTGATGCTTTCCTTATCCTTTAATTAATGTGTGTGTTGTGCGCGCTGTGTGTGTGTGTGCCTATGTGAATGTTGTGGTGAGTTTATATGAAAGAATCATTTGGATTTTTAGGGAAAGTCGTGCTTTAATTTGAAAACGCTTCGGAATGTCTTTTCGGTATACACGAGAAAGCTTTATTCTTTATGAGAAAGGTTTGATTTTTAATTGTCCAAAACTATGAGATTTTCATTAAGTGTCGTTTTTGGCAAAACAAGAGTTTTAAACCTTCGTCTAAATAGGAATCGAGATCTATACGTTGCTTTCATAAAATGATGGGCAATTTCTAGAATTTCTTTAACCCTCTATACAATGGTTTAATAAAACGTCATTTTATTTATAAAATCATTTTGTGTTATGTTGTGGACAACGATCTTCCGTTAGCTTTCTCGTTAGATAGGAATCGACATTCATTAACATTTCTCAAATTTTAACCTCGCGATTCTAATATCCTACTTTGATTGATTTTTATGAAAATCTTATCATTTAGCTTTGAAATCAATTTTCGTGTCATAAATCAAATCAAGCATAAACACGCGTCGGGGCTATTCATGGGCATGTAAGCCATCAAAATGTCCCCCGAACGCCAACAATCACAAAATTTCACTATTTCGGGCCTTAAGCACGATTCTCCGCCTTAGCGTCGTTTTAAGGCCCAACGATTACATATTTACAATGAAAACTACATCATTTCTACTTCTTACATCAAGATATGTCCATCATCGGATTGGGACCCCGGGGTCGTTTTCCTAGGCTCACAACCAAGTATCCACACACAAACAATCGGATATTACAATAAAATAAACCAACTCGGATAATCTAACAATACCAAGACATCCTAAAATAATGATTTTAAAGGAATTGATACCAAATATAACACCTTAAAAACAAACAAAGAAATTAATGAACGAATATCATCGGGTTATTAGGAAGAGTTTTATTCCGATGGAAACTTCACTCATAATCCCTAATTCATTGTTCAAATCAATAAATTACATGAAAAATTGCATCTAATTTGACCAAATGATAGAAATTGATATCACAAAAGAGATTTCACCTTGCAATTGATATCCAAATGGATGTGAACTTGATGTATTTGAATAGAAGGAAAGAATCTATTTGATACAATCAAAATCAAAAGAAAATTATTCCTCTCTTTTTTCTCTCTTTTCTTCCTATTTGATTGCAAAATTTATGCTATTTCTTCCTCAATTTCCGAGTTGGCTGCTGCTGTATTCTCCTTCTTCCTCAAATTCTCCAACCTCCTGTATGGGCTGCCCGAAGCTGGGCTTAAATAGGCTGGCCAGAAGCCAGCCGCAGATCTATCTGCGGCTGGCCGCAGATGGATCTGCGGCTGGCCAGCTGGCACGCCTCCCATCGCACTCAGCCGGTAGTGCTGATTTCCTGGTTTCCGTGCTGGCGCACCCACTTGGCCGCAGATCTATCCGCGCTCGCGGGCTTGACTTTCTCGATTTTCGTGCCACGCCTCTCGCTTTTCGTGCCGCAAACGTCGGTTTTTCGCTGACAGGCTCGTATTCTGCAGTCCGGGAATTTCCGGGAGACGTGCCACCTCATCCGGGAATGCCAAATTCGGATAGCCCTGCTATCATGTCGATTTCGGCTGCAAATTATCATGGTGGCGTCGAGTGTCCGTACTTTTCCTATCTTTTGCTCTCGCAGGCCGATCCATTTGACGAATTTGCCCTCCTGTCAAGGTTAGTATACGAAGTGCAAAATTTGGGTGTCTACAGCTGCCCCTCTTTATCATGTTTATGAAATGTTAAATGAAATGAACAGGATAAAGAATAGACACTCGATGCATGAATGACAGTGCATAAGAATTGACAATACATACATGATGCAACACATATAGCTTATGATGCAACATAAGATGCAATGCATGCAAGACATTCGTAAGAGTGTCAATGTATCAACCCCTTGACCGTGTTCGTTAGTCTTTGGGTTCACTCCTTCAATCTATCGTCTCGTTCGGGGCCGGGTATCGTCGCCGGTCACCCATCGCGTAACCCCCGGTTATCGTCGCCGGTTGGTTATCGGTCGGAGCCGGTTATCGTCGCCGGTCATCCATCTCGTGATCGCCGGTTATCGTCGCCGGTCGATCGTCATGTCGGGGCCGGGTATCGTCGCCGGTCACCCATCTCGTAACCCCCGGTTATCGTCGCCGGTTGGTTATCTGTCGGAGCCGGTTATCGTCGCCGGTCATCCATCTCGTGATCGCCGGTTATCGTCGCCGGTCGATCGTCATGTCGGGGCCGGGTATCGTCGCCGGTCACCCATCTCGTAACCCCCGGTTATCGTCGCCGGTTGGTTATCTGTCGGAGCCGGTTATCGTCGCCAGAACATCCATCTCGTGATCGCCGGTTATCGTCGCCGGTCGATCGTCACTCGTTGGGGCCGGGTATCGTCGGCCGGTCACCCATCTCGTAACCCCCGGTTATCGTCGCCGGTTGGTTATCTGTCGGAGCCGGTTATCGTCGCCGGTCATCCATCTCGTGATCGCCGGTTAAAGTCGACTGTCGAACATATCCTAGGGGCCGGGTATCGTCGCCGGTCACCCATCTCGTAACCCCCGGTTATCGTCGCCGGTTGGTTATCTGTCGGAGCCGGTTATCGTCGCCGGACATCCATCTCGTGATCGCCGGTTATCGTCGCCGGTCGATCGTCTCGTTGGGGCCGGGTATCGTCGCCGGTCGCCCATCTCGTAACCCCCGGTTATCGTCGCCGGTTGGTTATCTTGTCGGAGCCGGTTATCGTCGCCGGTCATCCATCTCGTGATCGCCGGTTATCGTCGCCGGTCGATCGTCTCGTCGGGGCCGGGTATCGTCGCCGGTCACCCATCTCGTAACCCCCGGTTATCGTCGCCGGTTGGTTATCTGTCGGAGCCGGTTATCGTCGCCGGACATCCATCTCGTGATCGCCGGTTATCGTCGCCGGTCGATCGTCTCGTTGGGGCCGGGTATCGTCGCCGGTCACCCATCTCGTGACCCCCGGTTATCGTCGCCGGTTGGTTATCTTGTCGGAGCCAGTTATCGTCGCCGGTTGGTTATCTTGTCGGAGCCGGTTATCGTCGCCGGTCATCCATCTCGTGATCGCCGGTTATCGTCGCCGGTCGATCGTCTCGTTGGGGCCGGGTATCGTCGCCGGTCACCCATCGCGTAAACTTTTCACTTCAACACGTCAAATGGCTTCAAGGGAGCAAGGTGGGGCCCACCAAGGCCAGCCGCAGATGGATCTGCGGCCAGCCGCAGATACATCTGCGGCCAAGATCGGGCTTATAAGCGGCATCCCGCTTCCAGATCTGTCACTTTCAACTTCCAACTCACACATATTCCTCGCGATTTTTGCTTGTTCGCAAGGGCTTTTCGTCGATTTTTCAACTTTCCTGCAAAAACTGTTCCGATAGGATTGATCTACACGCTACAGGTAACACTTTGACCGGTCACTTTTCAATCTCGTCAATGTTTTGCTATACATTTGACTATTTGCATGTTTAGAGATAGAATGTATGCTTTACAATGCTATGTAATGTACCATCATATATACATGCTATGTATCAACTATGTGAGTCCTATTTTATGTTCATGAGAGCGGTTCCCACATATTGTTGTTCCTTTTCTGCAAGAGAAACATGCATTACATGATGTAATTACACATATGAATGCAATTTAAATCTGTTTTGAGGCTTTGATTGATGGAAAACACGTTTGGCTTATGCCTGGGATGTTCAATTTACAAACGGAACTCTGCCGATTTTTTTTTTTTTTTTTTTTTTTTTTTTTTTTTTTAAAATGCATCATTTTGAATTAATAATATTATGTGGATATAAATTTATAATTTTAATTAAATAATTTTAAAATGAAAATTACATTATTTAACGCCCGTTCTATTCCAGCTATGGATCGTGATGCGCCCAGTAGCTCCTCCGCCTCTCGGACTTCGGGTGTTCGCCGTCGTAGGGCTGCACCCACTCCTGTTCCTCCTCGGACCCGTCAGGCTCGTCGTTTGACGGAGGCTGTTATTCGTCCTGGTCATCCGGACGTTGAGGAGGCTGTCCCTCCGGAGGTCGCGGCAGGGGGGCCATCCTCCAGCACACCGGCTCCATCTACTCATCAGGCTCCTTCTGGCGCCTCTGTGCAGATACCCGATCTTTTGGGTCGGGATCTCAGTCGTCACCCTTCCGCATCTCTCGTGGCTAACGAGGTATATTCAATTCTATTCTGGTTTTACTCTCAATTTCTCCATTCTCCTTTTATCCGGACTGACCCCTTGGTGATTGCCCCAGGTACCCGAGTTTACCCAGCCGAGGGGCAACTGGTTCAACATCTACTCCCTTTACGCGGCCCTGCATAGTGATTATCGGGCGATGGTGGACTCTTGGGGTTTTCGACATTTCTTCACTATCATCCCCCGCCAGTGCCCCTGGGGTTACATGAGGGCTTTATCCGAGCGATGGTTCCACCAGACGCAGTCTCTTCATCTCCTCGACTGCGAGGTCGTGTTGACCCCATGGGACTGGAGGTACATTACCGGCATTGAGTTTACCGGGTCCCGCGTCCCCTTGGATCTTGATATCACTCCTGTGGAGGTTCGAGCTTTGCTGGGCTTCGCTGCTGAGGACCGGGTCTTTAAGGCCCGCAGTATCCGATCTGGTGCCTTGGCTGTCGATGCAGTCGGGGGTCTCTATGCGCTGCCTATTCCAGCAGATCAGGGTACCCGCGACATTCTACTCCGAACGCTTGTTCCTGACGATCATGAGGGGTTGTTTCCTAGGGAACAACTCCTCATCCACCATTCATTTCAGCGTCGTGGGATGCGGTTTGTTAGAGACGTGGATCGCATCAGTGACTATGATTGGGGGTCATTCACCTTTGCCTATTTCCTCCACGGTATGCGCCTGCGCTCGGAGGGACAGACTGATGCCTGGCTCGGTTTCTACCACTTTCTGCTGGTGAGTCCCTTCCTCCTCTCTCTTACTGTATTTCTTTTCCTTTCATCTCTTTTCTGTATTTGATAGTGACTCATGCCTTGCCTTGCTTCTATTCACAGTTCTGGGCTTATGAGCGGCTTCCATGTCTGAGGCCTGTCACTACTCTGGGCCCGGACACTTATCCTCGGGGTCGGCGATGGCATCACAGCACTCTGGAGGAGGTCCCCGTGTCGGGAAGCTTTGCACATTGTCGTATTCAGCTGGAGTTGATCACGGCTGCCGACGTCGTCTGGATTCCCTACCTCTCCGAGCATCTGACTGTGGGGTTTGCTGACGGGCATCCTTCCGGCCCGGAGTTCGAGCTTTCCACCCGTCGCCTCACTTTGCAGAGTGTTGGAGGCTGGGTGATGTATCTGGGAGAGCGCGCATTCAGATGCGTCACTGGAGAGATCCGCATCCCGCACTCCCTTTCTTTCACTACTTTCTGGCCGCTGGATTCTCAGCCCTCGGAGATCATGCTCGCCGGGGGAGGACGGTCGGATGCTTTTCCACGGGTCCCACTACGAGTGATGCATTCCGTACATGGTGGGTGCCCCGTACCATCGGTCCTCAGACTCGGGCCACTTTCTTTCTTGGAGATATGGTTCCAGGCTCGGTGACGATGACCGATTGGGCTGCCTGTGTTCGGAACCCCTACCCACGCTGAGCAGATCGCCTCATTGACCCGTCAGGTAGATCAGTTGTCGCTGTTTATTCGGGGGTTGGGCCGGGCCCCGGAGGAGGCTTACACCTACGATCCTGACGGTGCAGGTTATGATGCAGGCCCGAGTTCATCTGATGCCACAGCGCATCCCTACATCCCTGATATGAACTTTGGTCCTCCGAGCTCGACGACTCCAGGGGATCAGTTCGAGGATCCTGCTTTCATAGATGATACTGATTTTATTTAGACCAGGATAGGATAGGGCCTTTTGTATCGGCACCTGCTTAGATTTCTTTTTCATTTATGCACTATGTACTGAACTCATTTATTTATTTATGCACAGTTTTCTTTTTCATTTAATGGAATTCACCTGTTTTATTATTAACTGTATGATGCATGCTTTTTATTTATGGGTAGAGAATGACCCCTGTACAGTCTTTTTTGATACTATTTTTTCACAGATGTCGTCCTCAGATGCCGTGGTTCGTTTGGATTCCACTCTCCCCACAGGGTTGGTTGGCAGCCTCTTCCGCTGGTTGGACAGTCTACTGCCAGCAGATAGGGTTATCGTAGATGGCCTTTTGGGACATTCTTGGTCCTTATTAACCTTTCAGGTGCCAGCGAGCTTCGTGGATGGCCTTCTGAGCTATTGGGCCCCTGCCCGTCAGGTGTTTAGGTTTGGGACAGTAGAGCTGACCCCCACCCCTTGAGGAGTATGCTCGCTTCACCGGCTTGCCGTTGGATGGTCCCTGTGCTAGGGTTACCGTTGGTTCCATGCGCCGTCAATTCTTGACTTTCACCGGTTTGCGGAGGGCTGTCTTATTACCGGTAATCACATCAGACCATATGGTTTCCTCTTCAATTCTTGATTGACCGATTTGGCTCACCTGACAGTTTTCGTCTTTTCCTCGGTGATTTTTCCGTGTCCGAGGAGCGCTGGGATGCCTTGAGAGTGGGCGTTCTGATGGCCTGTGTCATCTCAGTTTTGTATTTGCCTGCAGGATCCGATCATTTGGACATGCGGATTGTTGCGGCCGTTAGGGCCCTTCAGGAGGATCACACCATTCTCCCCATGATATTGGCGGATACCTATATGTCGGCCACATATTGCCAGTCCTTCCGAGGGAGATTCTTCAGAGGGAGTTCGACCTTATTGTATATGTGGTTCATGAGTCATCTTAGTCCCATCGGCCATTTCCGTCGCCAAGGGTTTTGCTTCAGCCATGACATAACCACGCAGTTTTTGCTTCGTCCCGCGAGTTGTACTGATGTGGCCTCCTGGACATCATTTTTGTCTATCATTGAGGACCCCTTTCATCTATTGGTTTACTCGGGCTATTGCTCCTTCATGAGCTTCTTGACTCATGTGCCTGGCATGGACTTCATTCCCATTGCTGGGTTAAGGGGCGTGACGACCTATCATCCCCTGGCGGTTATGGGGCAGTTTGATCAGACACAGGATTTACACCCCTTCGCGGGTGCAGCCGCATACCGATTCCTTATATCATCCTGTACAGAGAGGGATCTATTGCAGGTATACGAGCTTTGGAATCACAGGATCTTTGCCGCATATAGTGCGAGCTGTCACATCCAGACATTTGCCTACGTACAGTGGTTGCGTGGAGACCTGGATTCGGCTAGTTTGAGTCGGACTGGGGCCTTTGATGACTCTGGAGTGATTTTCACAGAAGATACCACAGACCACTCCATTTCAGCCGATTCTGCCCCGAGTCGGGTCGCTGAGGATTCCCGACTCCGCCCGGCGCTGATTACTACTGAAGCCGAGAGGGATGCCGCCCTTGCCGAGAGAGATGAGGCCATTCGGGCTAGAGATGCTGCCATTGCTGATAGAGAGGCCATTGTATTTCAGACCAGGGTAGTGGCAGATGCTCATTTTGGGACTGTCAGCCGAGCTACTGCTTTACTGGATCGTATTGATATGATGGGGGCAGCAGATTGCAGGAGATGCTGATGCTTCAGATCTATCCACCACCCTGTCCATCCTGCTTCGGCTAGTTTCAGATTTGTAGATTATTTTATTTCCTGCATAGACTATGTTGGTTTCATCAGTTATTGAAAGAGAAATCTTGTAATAAAACGACTTATACATATAGACATGCATTTAAATTTAGTCATTTTCCCCTTTTGTCGTATCATTGCCATCCATTGGATCATCATTTTATCCAACTGACCATGATTTTGACATTTCGCCTTCTTTCTTTCCTCAAGACTTGATGGAGATTTGACAGATATTGCCACACACCTTTGATTTCATCGGATTGAATCTCAGATTTTGGATAACTGTTTGGGTTGGATCAGGGTATGTATTCTGGGATGAAACTGGTTAGGCAGTTGGTTTCGGGAAGGTTTTGAGGGTGTAGGAAGGTTTTATCTGGCTATCGAAAATTGGTTTTGGTTAGGGAAAGGATTATTATTTTTTTTTTTAAAGGATCGGACCGCGCCATGATGGCTGCCTACGTACCCCCACAAGTTGGGAGATCAGGTCCTACGTAGTTCGCTCTCAAAGGAAAAAAAACTGATGATTTAAGCGTAGAACCGCTTCACCGAGTCAGAATTGAGGGGTTGTGGAAATACCTCACCATCCATTTCTTGCAATATGAGGGCTCCTCCGGATAGCACTTTCTTAATCACGAATGGTCCTTCCCAATTCGGGGCAAACTTCCCCTTTGCTTCGTCCTGACAAGACATGACTCTCTTTAGCACCAGGTCATTCTCCTTGAATTTCTGAGGCCTGATCCTTTTGTCGTATGATCGGGAGATCCTCTGTTGATATAGCTGGCCGTGCCAAACAGCAGCCACCCTCCTTTCATCAATTAGGGCCAACTGGTCGTATCGGCTTTGCATCTAATCCTCCTCGCTTATCTGAGCATCGATCACTATTCTGAGGGACGCCATCTCAACTTCAACTGGCAGGACAGCCTCCATTCCATACACCAAAGCGTAAGGGGTTGCCCCTGTAGAAGTACGTGTTGATGTTCGGTATGCCAGCAGGGTGAGGGGTAACAGATCTGGCCATCCCCGATGATTAGCAGACATTTTTGCCATGATCTTCTTGAGGTTTTTATTCGCAGCCTCCACTGCCCCATTCATCTTAGGACGGTAAATGACGGAATTGAGATGCTTAATCTTGAACTGGTCACACAGTTCCTTCATGAGGGCGTTGTTTAAATTCTTGGCATTGTCGGAGACCACAACCTCAGGTTGCCCATATCGGCAAATGACATTATTCCTGACGAAGTTGACGATGACCTCCTGAGTTACTTTAGGGAAAGAAGCTGCCTCTACCCATTTGGTGAAATAATCGATCATGACGAAAATGAATCGGTGCCCGTTGCTTGCTTTGGGCTCTATTGGTCCGATTACATCCATTCTCCACATTGAAAATGGCCACGGGGAGGTCATACAGTGCAGTTCATTGGGAGGTGTATGGATCACACTACCGTGCGCCTGGCATTGGTAACACCGTTTGACATGATCATCGCAATCGGCCTTCAGCGTTAACCAATAATACCCTGTCCTCAAGATCTTTTTGGCCAACATCGGTCCACTCATATGTGGCCCACACACCCCGCCATGGATTTCATTCATAATCCTTTGGGATTGCGTTTCGTCTACACATTGCAACAGTCCCAACCCGGCATCCCTTTTGTAAAGTGAATCGCCACTCAGGTAAAACTTCATCGCCATCTTTTGAATTCTCATCCTTTCAGTCCGATTTGCCTGATCGGGAAGGGATCTGTCCCTCAGATATTCCCTGATGTCGTGATACCAGGGCTGCCTTGTCAACACCACCTCGTTTGATAACACTGCCACATTTTCCTCATATGCCGGGGCATTCTGTACGGTGATCTCAATCTGTGGACTGTCCCTACTCTTGATCACGTGGATTAAGGAAGCCAAAGTCGCCAATGCATCGGCAAAATCATTTCGTCCCCGAGGAATATGGCGGAAGGCGATATCTTCGAACTCTTGCATAAGCTGGGTGACACAACGATGGTATGGAAGTAACCGAAGCTCCTTAGTGTTGTATACCCCGATTGCTTGTCTGATTACCAATTCTGAATCCCCGAACACCGCTAGTCTTTTTACTCCCATGTCACGGGCCAATCGGAGTCCCAAGATACACCCCTCGTATTCAGCGGTGTTGTTCGAATTGCTGAAACGAAGCTTAGTGGCCACGGGGTATTGTTCTCCGGTGATAGAGACTAGGACCGCTCCGGCTCCTGCCCCCTCGGCATTCATGGCACCATCAAAATACAGCTTCCAAAATTGTCCCTCGTCATCACATTTTTCGCGCGATACCCAAAATATATCCTCGCCCGGAAGAGGAGTTTCTAACGGCTCCATCCTTCCTGTCGGGGCTTCTGCCAACTGATCTGCAATTCCCTGCCCTTTCATGGCCTTCTGGGTCACGTACACCATGTCAAACTGTTGTAAAATTAACTGCCATCTTGATAGTCGACAATTCAGCATGGGCCTTTCGAAAATATATTTCAGGGGATCCATTCTTGATATCAGGTACGTTGTATGCCCATGGAGGTAGTGCTGTAATCTCCCTGCAGCCCAGGCCAGAGCACAACAGGTCTTCTCAATGGGAGTGTAATTCTGCTCACATTGGCTAAATCTTTTGCTGAGGTAATAGATGGCCTGCTCTTTTCCCGCCTCATTTTTCTGTCCCAACATACATCCCATCGCGATGGCATTTTACCGATATATACATAAACAGAGGGATCCCATCCTTCGGGGTACCAGCACTGGTGCCCTCCGTCAATTGTTTCTTAATGGTCTGAAACGCCCTCTGACATTGCTCATTCCACTCCTGGGAAACCCCTTTTCTTAACAGTTTGAAAATGGGCTCACATGTAGTCGTCAAGTGGGATATAAAACGGCTGATAAAGTTTATCCTTCCCGAGGAATCCCCTTATCTCCTTCTCTGTGCGAGGTGCTGGCATATCCACAATGGCCTTAATCTTTGCTGGATCCAACTCAATGCCCCGATCACTAACCAGGAAACCCAAGAGCTTGCCCGACTGTACTCCGAAAGCACACTTGGCTGGATTGAGTTTCAGATTATACTTTCTGAGCCGATCGAATAGCTTTTTGAGATGAGTTATATGATCGGACTCTACCTTTGACTTCACAATAATGTCATCCACGTAGACCTCTATCTCCTTGTGCATCATATCGTGGAACAAGGCCATCATGGCTCTCTGATAAGTAGCCCCCGCGTTTGTGAGGCCAAAAGCCAGTCGTCTGTAGCAGCAGAAAGTGCCCCAGGGGGTGATGAATGCGGTCTTTTCCCGATCCTCCTCTGCCACCATTATCTGATGATACCCCGCAAAGCAATCCACAAAAGAATACATTTCGTACTGGGCTGTGTTATCCACCAGGATGTGTATGAAAGGCACCGGGAAGTTGTCCTTGAGACTGGCCTTGTTTAGATCTCTGTAGTCCACGCATACCCTCACCTTTCCTCCAGGTTTAGCCACTGGGACCAACATTGGATAGCCATTCCGGGTAAGTGGACACCATAATGATTCCCGCCCTGAACTGCTTGATGATCTCTTCCTTCACTTTTAAGCTCCACTCCGGTTTCAATTTCCTTAATTTTTGTTTGACAGGCTTGAAACCCTCCTTGATGGGTAACCGGTGCACCACAATGTCGGTGGACAATCCGATCATATCCTCGTGCGACCAGGCGAAGACATCCTCATATTGGCTTAGTAACTCAATTATTTCTGCTTTTTGGCTGGGGGTAAGGTCTGTCCCTATCTTGAGTTCTTTTTGGATTGTCAGGGGTTCCGATATCTATAGTGATGGGTTTGGTCCAAATTGGGTTTGGGTTTATCTTCGACCCATCCTTTGATCTCATCAGGTGCGTCGTCGTAATCTGTCTCGTCTTGCTCAATGCCCATTAAATCGAAATCCAGCTCAATGTCAAAATCATAATCATCATTCAAATTTGAAAGACCCTTTGTTAGGCAAGGATTACTCAAATGGGTATACCTGACATAAAACAAAGTACTTGTCATATATAAATCATTTTTCACGACGATCGCAATTTCAAATAACACGAAGAAACGACACAATTATGCAGAAATAAAACAACAACAAAATAAAACTTCTTCATTCCCCCATCCTCTAGGGTTAACCACCCTGACGTCGAGCTTTACCCTTGTTTGGATATCACTGGTTTTCTGGGTCCAATTATCGATGGTCAGGTCAGATGAAATGCGCTGGATAAAGGAGGGCCTCACATCGGACACCTCCCCGATGATTACGGATACGTCGCCTGAGTCCTTCTCCATATCCTCTCCAGGAATAATCAGCCCTGCCCCATCGATGACAGGCACAACTTGTTGGGTTTCCGATGGTGTGATAATATTCGTCCCTTCCTTACTGCTTGTTGATTGTCCGGGGATATAGCATTTGGTTTCAAACTCTTTTGCGACCTCCTGCAGGAAACTTTCCCTCCGGGCCGACTCACTACGTGCGGGGGTTAACTCTTCATTCCCTGCCCCAATCACAGGTCCGCTGATCCCCTGCTTATTGTCGACTTTGGTCACTGGACTGCCAACTAGTCGAATCGGAGTCGCACCCTGACGGTGTCCCCGTACTGCGCCCACATGGTATCCCAATCCTGCTTTGCCTATCTGCTGTGGTAGGTGGATGGGCTCGGTGATTCCCTGACTGCTTTTCCCTAGTCCCTGTCCAGGTTGGAAGTTCATTTTAATCATTTCCCTTGCCACAAAGGTGAGTTCCGGAGAGACCCTTGGTTTCACAGCTGGAGCTCCCAGGCACCTATAATGGGGAGTGCTAATCTCTAGTGCTTGAAAGCTGGCAGGCGCCGCTGACTCATCCACATTGATTACTGGTAGGCCACCCCTGGGAGGAGAAGGGTCATCACATTCGGCCGAGATTGTTACCAGATTCCCATCGATGATCAACTTGATTTGTTGATGGAGCGTGGAAGGAACTGCCCCGGCCATGTGTATCCACGGCCTCCCTAACAGTAGGTTGTAGCTTGCCGTAATATCTAGGACTTGGAAGGAGATATCAAAAGTACAGGGCCCTATCTCCACTGGCAATTCTATTTCCCCAATGGTATCCCTCCGGGAGCCGTCAAAAGCCCGAACCACCACATGACTGGCTCGGAGGCATTTGGAACTGATGTTCATTTTCTTTAGCGTACTGAGAGGACATATACTCAATGCCGATCCCCCATCGATCAACACCCCATTCATGACATATCCTGAGGAGATTACCGCAATGTGTAGCGGTTTTCGGTGCCCCCTTCCTTCCATGGGAATGTCCTCATCTGTAAATGATATTGCATCGCCTTCCAATAAGTGGCCTACCAGCTGGCCGAAACCCTCCTCACTAATTTCTTTGGGCACAAATGCCTCCTCCAGAACCTTCATCAGGGTTTTGCAATGCTCATTGGATGACAACACCAAGTCCATGACTGATGTTAGGGTTGATTCCTCATTTAAAATCTGGATCCCCCTCGTTTCTGGGTGATCCATCCTTTTCAAAAACTCTATGGCCCTTTCCTCGGAAACTTCTTCATTTTTTCTCTTTTGGCTCTCAAGGACTCGCCCGGGAAGATATAAGGGGTTCCCCTTGGTCGTCACGGAAGCACAACTGGCCGCTTCCTCTGGTATTCCCCCATAATTCCATGGTACAGTTTTCAGACTACTGATGGGGAGTTGCGGCCTTGCTGCAAGGATGATGGGCCTCGGAGCCGTCAATTTGACGGGTCCCTCTATGTTATTCGTACTTATCCCTATCAACCTGATGGGCGTTCCCCGTGCATCCCCATGATCATGTATCATGTTGATCATCTCCTCAACTTTCTGCACATAGTTCAACCTTGGCGGCCCCCCAGCCTCACTTGCCTCCGTCGCATTAACTCCCCCTCCATCATGTCTTGGCAGGGGATTTGCTTTAACATTCGGGGAGTCCGGTTGTTCCACCACAATTTCCCCACTGTCTATCATGTTTTGGATTCGATGTTTCAACGTCCAGCAATCTTGTGTATCATGGCCAGGGGAACTGGAGTGGTATGCACATCGTTTACTCGGGTCAAACCTTCTACCCTTTGGGTCACTCGGTGGTGCCAGACCAACTATCTTCTTTTGGGCTACTAATACCGCTAGTACCCGTTCAAGCGGCTCCCCGAGCGGGGTGAATACTCGATTCTGCGAGGCCTCATATCTTCTTCGCCCCTCTGCCCTTTGATCTGTGAAATTTGGCTGTCGGGATGGCCCTCACCCTCTGTACCTGTACCGGAAGATGGCTTTCTGCTTTTCTGGATGACCCTTGTAGGATGAGGGAGACATCCTCTTCCTTCTTCTTTTGGACCCTCCGGGAAGTGCTGCCATAGTTTTCCATTCTGTATTTGCTCGGCAGCAGTTTCTAAAGCAGTAAGATCCCGGATTTTAACCCGACTTCAACCCCATGTCTACCATCTCTCCATGTTTAATCATTTCAGCAAAAGGTCTTCCAATCCCCGAGATGACCCGCTCATAATACGGTGCCCTCCTGAATGTCTACAAAGGTCATTACCATCTCTGATTCGCTCATCGGGGGGGTTACCTGTGCGGCCATGCCCCTCCACCGTTTGCGCATATTCCCTGAAGGATTCCCTAGGCTGTTTTTTAACCTTTGTCATTTGGTACCTGTCAAGAGCCATCTGGGCCTGAAAGCTGTATTGGGTTAAGAAGGTATGGGCCAATTCCTCCCAGTTGTGGATTCGGGCGTTGTCGAGGCGGGCATACCAGATTCTTGCCTCCCCTGTTAAGCTTTTCTGGAATAGTTGCATTCTTAACCCCTCGTCTTCGGCATAAGACCCGAGTTCTCCAATGTATATTTTCAAGTGTGTATAGGGGTCTCCCTTTCCATTGTATTTTTCAAACTCGGGAACTTTGAACTTTTCTGGATATCTGGCTCCGGGGAAAATACATAAATCCGAATAATTAACCCTGCCCAGGGAGCCTATGCCCCTTAGAGATTGGATGGTCTCCTCCATGTGTTTCATTTTTCTCCGAAGGTCGTCATTGTCCCCCTCTTCTGGGATAGTAATCACTGTCCTGCCAGGTATGGGAACGGCCCTTGTAATGACTGGCTCGTCCTTGAGTTGGGGTTGGTCATCCTTACCCAGGTTTACAACATTTTTAGGAGGATTCTGGTCACCCCCTGGTGGTGGAATATTATGTGGTCCTTGGCTTGGCGGATCCTGTCTGAGTAGGAACTGCTCTTTTAGCATCGTGGGCCATTTCCATCATCTGTCTTTTAAAATCATCAAACTCTTCCCGAGATATGGAACCATGATTAGGAATATCAGCCATTTCAGATGTAGAATTTTGGGCTTTCCTAGACTGCGAACGGGTTTGAGGAGCAATCCTGCGAAACAACGGTTCGAAGTTTAGTCTTGGGGAAATGAAAGAATGGATGCATGCTAAAACCGTAACCTCCTGTGTGTTTTTGGGTTTTTTAATCTTTTTCTGCAAAACAACTCGTTAGCGGTTCTTTATTGAAATAATACATGCTAGATATGATTTATTATGCTTCCCGTGTCGTTCCCTGCAAAACACAGAGGTTAGTATTTTCTTTTGACATAAAGGGGAAGCATATATGAATATGCTGCAATGGAATTATGGCATTTATACGCAGAAACGTAAAAGGGCATGAAGAGACTTATCCTGCGTTGGGTTAATCTGGGGCTGACCTATCCTAGGGTTACTCTCACGGGCTTTTCGGCATGAAGGTTCCCAAATCTTCGCAATCTACTCGTTTGAGCCCTTTCGATTGGAGCGGATTTGAGTGGTGCGTTTCCTGAGCCATCTCCGGGGAGCAGCCCCATCGAGTCCAGTAATAAGCAACCGACGGGTTCGCCTCAGGAGGAGGTACAATCTCAACATACATTCACATTCATCGTCCTCACCGTATGCAAATGATTACTTTAAGGTAAAACAACTCCATTCAATCATTCATTCATTGGACAAAAGCACACATTCACACAACAATAAGTAAAATAGGTCAAAATGTCGCACGCACATACACATTTATAAATTTTAAAAGATAGGATAGCATCAAGATTTGAAAGCGGCTTAAGCCCTCTAATGTCCCCAGCAGAGTCGCCAGCTGTCGACGCCGGGTTTTTCGTCTTTAATGCGATTGTTGCCCTTTTCCGATTTTAGCTTTCATTAGATGATTTTTGGAAAAGGGTCGGCTTTGATGTCGACGGGGTTTTGAAAGATCGTTTTTTATGATGAGCCAATTAACCAGAGTCGCCAGTTGGTATATTTGAAATGGATGTACCAACTCATCCGAGTTTTCGTTTTTTTATAAATCGCTGGCTCATGTGTGACTCCGAATTAATTGGTCTGCGAATCGAGATTCATAGAGTTCGGGGGCTTGCTTAAGTGAGGGGAAGGTGTTAGGCACCCCTCGACTTCCGTGAAACACGGTTACCGCAATCTTGATGCTTTCCTTATCCTTTAATTAATGTGTGTGTGTGTGTGCGCAGTGTGTGTGGTGTGCCTATGTGAATGTTGTGGTGAGTTTATATGAAAGAATCATTTGGATTTTTAGGGAAAGTCGTGCTTTAATTTGAAAACGCTTCGGAATGTCTTTTCGGTATACACGAGAAAGCTTTATTCTTTATGAGAAAGGTTTGATTTTAATTGTCCAAAACTATGAGATTTTCATTAAGTGTCGTTTTGGCAAAACAAGAGTTTTAAAACCTTCGTCAAAATAGGAATCGAGATCTATACGTTGCTTTCATAAAATGTTGGGCAATTTCTAGAATCTCTTTAACCCTATATACAATGGTTTAATAAAACGTCATTTTATTTATAAAATCATTTTGTGTTATGTTTTGGAAAACGATCTTCCTTTAGCTTTCTCGTTAGATAGGAAATCGACATTCATTAACATTTCTCAAATTTTAACCTCGCGATTCTAATATCCTACTTTGATTGATTTTATGAAAATCTTATCATTTAGCTTTGAAATCAATTTCGTGTCATAAATCAAATCAAGCATAAACACGCGTCGGGGCTATTCATGGGCATGTAAGCCATCAAAATGTCCCCGAACGCCAACAATCACAAATTTCACTATTTCGGGGCCTTAAGCACGATTCTCGCCTTAGCGTCGTTTTAAGGCCCAACGATTACATATTTACAATGAAAACTACATCATTTCTACTTCTTACATCAAGATATGTCCATCATCGGATTGGGACCCCGGGGTCGTTTTCCTAGGCTCACAACCAAGTATCCACACACAAACAATCGGATATTACAATAAAATAAACCAACCAACTCGGATAATCTAACAATACCAAGACATCCTAAAATAATGATTTAAAGGAATTGATACCAAATATAACACCTTAAAACAAACAAAGAAATTAATGAACGAATATCATCGGGTTATTAGGAAGAGTTTTATTCCGATGGAAACTTCACTCATAATCCCTAATTCATTGTTCAATCAATAAATTACATGAAAAATTGCATCTAATTTGACCAAATGATAGAAATTGATATCACAAAAGAGATTTCACCTTGCAATTGATATCCAAATGGATGTGAACTTGATGTATTTGAATAGAAGGAAAGAATCTATTTGATACAATCAAATCAAAAGAAAATTATTCCTCTCTTTTTCTCTCTTTTCTTCCTATTTGATTGCAAAATTTATGCTATTTCTTCCTCAATTTCCGAGTTGGCTGCTGCTGTATTCTCCTTCTTCCTCAAATTCTCCAACCTCCTGTATGCTGCCCGAAGCTGGGCTTAAATAGGCTGGCCAGAGCCAGCCGCAGCCAGCTTCCATCAAAAGAGCCAGCTGGCACGCCTCCCATCGCACTCAGCCGGTAGTGCTGATTTCCTGGTTTCCGTGCTGGCGCACCCACTTGGCCGCAGATCTATCCGCGGCTGGCGGGCTTGACTTTCTCGATTTTCGTGCCACGCCTCGCTTTTCGTGCCGCAACGTCGGTTTTCGCTGACAGGCTCGTATTCTGCAGTCCGGGAATTTCCGGGAGACGTGCCACCTCATCCGGGAATGCCAAATTCGGATAGCCCTGCTATCATGTCGATTTCGGCTGCAAATTATCATGGTGGCGTCGAGTGTCCGTACTTTTCCTATCTTTTGCTCTCGCAGGCCGATCCATTTGACGAATTTGCCCTCCTGTCAAGGTTAGTATACGAAGTGCAAAATTTGGGTGTCTACAGAAGGTCCATTTGTTATTACTAATGTGTTTTCTCGTGGTGCTATAGATATACAAAATCCAATGACAGGAAAAGTATTTAAGGTCAATGGACATAGGCTGAAACCATTCCGTGAAGGATTTTCGATAGAGAATGTGGAGATGGTAGACTTAGTGGATCCAATCTATGATTGATTAAGGAGAATCGATGTCGGGCTAACGATGTTAACCAAATGCGTTGCTTAGAAGGTAATCCAAGACATCCGATTTGCTTTTCTATCCCTTTTTATTTGTTTATTTACTTTTTAGTTATTTCTCTCATCTTTTGCATGATTGTCTTACATTGGGGATAATGTAAGGTTTGAGTGTGGGGGAGAGGTTTAGGATAGATCAGGTTAATTTATTTATGCTTTAATAGGTTAATTGAAAATCTTTGTCCTTTGCCGCCTAAATTTTTTTGATCTATTTAGTTAAGTTTTCAAAGGTTTTTGGTTTCAGAATGAGAATTGATGCTATTGATAGAATTTGTTTAATGCTGAATTAATTGATAAATGATAGTAACTAAGTTAGGACCCATAGTTGACTGATTTAGATTGAGTGGGCATTGCATGAGTATTTGAGTATGAAATACATGTTTACTTAACTGAGTTATATGTGGAGTTGACTTTGTGCGCTGATTTCATGATTTAGAACTGTTTAACTGCTTACCTTGTTTGCAGGACCATGTGAAAAATTAGAAATTTGAAAAAAGAAAAAACTGAACAAAAAATTATCTTAAAAAGAAAACATGTGGTGGGTTGAGATGGAGCGTAAAACGCACTCATCCATAAACACATACAACGAGAAAGAGCGTAAAACGCACTCGTTGGTGAGAAGAGAAGTGAGATAGAGCATAAAATGCACTCATTTAAGAAAAGAATGAGAAAGGTGAAATGGAGCATAGAATGCATTCACCTGAATGAAGAAAACAAATGAATAGCAGGAAAAAAAAACATGTTCTGGGTTTGAGTCAGTGTGCACAGTTGTTGTTCCATATAAACTAAGTTGAGTATCTGTGTTAATTATAGGAGATGCTTATGTGATTTCAATTTGATTTAGAGATATTCAGGGGAGAATGATGAGGTTATTATTATTAATTGATTGATAAAGTATTGGTCAAACTTCTGTTGATTGGTGTTAATATTCGTGGATGGTAATTGAATTTGAACTTTTGGGAGTTTGGTTGAATAGAATTCAATTGATTCCAATATAACCTTTGTTTTAGTTTACACGAGGACGTATAAAGACTAAGTGTAGGGAAATTTGATAAGTGCATAATATTCTTTTATTTTTATTCCTATATATTTAGTTTATTGCATGTTTTATTATGTATATGCACTTATTAGATTGTTTATTGATTTCAGAAGGATTCAGAGCCAAAAGTGGAGAAAGATGGAAATTGGAGCTAAAACGAGAAAAAGACGAAAAATTTGAAAACTGGCATCTTCGCCTCGACGCGAGTTTTGGCTTGTAATTTCTCGCCCTGGCGAGGAATTCTCTACCCATGTTCGCCCCAGCGCGCGCTAAAGCCGCCCCGGCCCAGACCTCTCTGGAGTTTCTCACCCCGGCAAGATCAGCATGAACAAATTACTCGCCCCAGCGGGAGTTCGCCCCGGCGCAAAAAGCTAGGCCAAATACTCTCGCCCCGACGAAGTTGGTCAGCGTTAACCAGAGTTGACCCGCATTGACTTTCGAGAATTTTGAGGATTTTTACTCCGAATTGGATTTTTATTTCTAGGAGACTTAGGATAATACCTTAGAACTATATATAGATATTATTAATTAGATATTAGGGGATCTTGACAACTACAATTGTAATCCTAACTGGAGAAGATTGAAGGCATGTCAGGCTAAATTATTACTTTCAGTTCTAAGGAATGTTGAACCTTTATCATAATTAATGGTTTAATCAAGTTTTATTTATTTATTCCTTCTTACATGAGATTTATTCTGATAATCTATTTTAACTGATTACATGTTATTTAATCTTTTTATTTGATTTGGCCAATTGAATTAATTTGATTAATATCATCTGCTAGATTAAGATATAGTAGTAAGCAAACGATATTATATCTGATCATGGGTAGCAATTAATAGTACTTGATTGTGGACAAGCTTTTGGGTATTATTTAGATTATTAGAAGGCAAGTTAAATAATTCCTGATTGTGTAATTGCTGCTTGGAATAACCTAATTCTCTAATTCTTCATGCTGCTGTTATATTAAATCTAGACTGATAGTTTTAGGTTATATGATAATTAGGGTCTCTTGAGGCGATTGTCACATTAGATTTACACGTAAGGAGAATTTCGGATAATTAATTGCGGTTATCTAGGGTTATTAATCTCATTGAAGGGTAAATATTGTTAAACTTGACTTTTCTATAATTATGATAAGGGAAAACTGAACTGAAGAACTGAAGCTTTCTATTCATTGATTACTCTCAATTACTTATCAACCTCAAAACCCCTCATCAATAAGAATATTAGAATAGATAAAAGATTAATTCACTTCTCTGTGGGATCGATCTTTGCTTGTCATTATACTAAGTTTTGTGCTAGTAGAGTGTTAGTAAGGTATTAATTTTGGAGTGTGAAACGACAGCTCCCACAATTTCACATCCATTTCATTTGGATACTCTGAACCATGTTTTGGAATTGATTTGTCCAATATGAACTTTTATTTGTAAAACTCTATATGCCCAAACCTAATTATGAAGCAGGCATTTGGTTGACCCTAAATTTGTAATTGTTTCAACTTTTTAAATGAAAATCTCTAATTCTTTGTTATTATATTATTCATTATACATCTTTAACATTATATACATCGGGTGAACTTGAATGGTTCATAACTTGTTTGTTTAAATGCCAAAAAGAGGGTAGACACCTATATTTTAACAAGTGTAGTAAATTTTTCACTTTTATTTCTTCACAACCCCTAATTTTCTCATTAGCCTATCTGCAGTGGTTAATGTGTATTTGCTTATTTTGTTCATTTATCCTTAATTTTTGTTTTAACTTGCAGTTGGACAAATTAAGGCCAAAATTTCGATCTGGTCTAGATGCTTTGACAAGGTTCATTTTTGAGAGAACTAGACCCAAACAAGTAGGAGCTACAGTAAATTTTACTTGTTAAAAAGAGAAAAATCATAGTATTCTTGTTCAAATTTGTTTCTTAAAGTGGAGCCACCTTAACTGACAATATTGATCCGATTCTCTCAAAATTTGCTACATTTTGGAAGCGAATCTGTGCAATTTACGGATTTCATGGGATGCTTTATGGTAGCCTACTTTAACTGTTTTTACTTATGTATGTGTATAAGTTATTGACCCAATATGCGCAAATATACCAATTAATTTGTTAGAAAGACCTTGTTTACACTATTTGAGATTAATCCACTTCTACATGGCAAAGTGAAGACAGTTGTTGATATTACAGTTTGGTCTTTCAGTTGCGGCCATACTTTTTACTGCAAAATAGAAAAGACTATTCGTGGAGACTTTAATATATCATAAAATGTTTTATCGCAAGTAACTACTCAACTGACATTCTGCCTTTGTTGAATCAAAATCAATAATAGTAACTTCACAACCCATTTTCATTTTCCTGTTTGTTTTGAGTTAAAGAAAGCATTCCAATATAATAATATCTACGAGGTTATGGTACTTTTAATGTTTACGTTGCTTTGCCTACTCCAAGTTGAAAACAAAACTTTTTGACAAGTATTCCAAATCCATACATATTACAAGATTAGTTCTCTCTTTTTTCCTTGTCATTTTCGCCCAAAGAAATAGGAGTTTGGTGCCCACTTTACTATATTTATTTTGGCGTGTGTGTGTGCGTGCGTGCGTGCGTGTGTACATGATTATGGAATCTTTTTTCCAGAGACTTTAAAGCTGTGCGACTGACATTTCCTGATTAAACTTGGTCAGGAATCTGATTATGGAGTCCCTGGTATTAAGTCACCTACAGATACAAAATCAGACTTCTTGCCTGTGCTTCGATCAAGAAGCTGTGCTGAGAAAGGACCGAAGCAGTACATAGAGGATGAGCACATAAGCCTGGATAATCTTGTTGAATAATTAGGTGCAGGTGCAACTGCGGGTTTCCCTTCCCTTGGAGCTTTCTATGGGGTGTGTTATTTATTTCTACTTTTACAATTTGACTTATGTACAACTTCCATGTTGATTAATTATCCAATTTGACATCATATTGCTAAACGTCATCATATTGTGCTTTCTTTTTCTATAAACGGGTGTCTATATTGCTTCCTTCACCTATGCACATTGAGATCTGGGCAGTTACTATACTCCTATTATTTCGCCACTTCTCATTGAGAGATTGTTCTAAATGGCAACAATGATGATTGATCTTATCGTTTAATTAGTGCTTTTATTTGACTATTTCGCATATAGTTAGGTGACATGAAAAAAGTATCTAGTCACTCAAAACTAAATGTATCTAGTAGCTTGCTCTCTAGTAAAAGAATGCATTTTAGGAAAGGGTCAAGTATCTTACATTAGAATAATGCATCATCCTTTAATTTTTTTGTCTGCTAGGATAGTGCAACAACCACTAATTTGGCCAATTTGATTTGAACTATCAAGTGTGTTTTTAAGCATTCAAAGTGGAACAAACTTGTTTGGCATTGTAATCTGTTCTCTTCTTGAAAAATATTGTCACTTTATTTTACTCTGGAAATTATAGGGGATTGAAAGAGTAGGATAACATGTATGTGGGAGTGTGCCTCTTACTACATTGGAATGGATTAAGAGGTTATGAGTATATAGTTAAAACTTATTTCAGCTTCCATGAACTAAAATTGAATGTGTTTCATTTATTCTTTCCATGACTTGACATTTAGTGCTCTTAGGACTCTCATTTCCCTGTATGTTTGGAGAAGGCAATCAAGAATACATTTGTGAAAGCTAATCATGCATTTGCAGATGATAGTTCTCTTGACATCTCCTTTGGGACCACTGCAATTACTTCTCTCATATTTGGAAGGTAAGATTGTCTTTGCTTTCAGAGGTTTTGATTTGTTTAGATATAATGCATATATATCCTGTGTATAATTTGCTCTGAGAGTAATAGTAGTATCAGTTTTCCATTATTATTTGAATTATATGAGAGATGCTAGTTAGCTGGACTGATATGAGTATTAGCCTACTTGGAATCAGCCATTTTAAAGTAGCCTAATCGGTAATGTGCGTGTGTGTGTGTGTGCGTGTGCGTGTGTGGCTCTCTCGTAACTATTAAAACTGAGCAGAGAACAATAATCAAACGACTGATACACCTATTTTTTCTTCCTGTTGTATTTTGCTTTTGTATCTCTATTCATCTTAACTGATTCGTAGTTAATTTATATTCCAGTTGTAGAAGGAATGGATATGTTGATGCCATTGTATATATAAAAAAACTGCACAAAATAAACATTCATGCAAACAAACAATTTGCCTGCTTAAATATACAAACAAAAAAAAAATTTATTTCAACAAAATACTATAAAGGGAGAACTATAAACTGAGTGAAAACACAAATACAAAGATAAACTAAATTAATTCACCCTAGAAAGGAGTAAGTTTTATTATAGTTGCCCATAAGAGCATTGATAAATATACAGTAACAGTGAATATATTGCATCTCAAACAATAGCCCTGAACTTTAAAATTGACAACATTACCTTGGAACACAATCAAATCACCTGAACTATATAAAATTTGATATATCAATTTGAGTATTTGAAGATATTTCAGTTTAGTCCATGTCTTGCATATGTAAAAGCATGTTACCTCCTATTGAAATTTCTTGATATTCCCCTAGAACTGCTCATTTCCTTTTCCATTTGTAAGGCATTAAAATCGATTAGAGGTACATGTAAATGCATTTTTCCTTGTATTGAAAAGCAGCTTATACTCAAAGAACATATTAGTAAATTATTAGATTAATTAAAATCATAATTGGAAAGTATGGTCGAGTGGAATTATACCTTCTTAATTTTTGCATGAGCAATTGCAACTGATTACTGAGCTGATCATTTTCATTTGTCATAAGGATTCAGACTGTAAACAATTAAGAACCATTGGAAATAGATTAAGCATAAGTAACAATTAGCAATAGAAGTCTGCCTCAATCTGAGAATGTATGTATGTATTTAATTAAAGGCTTTTGTGATTAAGTTCGAAAGCGTCTTCACTAGAAAACTCTCTCTTTACAACCTTATCAATTATTTCCTTGAAAAAATGAGTTTCATAATCATAATTATGTAAACACAAGAAAATAATTGATAAATAAAATAATCAAGCACCTAGGACTTTAATTTTATTGGTTTCTAGTTTTAGTTTCTTATCTCTTTCATGTATGTGAAGAATTTGTCTTGAAAACTAACAAAATTTTGTCATGCTATCATCGATAAAATCTACAATTTTGTTATTAATTTTTGTGGGTCTTAATTATTATCTTAATTTTTGTGGAGTCAACATATATTGCAGTTTAGCTTTTGTATTGTTTAGTTTAACAGATGAAATCAACCATCTTAATGGTGCTCCTTTCTATGTCATTTCAACGGAATATCTATGCACTCATGCTACTAAAAACAATGAATATTGTATGCTTACAGATAACTCATTGAACGTTTCTTGTTTTGGTTTTATTTAGTCTAGAAAATAGAAGTAGATTGGGAATTAGCTTCTTCTCTTAAATTGTTCATTATGTCTCTTTTCTTTTTCCTGCCTATTTAAATGTCACATATTTTATGAGTTATTTTTTGAGACGGTGGATTTAGAATGATAAAAAAGAATAAATGAGACTTTTCTAATGAGCCCGATTTGCTAAATGATGTATGTAATGAATGTGCCATTAATGTTGGCTGGCTGTTTCGGTACTGGAGTAGTAATTTACAAAAACACCATACAATATTTTGAATAATTGTATGATAAAGAGGAGGAGGAGCTATGGGACACTGAAACTACTACTACATCTTCTGTTTAGCATACATCAATCTTTGTGCAAACAACTGAATAAGTTAAGTAGAGGCATCATGTTGGATGTGGGTGGTGTGTAAATTACCCAGTGGAACCCACCATGGATGGATAATTTACACACCACCTGCATGCGATTTGTATGTATAGGAAGGGGACTATATATAAATATATATATATATATATATATATATGTATATATATAGGCCCCTGCTTCCAAGAAAATAGGAGGGGCTCGATGTGTAGTGATTAGTTATAAGATGTTTTGAAGTATACCTAGTTATGTTTTGTGATGTATGACATGCTTTAGTCTTACTTTCTAGTAGATTTTGAAAGTAATATGCCCTCAAGCCAATTATATTTGATGTAATAAGCATTTACTTTGTAATCTTATTCAAATATTAATAATAGAATAAAAGGCATATTTTATCCATGTTAATTGGTTGAATTAATAAATGTGATGAACCCATAGTTTTCGAGCAATGCTTTTAGAATCATGATGAGATCATGCTAGTGAGATCTAAATTCAAGAAAGCTCAAAACTAAAATGTTCCTAATCGTTGGATCACTAATATTGGGATTACTGATCCGGATAGATTAGTACATACTATGCTTGATCTTTAGAAGATAATGATTGATCTCATAATCATTTGTGTAAAGACACTAAAGCAAGTATGTAGGTGCTTATTAGAGAATAAGTTCACTGAACGTGACTCGCTTAAAGAACCCTAATGGAGTTTTATTCACCTGTCAATAGGGAAGTTCTTAAGTGATAGTTGTACAAGTGATCCTTGGACTTGAGATCATCATAGTACCTTGTGTATGTTAAGTTATACTTTGTTATATTTCTTAATACCTCAGGGTATGTCATAGGGTATGTACGGGTATAATAAAGTATACACGGAGGTAGGTGAATGATCGACAAAGGATCTACCACTTCTGATAAAGGGAGAGAATGTCCTATGCGATTTGATAAATGACAGCTCAAAAAAATCCCTGGCCAGGGTTAAATGAAAATTAGAAAGGAGTTTCTAATTTACATTAATCGAAGTTGTGCATTTTTAAATCGAAATGCATATGATTAAATAAAATAAGACTTGTCAGTAATTCCATGTCTTATATTTAATCGGGACATTGTATGGTAGAAGGATTGAATTGTACGGTAACTACTGCTGAATAGGTTCTATGTGATTAAACGTTGATTTCATATTATACGGATAGTCATGATACATTATCGTAAGGTGTCCCTCATGATGTAGAATAAATATTATTTATTTATATATGAATTAAAGGAGTTTAATTCATTATAAATAATATTAGAATAGTTCTAATTTATTTATTCTACGACCGGCATAATATTGAACCTAAAGGGTCACACCGCAAAAGAATAATTTTGTATTGGAAACAATTGGCTAAATAATAATAAATTAAGTATTTAATTTATTATTTGAATAAATTGAAATGCTTAATATTTATAATGATATATTTGGAGAAATATTGAATTATAAATTAATGAGAGAAATCTTATTATTATTATTATTATTTAATTCTTAATTAGATTGAGAATTAAAATTAAATAAAAATGCAAATTAAATAAAATGGTAGTATACTTGCTTAATGTTGATTAAGCAAGTAACACATGTTAATTGCTTAAATGAATAACATGTGGGTTAGGAGAAAATGTATACTTACATTTTGTGTAAGTATTATTTTTGTAAGTATCCTAATAAGATTAGGGTTTCCTAATTAACCTAGCATATTCATTAGCCTCCATCTTAAGAGTTAAGAGAGAAATAGTGTTCTTATTATTCTTAAGAGTTAGGAATAAAATTAATGGGATTAGCCATCCAAGATTTCTAGGAAATCAAAATATTGTTTCTTGTATAATTGTTCTTGGTGCATTACCTCTAGAGTGCTACATACACTTTGTAGCTAGTGTTTATTCCAAGGAACAAAGATTGGAGGAGCTTGAAGAAATCAACAAAGGATTGTAGATTGGAAGAGCTTGAAGAAATCAAGAGAGGAGTAGATCTTGTAGCGGTTCAAGAGTTGAATCATCAAAGGTATTATCTCTTGTTAATCTTCATCAATTAATAGTTATGCATAAGGTGATTCATGGATAAGTTGCAAAAATTTTAATTTCCATTTTTCCGTTGCGTATTACAATTAGATTGTGATTTTGCAAACTTACAGTGGTATCAAGAGCCATCCTTATGCGTACTATTAATTGTGTCAATCATATATATGTTGATATGTGTTTAGAACAATTTTTTGGGTATAATTGTTAGTATGAAATTATGTTTTTTGGAAAAACATAAAAAAAAAAAAAAAAAAAAAACTGTTCGCCGGGAACTGTTCACGCCGGAACTGTTTACCGGGAAATGTTCATGCCGGAACTGTTCATCGGGAACTGTTCACCGGCACTGTTCACCGGCGACACTGTTCACTGGGCAGCGACACTGTTCACCGGTCAGCCCGTTACTGTTCATCGGGCAGCTGGGCACTGTTCATTAAAATAAAAAAAAAATTTGATTTTCCAATTTTAAAATTTCAATGTCAAAAATAAAGATGTTTATTTTGGACTTGGAATTGGTTTAAAATAAAATAGTTTATTTTAATTAATATTGGATTTCAATTTTGAACAAAGATTCTAAATTTTTATAAAGGAGTTTATATTAATTTGGAATGGATTAAAATAAAGAAGTTTATTTTAATTGAATTTTGGATTTCTACTAGTCAATTGCCCATTAAATGATATCAATTATATATATTGAATGTTTATTTATTCATGAGATGAATGGTTTTATATATGTTGATATATATAGGGGATGATTAAGGACTATTGACCAATGTGATTGGATTTAATTTGAATGGATGCTTGAATGAATAGTTTTATTCATAATGGGGTCTGCGTACCTCGCCTATCTAAATTTCTAAATGTAATTTCTATCTCTCTCCTATGTACTTCCCCTTGACTGTTGATCAAGGTTTCTATTTTGTTAAAATAGAGTGTAATAGGATTTAATAGAGTTACTAGAGAAATTGAAACCGAAGAGCAGGAGCATTGAAAGACCCATTTGTAATGAAGCCTGGGTTGAATGTAATAGTTATATTCAAATTTATTCTTGCACCCTAGGTTTGACCTATTGATTTACTCGGTGGCTCGAGTGAATCAAATTAGATTAAGTCCATAATCATCCCATATAGAATATAGTATTCTATGAATGCATGTTTATAATATATATATTAAATATATTATTATTCATGTTGATGAATGTTTAATATGACGCGTATTTATATATATACTTGCATGCGCGCTAAACAAGATGAGACCATTAATAACAAAACCCTCATTTCAAAATATTAAGTTGAATACGTTTAAAGGTATTTCAAAAATATCAAACGTAGCCTTCTAGCATGATAAAGCAATAGAGTATTAATTATTTAATATTAGTTTGTTGTGCACACACAAGACTCATATTAAATTTTTAAGATGTTGGCTTTATTACATTAAAAATGTTTTATAAGGAATTGAACAATACTAGTTTTGTTGTGCACACACAAGGACTATATTTTTCTATTCGCTTATATGGAAATGCTAGGTGAAACTTAACTTGGATTATTTTAGTTCGGATGTGCACACACTTGACTATTATAATCTAAGAGGCAAAATACAAGGAGTTACATAGTTGATGTAATTGACAAGAGTTGTCTACCCTTTGAATAAATATATGGTTTGTTGTGCACACACAAGGCTGCATATTTATGTCAATAGGATCCTTACTCACTAAACAGATTTTTTGAAAATTTGTCGAACTATATATGGAGGGTCATATAGTTTGTACAAAATAGTGGGAGACACCCTTTTAATAAAGTCCTATATTAAATTGGTGATTAATAAAATGAATATATGCTAATGTTGTTTAAATAAAAATTCATTTACAGATTTTTACAAATGGCTCATTCACTATCACTGCGGAGCATATTGGATGCTAATAAACTAACCGGACCGAACTACACGGATTGGTTAAGGAATTTGAGAATTGTTCTCACCGCTGAAAAATTATCTTATGTCCTTAATACACCTGTCCCTGCAACTGTTGCGGAAAATGCCTCTGAGGAAGAGATTGCTACTTTTAAAAAATGGCAAGATGATGCTATGGTAGCTCAATGCATCATGCTCGCATCCATGAGTAACGAGTTACAGCGTCAACATGAGAAAATGGATGCACCTACTATATTGCTTCACCTTCATGAGTTGTATGGTGAACAAAGTAGGTCTGCTAGATATGAGATATCTAAGGAGCTCTTCCGATCTAGAATGACCGATGGCACTACAGTACAGACACATGTCCTTAAAATGATCAATTTGATTGAACAATTGGGACAACTGGGTTTTATAATGGATGGAGAGTTGAGCCAAGATTTGATCTTGCAGTCACTCCCGGACTCCTACTCACAATTTGTTGTGAATTTTCACATGAACAAGCTTGATGTCAGCTTGCCTGAATTGCTTAACATGTTGAAAACTGCAGAGAGTCACTTTCCATCCAAGAAAGACCAAGTCTTACTGATAGGTGACGCTTCCAAGAAAAGGAAGTGGCCCAAAGGAGCTTCTGCTAAGAAGAAAAATTCTAAGAAGGCAAAAGGAAAGACAGTTGATAAAGGTAATAAGAATAAAACAAATGCGGATAGCAAAGGAGTTTGCTTCCACTGCAATAAGCCTGGACATTGGAAGAGAAACTGCAAGGATTACCTTGCAGAGGCAAAGCAGAAAAAAAAAGCTTGTTGAAGCTTCAGTTACGGATACAGGTTTATTCATGATTGAAATAAATCTTTCTGTAAGTCAAAATTCTACTTGGGTATTAGATACCGGCTGTGGTTCTCACATATGCAATTCATTGCAGGGAATAAGCAGAAGTAGAAGGCTAAACAAGGGAGAAGTAACTCTACGAGTGGGAAATAGAGCAAAGGTTGTTGCATTAGCTGTGGGGACTTATTGTTTAGCATTGCCTACGGGAAAGTCTATCAATTTAATAAATTGTTATTATGTACCTGTTCTCATTAGAAACATTATATCTATTTCTATGTTGGACAAAGAAGGATTCGATGTTATATTTAAGAACAATGGTTGTTCTATTTATAATAATAATGTTTTGTTTGGAACTGGTAGATTAATTGATGGACTTTACTTACTTGACTTACATGAAAATATTTTTCAAATTGAACAAACTTGTAAAAGAAAAAGAGATGAAGTAAATCATACTTTCATTTGGCACTGTAGACTCGGTCACATCAATGAAACAAGATTAAACAAGTTGCATATTGATGGTCTTTTAGAACCATTCGATTTTGAATCATATCCAACTTGTGAATCATGTCTCATGGGTAAAATGACTAAATCTCCATTTAGTAGACATGGAGAGAGAGTTGCAGGGTTGTTAGAGTTGGTACACACAGATGTATGTGGACCTATGACAACAGATGCTAGAGGAGGGTATTCGTATTTCATTACATTCACTGATGATCATTCAAGATTTGGATATGTGTATTTAATGAAATATAAATCCGAATCATTTGAAAAGTTCAAAGAATTCAGAAGTGAAGTAGAGAAAACAAACTGGCAAAAGTGTTAAGATTCTTCGATCAGATCGAGGAGGAGAATACTTGAGCAATGAGTTTCTTAATCATCTCAAAGAAAATGGTATTCTCTCTCAATGGACGCCTCCTGGTACGCCACAATTAAATGGTGTATCTGAAAGGAGGAATCGTACCTTGTTAGACATGGTGCGGTCCATGATGAGTTTCACCGACCTTCCAATATCATTCTGGGGTCATGCCCTAGAAACGGCTGCATATCTACTTAACAAGATTCCCTCAAAATCCGTCCCTAAGACTCCATATGAGATGTGGACAGGGAGGAAACCCAGTCTTAAGCATGTTAAGATTTGGGGTTGTAACGCTTATGTAAAGAAGTTACAAAGTGACAAACTTGAGGCTAGATCTGACAAGTGCAAATTTGTGGGGTATCCTAAAGAAAGTTTAGGATATTATTTCTATAATCCTACCGAGCAAAAGGTGTTTGTTGCCAAACACGCTACCTTCTTGGAAAAGGAGTTTATCCTTGAAGGGGCTAGTGGGAGGAAAATAGATCTTGAAGAAATTCAAGAACCACAAATCACTACAGATCAAGTAGATGAACATGTTCAAGTAGATATAACTTCTGTACCACAACCGAGTCGTAAATCTGGAAGAGTGCCGAAAATACCTAAAAGGTATACACTCATCATAGAAGATGATGATGAGGTATGCATCATAACTGATGATGATCCAGTAACATACGATGAGGCTATGAGTAGTAAACACTCTGAGAAATGGCAAATAGCCATGAAATCCGAAATGGACTCCATGTATGAAAACCAAGTATGGACTTTGGTTACTCCACCTGAAGGCATTGTGCCTATAGGGTGTAAATGGGTCTTTAAGAAAAAGACTGGAGCAGATGGCAAGGTGGAGACCTATAAGGCCAGACTGGTTGCAAAAGGTTTCAAACAAAGACAAGGAGTTGACTATGATGAAACCTTCTCACCAGTAGCCATGCTCAAGTCCATCCGGATTTTACTTGCGATTGCAGCTTACTATGACTACGAAATCTGGCAAATGGACGTGAAAACGGCCTTCCTCAATGGGAAACTAGACGAGGATGTATATATGATACAGCCAGAGGGTTTTGTTTCAAAGGTTGGAACAAATCAAGTGTGTAAGTTACAAAGATCCATTTATGGATTGAAGCAAGCTTCTCGAAGTTGGAACATCCGTTTTGATGAGACAATCAAAGAGTTTGATTTTATCAAAAATGAGGATGAACCATGTGTGTACAAGAAAGTTAGTGGGAGTGCTGTGACATTCCTGGTATTATATGTTGATGATATATTACTTATAGGGAATGACATACCGATGCTACAATTAGTTAAAATTTGGTTATCTAAACACTTCTCCATGAAGGACTTGGGAGAAGCATCCTACATATTGGGGATAAAGATCTATAGAGATAGATCAAAGAGGATGCTCGGCTTGACCCAAGGTGCATACATTGATTCGATGCTAAAGAGGTTTAGCATGCAAGACTCCAAGAGAGGACTCATACCGATGAGTCATGGAGTAAATCTCTCTAAGAAATTGTCCCCAAAGACACCTGAAGAGAGAGAACGCATGAATCAAATACCTTATGCTTCGGCAATAGGATCCATAATGTATGGAATGATATGTACCAGACCAGATGTTGCTTATGCACTTAGTGTAACAAGTAGATATCAGTCTAATCCTGGAGAAGAACACTGGAAAGCTGTGAAAAACATCTTGAAGTACTTGAGAAGAACTAAAGATGTGTTTCTAGTATATGGTGGGTCTGATTTGAAACTAGAGGGCTTTACAGACTCAAGTTTTCAAACTGACCAAGATGACAGTAAATCCATGTCAGGGTATGTATTTACCTTGAACGGTGGAGCAGTGAGTTGGAAGAGTTCCAAATAGCAAACAGTTGCTGATTCAGTGACAGAGGCAGAGTATATAGCTGCAAGTGAAGCTGCAAAGGAAGCTGTTTGGATGAAGAAGTTCATTTCTGAACTCGGGGTAGTTCCTAGCATTACTGGACCCGTTCCGGTTCATTGTGACAACACTGGAGCTGTTGCACAGGCTAAGGAACCCAGGTCTCATCAGAGATCCAAACACGTGTTGCGGCGATTTCATTTAATTAGAGAAATAATTGAAAGAGGAGATGTCACCTTAGAAAGAGTGGACTCCCAGAACAACATTGCAGATCCATTTACTAAAGCATTATCGCAAGATCAATTCAATCGCCATTTCGATAAAATGGGTATTAGATACCAAGGTGATTGGCTTTAGTGCAAGTGGGAGATTGAAAGTAATATGCCCTCAAGCCAATTATATTTGATGTAATAAGCATTTACTTTGTAATCTTATTCAAATATTAATAATAGAATAAAAGGCATATTTTATCCATGTTAATTGGTTGAATTAATAAATGTGATGAACCCATAGTTTTCGAGCAATGCTTTTAGAATCATGATGAGATCATGCTAGTGAGATCTAAATTCAAGAAAGCTCAAAACTAAAATGTTCCTAATCGTTGGATCACTAATATTGGGATTATTGATCCGGATAGATTAGTACATACTATGCTTGATCTTTAGAAGATAATGATTGATCTCATAATCATTTGTGTAAAGACACTAAAGCAAGTATGTAGGTGCTTATTAGAGAATAAGTTCACTGAACGTGACTCGCTTAAAGAACCCTAATGGAGTTTTATTCACCTGTCAATAGGGAAGTTCTTAAGTGATAGTTGTACAAGTGATCCTTGGACTTGAGATCATCATAGTACCTTGTGTATGTTAAGTTATACTTTGTCATATTTCTTAATACCTCAGGGTATGTCATAGGGTATGTACGGGTATAATAAAGTATACACGGAGGTAGGTGAATGATCGACAAAGGATCTACCACTTCTGATAAAGGGAGAGAATGTCCTATGCGATTTGATAAATGACAGCTCAAAAAAATCCCTGGCCAGGGTTAAATGAAAATTAGAAAGGAGTTTCTAATTTACATTAATCGAAGTTGTGCATTTTTAAATCGAAATGCATATGATTAAATAAAATAAGACTTGTCAGTAATTCCATGTCTTATATTTAATCGGGACATTGTATGGTAGAAGGATTGAATTGTACGGTAACTACTGCTGAATAGGTTCTATGTGATTAAACGTTGATTTCATATTATACGGATAGTCATGATACATTATCGTAAGGTGTCCCTCATGATGTAGAATAAATATTATTTATTTATATATGAATTAAAGGAGTTTAATTCATTATAAATAATATTAGAATAGTTCTAATTTATTTATTCTACGACCGGCATAATATTGAACCTAAAGGGTCACACCGCAAAAGAATAATTTTGTATTGGAAACAATTGGCTAAATAATAATAAATTAAGTATTTAATTTATTATTTGAATAAATTGAAATGCTTAATATTTATAATGATATATTTGGAGAAATATTGAATTATAAATTAATGAGAGAAATCTTATTATTATTATTAGTATTTAATTCTTAATTAGATTGAGAATTAAATTAAATGAAAATGCAAATTAAATAAAATGGTAGTATACTTGCTTAATGTTGATTAAGCAAGTAACACATGTTAATTGCTTAAATGAATAACATGTGGGTTAGGAGAAAATGTATACTTACATTTTGTGTAAGTATTATTTTTGTAAGTATCCTAATAAGATTAGGGTTTCCTAATTAACCTAGCATATTCATTAGCCTCCATCTTAAGAGTTAAGAGAGAAATAGTGTTCTTATTATTCTTAAGAGTTAGGAATAAAATTAATGGGATTAGCCATCCAAGATTTCTAGGAAATCAAAATATTGTTTCTTGTATAATTGTTCTTGGTGCATTACCTCTAGAGTGCTACATACACTTTGTAGCTAGTGTTTATTCCAAGGAACAAAGATTGGAGGAGCTTGAAGAAATCAACAAAGGATTGTAGATTGGAAGAGCTTGAAGAAATCAAGAGAGGAGTAGATCTTGTAGCGGTTCAAGAGTTGAATCATCAAAGGTATTATCTCTTGTTAATCTTCATCAATTAATAGTTATGCATAAGGTGATTCATGGATAAGTTGCAAAAATTTTAATTTCCATTTTTCCGTTGCGTATTACAATTAGATTGTGATTTTGCAAACTTACATGTTTTATTTACTAATATATATACATGGTCTGATTATTTAGTTTCAGAAAAGCACTCATCTAGCATACCTGGTCCTTGAAAATGTTTGGCCCTAAATTAAAAAGGAAATAAGCAGCTCAAACAAGAAGGTATGTAGCCTCGCAAAATGTTAAGGTCCTTGGAGATAATGAAGAAGCTAAACTTAACTCAATTGAAGGGTCAAATCCTCATGTAAGAAGAAAAATTATGACGTCGTTAAGTTCTCCAAGAAACCCAATCACAAGATCACAAGCTCCATCTCAGTAGTACTAATTATTCCCTTTTGATATTTGTAATATATTATATAATTAAATATTCTTCCTTGGAAACAGAATAAATGGTTCTTCAGAAGCCTGATAATGGCATATTCCTGAGCAAGATTTTATTGTTATAATAGTGCAAGATTTAATTCTGAGTTATTTGTTACGAACATATCACTATCATAATTGATCCCCTTTGAGTTTGATAATTAATATTATTATTTTTTTTACATTTATTGTTCACTTTGGCATAAAGTACAATTCACCTCTATTTATATGATTGATCCATGATAGTGGCCTCATAGGACATATCTTAGGAGTAGAATCATAGATGTCATTAGTGAAATATGCAGTTTAAAAAGTTAGATGTAGCTAAGGTGCCATTTTAATAGTCGTTGAAAAATATTGTACAAAATATGCAACGAAAGAAAAATTGTTGACAATGAATGTGGTTTATATTAGGCTACGAAATATGGCAACAGAAAACTTTTCGTTGTCAACAAGAGTTAATCATTATAAATTAAATCCAATTTATTACAAACTCTAATTTTTGTAAATTAGAAAATATATCTATATGTGCTCAATTTTAATTTCAAAAAATATATTTCTGACCAAAAAAATTAAAAGTGGGCATTTATTTTGAGACGGAGGAAGTGAAACATTTGACTATATAAAATTGCGTCCAAATAAATAAAAATGCAAAATGATGCATTTTGGGGGGAAAAGAGAGGCCAAAACATACTTATTAGGTTTATCTTAATTTTGGGCAAAAATTTACTAGTCGTTGCAAAACAAATGTACAAAATATGCAACGAAAAAAATTATTGACAATGAATGTGGTCTATATTAGGCAACAAAATATAGCAATAAAAAACTTTATCGTTGCCCACGATGAGAAGAAATCACATCGGTAACAAAAAAAAATATGCGGGGTTATTTTTTTTCCTGGCAACTAATTGGCAATGAAAATTTGCAACGAACTATGAATTTCGTTACGAAAAATGAAAGTCTTTTACAAACTGCAACGAATGATAAATTTCGTTGCTAAACATGCAATTTTGGCAACGACTCGAATGTCCATTTTTTTGTAGGGACTGTTGTATTATATACAACCCTGTAATTTGAGAATTTATGTTTATGGTATGTATTTTGGCGACCAAAATTGGGTTGTATAGACCCTATTTTGGGGGCGTCACAGTTGGTATCAAAGCTTAGAGATATGATCTCTGGTAGAGATGGGAGGTTAGAACTAGGAGAGGAGAGACGAGTAACATCTTTCGCTAGTGTGTCCTATATAAGCTAAATTTCTAATTAGTCGATTTGATGTGGGGACTAGAAGTTATATGTTAATTTATTTAAACTAATATTTGTTTATTTCAGAATGGCATCTGAAAATCAAAAGGTTAACTATGAGGCAAATGTGGTTGAAAATCAAGAAGCTACAAATAATCCTGCTGTGAACTCAGGAAACAATGCTACTGAAAACATGATGCATGATGGCTTCTTTAGGAACTTTATGCAATTCATACAGAACCAGACGAGAGGAGCTCCTACCTTTAATACCGGTGAAAACGTTGATAACTTACGAATGGTCACTGTTAAGCAGTTCCCGGAGCAAGGACCACCTGAATTTCTCGAAAAGTCGGACCCACTCAAGACAGAAGTGTGACTCAAACAAATAATAAAAATATTTGACGTACTGCATTGCGCTGATTATCAAAAGGTCTCATTCGCCACCTTTATACAACAAGGAGAGGCAGATCACTAATGGGAATCAGTGAAGTGTACACATCACTCAGCACTTAAAATGTCTGTTAGGTTTGTATATAACGCGAGCATGCAATCAAATTACACAAATATAGCGGAAACGAGATAAAATCATATTTTAAAATTTTATACAAATCATCATCATGATCTTTCCTTGTGTTCAATTATCAATTAAACGAAAGAGATAAAGAATCAGATTCATACCCTCGAAGATCAAAGCTTCCTCAGATACAAGTTCAACTCCAAGTCCTTCACGTTGTACTTGAATTCATCAGTTAGATTCCTTCCTTTGATCAACGTTAGCCACCCAAGTGTTTGGCCTCTAGAGGTGATCCACCAAGGAATAATACGTATTCAAGAAGATGAGTGTTGGCAAAACTCTTGTTTCCATCTATATAGAAATTGTAAGTACTCTCTCTCTCCAATTCTTATGGAAGAATGTGTAATCTCAATTCATAATAAGACTCCTCTTATTTATAGATATAAGCAACACTCCTAAACTATTTAGGAATATAGTTTTATTTTAATTACTCTTTTAATTAATTAAACTCCTAATTCAATTAGAAATTTATAAGAGTATTTTTATTAATTAATTCTCAAACCCTTTTAGGAATTAAATAATAATAATAATAATAATAAGACTCATCTTATTAATTTATATTTAATATTTCTAAAATATTAAATAATAAGTATTAAGTTATTTAATTTATTCTATCTCCATAGATTAAATTAAATACACTTTAGTTATTATTACGATTGTGTCATTTATTTCTTAAATAAATATTTTTCTTTTGCGGTGTGACCCTTTAGGTTCTCCATATTAAACCGGTTGTGAATAAATCAATTAGAACAATTCTAATCTTATTTAAATAAATAAATTAAACTATTTAATTTATTTAAATAAATAATATTTATTCTACAATAAAGGTAAGTCCACTTAGCGATCAACGACTTTCCAAATAATATAGATTTTAACATTAATCATAAAAGAACTTTTCAGTGAATAGTTACCGTACATTCAATCCTTCTACCATACAATGTCTCAATGAAATATAAGACATGAAATTCTTGTCAAGACTTATTTTATTTGATTATATGTATTTCGATTCTCAAATGCAGAACTCTGATTAATGCAAATTAGAAACACCTTTCTAATTTCATTCTACTTTTGCCAAAGACTTCTGAGTTATCAATCACATAGGACATTCTCTCCTTTTACTAGAAGTGGTAGATTCTTTGTTGACCATTCACCTATCTCCATATATAACTTATTATACCCAATCATCCCTTTGATATACCCTAATGGTCTTAAGGGATATGTCAAAGTATAACTCATCATACGCAAGATACTATGATGATCTCAAGTCTAAAGATCAATTGTACTACTATCACTTAAAGTATTCTGATTGACAGACAAGTAAAACTCTATTAGGTATTCCTTTAGTGAGCCACGTTCACTGAACTTATTCTTCAATAAGCACCTACATACTTGCTTTAGTGTCTCCACACAAATAATTATAAGATCAATCATCCTCTTCCTAAGAGCAAGCAAAGTATGTACTAATCTATTCGGATTCACCAATCCCCTTTTTAGTAATACAACGATTAGGAACGATTTTAGTTTGTGAGCTATCTAGAATTTAGATCTCATTAGCATGATCTTCATCATGATTCTAAAAGCATTGCTCAAAACTATGGGTTTATCACATATATAATAACAGCGTCATGTAGATAAAGAAAATGCCTTTAATAAATGAATTATTTTATTAATAACCGAATAAGATTACAAAGTATATGCTACATCAAATTAAATATGATTGGCTGTGTACATACTACTTTCAATATCTTGGATAGAGTTTCAAGAGCTGTTTAATGAAAAGTATTTTCCGGAGAGCATTCGCCACATGAAGGAAGTAGAATTTATTAAGCTAGAACAGAACAATATAATTGTCTCGCAGTATGAAGCCAAATTTACTGAGTTATCCCAATTTGTGCCTCACTTGGTAGACAATGAAGAGGCATGACTCAGATGTTCTTGCGAGGTTTGAAATTAGAGATTCGTCAATATCTTATTTCTCATAAACTATGTTTATATTTAGATGTCGTGGATAGAGCTCAATTAATAGAACGGGGAAAAGAAATATTGCGACCAGAAGACAACGATCGACAGCGAGAAAGAAATTACGATAATAATCGTAACGGTGGAAACAATCATCGAAACAATGAGAACCAGCGAGGAGGAAACTATCATTCCAAAAATGGTAACCACTTCGGTGGTAATCATGGCCCAGATAATAGAAGAATTGAGTCAAGTAGAAACAACTTCAAGAAGAGGAGATTTAATAATGACCATGGGAAGGCACCAACATCAACACCAGCACCAACTTCAAAGGGAGGAGAACGTCCACCAGTCAGATGTTTCAAGTGCGGACAAGAGGGAGACATCCGCTCAAACTGTACACAACCATCCGGGGTGTGTTATAGTTGTGGAAAGGAAGGCCACATAGCTAGATTTTGTCCTGTAGCAAAATCAAGTCCAGTTGTATTAATGACACCAAAGGTGGCATGGACAAGTCAAAGCCTGTGGTTCAGGGGAGAGCTTTTGTCGTGACGTCCTAGAATCGTGGAACTCGAACGAAGTTATCACGGGAAAACTATTTATCAACTCTTATGAAGTTTATACCTTGTTAGGTACTGGAACTATCCACTCTTTTATTTCACCTGCATGTGCTCAACATTTAAATTTTACTCTTGAAAAATTAGACTTTGACTTATCAGTTAAAACCCATTAGGAGAAATAGTCATTGCATCTATTGTCTATAAATCTTGTTTGGTCCAAATCAACAGCCTCACATTACTCGTTGATCTTATCTCCTTGAAAATGCATGAATTTAATGTGATTTTAGGAATTAATTGGTTGACTATTTATTATGCTAAAATTGATTGTTTTCATGAGATTATTAGTTTTCATATTCCTAATCAACCTGTTATGAAAATTCAAGCAACCAAACTATTGAAATCAATAGCTGTCATTTCTACTCATAAAGCCATTCGTTTATTGAAAAACGGATGTCAAGCCTTCGTAGCCCATGTCACTGATTTGAACAAAAATACGTCAGAATTGAATGATATTCCTATTATTAATGAATTTCCTGACGTTTTCCCTGAAGAACTTCCTAGCTTATCCCCAAATCGTGAAACTGAATTTGGTATTGACTTAGAACCCGGCACCCAACCTATTTCCAAAGCCGCATACCGAATGGCTCCCGTTGAACTTTAAGAGTTAAAAGTCCAACTTCAGGAATTGTTAGATACTGGTTTCATACATCTAAGTACATCGCCTTGGGGTGCTCCTATTTTTTTTTGAAGAAAAAAGATGGGAGTATGAGACTTTGCATTGATTATCGAGAGTTGAACCATGTTACCATCAAAAATAAGTACCTGTTACCTTGAATTAATAACATGTTTGATCAATTACAAGGTGTTAAATACTTTTCAAAGATTAATCTTCATTCTAGGTATCATCAGTTGAAGGTTAAAACTAATGACATTCCCAATACTGCATTCAGAACTCGCTACGGGCATTATGAGTTCTTAGTCATGCCTTTTGGATTAACCAATGTTCTTGCAGCTTTCATGGACATGATGAACCAAATATTCAAAGAATATTTGGATTATTTTTTAGTTGTCTTCATTGATGACATCTTCATATACTCTATAAGTCGCGAGAATTATGAACAACACTTAAGATTGATACTCTAAAAGCTAAGTGAGAATAAGTTGTATGCTAAGTTGAAAAAATGTGAGTTCTGGCTCGGGGAAGTAACATTCCTTGGACATGTGATTTCTAACCAAGGAATATCAGTTGATCCTGCCAAGATTGAAGCGATTTTAAACTGGGAGAAACCTAAGACAGTAACTGAAGTATGAAGCTTTCTGGGCCTAGGTGGTTATTATCGAAGATTTGAAAAAGGATTTTCTCGAATCGCCACTCTATTAACTCAGTTGACTCGGAAAAGTACAAAATTCGAATGGAACGAGGAATGCGAGAAGAGCTTCCAAGAATTCAAAAGGAAACTTGTTTCAGCTCTTGTTCTTACCATAACATCGAGATCGGGAGCATTTGTCATTTACAGCAATGCTTCAGGCAGAGTCCTTGGTTCCGTCCTCATGCAAAACGGAAAAGTTATAGCTTATACCTCTCGACAACTCAAGGAATATGAGAAAAATTACCCTACTCATGACCTAGAGTTGGCAGTAGTCGTTTTCGCATTAAAGATTTAGAGGCACTACTTGTACGAAGAGAACGTGAAGATCTTTACAGATCACAAAAGCCTCAACTATTTTTTTACTCAGAAGGAACTCAATATGCGACAACAACGTTGGCTTGAACTATTAAAGGATTACAATCACACCATTCAGTATCACCCAGGAAAGGCGAACGTGTTAGCTGATGCATTAAGTAGAAAATCATATGAGAGTACAAATGTAATACCGATAACACAAAGGCGCATTTTGGACGATTTACAAAACATGGAGATAGAGATAAAGACACCAGGGACCTATATGCAGATTGCGCATGTATGTGTAGAACCAGCTTTAATCGATAAAATTAAAGTTGCTTAAGCTACAGACCCAGAATTGATGAATATGATGAAGAAGGTACAAGAAGGTGCTATTCCGGAAGCGAGAATCGACGAGGAAAGGAGACTTCTAGTTAATTCTCGACTTTATGTCCCTAACAACCCAGAATTGAAACATAAAATCATGATTGAGGCACACAATACACCATTCGCAATCCACCCTAGAAGTACCAAAATGTATCGTGACCTTCGACATAAATTTTGGTAGAGCAATATGAAGAGAGAGATCGTGAAGTTGATCTCAAGGTGTTTAATTAGTTAACGTGTCAAGGCAGAACATCAAGTACCTAAGGGTCCATTGCAACCACTCGAGGTTCCAAAATGGAAGTGGGAACACATCAATATGGATTTCGTGACGGGTCTTCCCAAAGCTTCTCAAAGTTTGGATGCAATTTGGGTCATTGTAGATAGATTGACCAAGTCCGCTCATTTCTTACCTATACGAGAAAACTATTCACTTGAGCGTCTTACCAGTATGTACATAAGTGAGATTGTGAGATTGCATGGCATGCCAGTATCCATAATTTCTGATCGAGACCCTAGATTCACTTCACGATTTTGGATCAGCTTATAAAAAGCTATGGGAACCGAGCTACGATTCAGTTCTGTATATCATCCCCAAACGGATGGGCAACTGAAGAGGACAATTCAAACTCTTAAAGATCTATTGAGACTTTGCGTACTATAATTCAAAAGAAGTTGGGACAAATACTTACTATTGGTTGAATTCTCCTACAATAACACTTATCAAGTAAGTATAGGCATGGCCCCATTCGAGGCTTTGTACAGATGAAAGTGTCGCTCTCTAGTATGCTGGAATGAGGTAGGAGAAGCAAAATTATTGGGACTCGAGTTGGTGCGCATAACAACAGAAAATATCTAAATGATTCGATAATGAATATGAGCAGCACAGGAACGACAAAAGAATTATGTTGATCTTCATCGAAAGGACGAGAGATTCAATGTCGGAGACCATGTATTTTTACGTATTTCTCCATGAAAAAAGAGTTACGAGATTCGGAAAGAGAGAAAAGTTCAACCCTCGATTTATTGGTTCATTTGAAATTCTCGATCGTATAAGAGATGTGACCTATAGACTTGCTCTACCGCCAAACATGTCTCGCATTCATAATATTTTTCACATATCCATGTTACGTAAGGATGTGAAGGATCCAAATCACATCATCGAGTTGGATCCAGACGTAATAGCGGAGGATTTAACGTATTAAGAGGTACCTCTTAAGATCTTAGATAAAAAGGAGCAGATTCTACACTCAAAAGTTATACCTCAAGTCAAAGTTTTGTGGAGCTAGAATCTGAAATGAAAGCTATGCATCTTTACCTCTTCGAAATATCAGGTACGTCAATTTCGGGGCCGAAATTTCATAAGGATGGAAAGTTGTAAGACCCCAACTTTATGGAATAAAATTTAATTTTCTTCTTATAATTATTACGCTAAACAGTGTGGTGTGACATTGATAAATTGATAAAGTTAAGGATAATATGTGCAATAATAAAGTATGTTGGAGAATATTCCTTCTGTTGGGGAATATTCTTTCTATTGGGAAAGATTCTTTCTGTCAAAAAATATTCGGTATAGTATGACGGCGCCGAAACAACCAATCATTGGTGGACCCCGCAATGACGTAGTTGTCGGATATATATAGAAAGCGACATGAACAACCTTTTTAAAAATTATCAACGGTATTATCACTTTTAACTCTTTAATTACCCGGTGAGAAAAGCAGTAGTACACACGCAGTACTCCACAGTAACACACAGTATTACACAGTATCATAAATTCAATAATTGTTACAGTATCATCCGCACAGTATTTCATCAATAATTGTCATGACACAGTAACTCATATTATTTGATATAATATTGACATTATTGACAATGTCTAGAAGTTCTGTCAAGAAAATGGGTTATTTAATTGTGCGCCGTTTATACGGAAGGCCCCTTCTTTCCTGGGAACGATCTAGTTGTCACAATAATTTCATACTATTTGTCATTGCAGTAAGGGTATTAATGGAATGTTACATAATTAAAAGTCACGAGTATTAAACTGTTAGACATACTCATTACTTGAATAACACTAATATTTGTGCATTAAGTCAATAATAATTGATGAAAGGTACAATTAGATTAATAATGATGAATTAAAATATATAAATCATTTTGAATAAATATTGATAATGGATTTATCTTTTTATAAATAATGATAATGGATTTATCTTTTTAAATAAATATTGATAATGGATTTATCTTTTTAATAATTAATGATAATGGACTTATCTTTTTAAATAAATAAAGATAATAGATGAAAATGAGTAATCATTATTTTTAAAAATAATGATAATGGATGAATAATATATTTATAAAGTTTGGTAAGTTTTTGGCTATAAATAGGAGGGGTTAACATAAGAAAATTAAGAACTTCTGTAATGTCCAGAAATTTTCGAAACATTGTATCAAATTATTTTGATAAATAAAATTCATCCTATATAATTTTATGAACTTAATTGGACTCATGTAAGAATTGTATTTAATTATATAATTATATGGTCCAATAATTTTCTTACATTAAGGGGCCCATTAATAGTGCAATTTAAATTAGTGGGTTAACCCCAAGTTTTTATTTGAAAGAAATTGGAAGAAGAATAATAAATAAACCCATTTTATTGAATAATTCGAAAGAGAAATTTTGCCGAAACAAATGTTTAAATAATTAATTTATTGAATTAGTTATTCAAGTTAAATATTAGAACATAATATTATTAATTTAATTTGGGTCACTTTCCTTTTATCTAGGATGGCCCATTACTTTTATTTCGAATGACCCAATGCCCTTATCATTCTTGATTGGGCTGCCCTCCCAATTATTTAGTCGACCCAACTATTGAGTAAGCCAAATTTCTTCTCAGACCGGACTGGATCCTAGTGTTAAGTCAAGTGGGCTAAGCCCAATTCTTTTGGGAAGTTAAATAAATGTTCAGCCGGTTTGGGTAGTGGAAATGGACCGGGTCCATCGGGTCGGGTTGGATCCGCTTCTTGTTGAAGAAATCCATCAGCGGCTTAAATTGGATAATTGATCAAGAGAACACTCCAACGCCTAGACCCTCAGTTCAGAAAACCTATCAAGACCTAAACCCTCAAATCGAACTAGCCCCTCAAATCGATCGAAGCAAAGGAAGAGGGGAAGGGGCGCGACAGGTCGGCGTAGGTGGGGGAACCGATTGACAGCACGGTAGCGTAGGAGGACCGGCGGCTACCAAGGGACTGACCAACGGACGAAGCAGTGAAGGCGCCAACGACCGAACGACCAACAGTTGGACCACAGGTTCGAGGAAATCGGCGATTGGACGGTGAAAAGGGGGGGTACGATGCTCGAGGTCCTGCCGGCGAAATCGCGGCTGAGTTGATGTGAAACGGTCGACAGCCAGTTCTCTTCAAACCCTCAGATATTGTCCGAAGCAATTAGGGTATTAACCACAAATTGGGCAAACATTACCCTATAAATTGAGACCCCAACCTTGAAGCTGCCGATTCTTAGAATTGGTGAGTTCTCAATTAAAAGTTCAGAGTTCCAAATTAGAAATTAGGGTTCAAGTAGGAGAGGGAGCAGGGGAGTTCGATCGTGGGTTTTCATTTGGAGTGAATGCCTCAAGGTTACACCGTTTATTTCGGTAGAAGGAGGAAGATTGCAGTCCGATCATTAGCAAGGTAGTGACCGAGTAATTTAAATTTTGTTTCTCTGTATTGGGCTATGGCTTCTCTGCATTGAGAATACTTTATTCCCTGTATTGATTAAATTAATTATGGGTACTGTATTAACTGGATTATTCTTTGTATTGGATTAAATTTTTGGAATTTCTGTGGCTGTTGAAATCATTTTTTTTCCTTTCGTACTCAAATTGGTACTGTCGACTGTGTGGGTTTGAAACCCAGAACCTTGTATAAATTTTTGGGTTTTAAACTCTGGTAATGCGATGATATAGTTAGTTCACTCATTTTCTTTCCTTCCTTCTTCAGTATTTGGACCGACTGTGGGTTGGGTTGGACTCTGTATTAGGTCTTTAATTGGAAAATCATTGCCAAGGTACCTTGAAGGTTCTAGCAGTAATAACATTGGTTATACTGTGATGGGATTTTCTTGCATTGTGTTGGTCTATTTTGATGAAGGAATCTGTTATGATATTGAATTGGATAATTCCCCTATTTGGGGCAATTCGTTCGAGGTACCATATTTAATCAATTGCAGGGACTTAGTACGTCTCTAGTGCCTGTGATACAGCAATTAAGACCCAAATATAGGGTAGAAATTTGAAGTTAATAATGCAATTGCAACTAATTAGTATTATGTTAATAAATAAAATTAACAAAAATAATTATTTATTTATTATCACTAATAAAGATAATAAATATTCTAATTATTATTTAATTAATATTAAATAATAAAGTTAATTAAATAATTATTTATTTTCAATAAATAATAAGGATAATAAATATTTTAATTATTATTAATAATAAAGTTTAATAATAAATATCTAATGATTAATTATGAACAAGGACAACAAATAATTGTTTATTAGTTATCCATAAATAATAAATAAAGATAATAAATATTTAATTATTATGTAATAATAATAATAATTAAATATGAATAAAGTTAATAAAATAATTATTTATTATTTATTAATAAATAATAAATAAAGATAATAAATATTTAATTATTATTTAATAATAATAATAATTAAATATGAATAAAGTTAATAAAATAATTATTTATTATTTATTAATAAATAATAAATAAAGATAATAAATATTTAATTATTATTTAATAATAATAATAATTAAATATGAATAAAGTTAATAAAATAATTATTTATTATTTATTAAATAGTAAATAAAAGTACTAAGTATTTAATTATTATTTAATAATAATAATAATTAAGTAAAAAATGAAGTTACGAAATAATAAGGATGGTAAGTACTTAATCATCAATGGAATGATGATTAAGTATGAGGGAGATTAATAAGTTAATTAGTTGTGGCCCTTAATGAATAAAGATAATAAACACTTAACGATTATTAATATAATTAAGTGTGTGTCAATTTATACCTCAATTAATGTTGAATAAAGAACAAGTATAATAATTACTAAATTACCCCTAAGGTAATGGTAATTAAGAGTAAACTAAATAAATGGTCAGGGGTTTTCTGTTATCTTTAAACTAAAATAAATTTATAAATAGGTATTGTTGAACCATACCTAGATACAATTAAAGGTAATAAATTGAGCATATAGATGATAGTTACCATGATTAATTATTATCTGTTGAAATAATAGCTAGGGTCCGTTAACTTAAATTCTGTTTAACCAATGTTAAATGATGAGTTATTTATTTGCTAAGTAAATGGTTTAGTAAAGCGTGCCAAGATACAATCATGTTATAATAATTGATAAGCCGACTTTATCCAATGATAGGTCACTCGAGATCAATTAATTAAAGCTAGAATTTATTTGTAGCTGAGCAAGCAGGCAAGTTCCTAACCCTAAACTTCTTACATTATTGCAAGTTCTTCCTTACCCAACTTTTACATTGAGCACTATTTCTAAAACCTTATGCAGTATTTTAATTCATGCAAAAAGGTATATATTATTGCAAGTTATTCTGTAAGCTTGAATCTTATCTCCAAGCATGCTTTAAGTGGTCTAATTACTTTCAAAATTATTCCACATCTGTATAATCATTGACATTCGTGCATTTGAATTCGTATATTTTTAAATTCAGAAATTTATCAACCATTCATGGTTAAGTCTGAACCCTTGTTCGGTCAGACAATTACGTGATAATTTATAAAAGCTATCCGAACCAATCAATGGTAAGGATTCTTAGACTGTATGAACACCCCTTTATTTATAGGGGAGTACCCCACGTACCGTATATAAGGTACAAATAGCAGAATTAAATGTTATGCATATACATAGGGTACGCGAGGCTGATCCCCTCAAGTACGTCATTCTGTAGCCAGTAACCAGAGGGTCAACCAGCTATTGACTCCTCTGGAAGTTATCGTTCAAAGTCTATTTGACTATCAATTGTTCTAAAAGCATTTAATATTCTCGCTTCTGATTATTCTATTGCTGAAATCCCTTTAATATCCCTTCATCATGATATATTTTTATTGTTACACCTTAAACTTGCTGGGCAAACTCGTTGCTCATTCTTGCTATATCATGACTTCATTGCAGCTAAACCCGAGACGTCAGGGAAGAATAAAGGGAAAGAAAAGATGAAATGATAGACTTCTCGTAGCAGACTTTAGATTCATGTGCTAGTTAATTTTTGTTAATGTAATTTAAACCCTGATAGCTATGTAGGGTATGGATTGTGTAAATGTTTAAGGTTAATCGTATTCTGGGACTAGTAACACCTTGTAATGAACAACGTATGTTTATTTTATTCCGCATTTTAGATACCATATGTTGTTATAGGTGGATGTTTATGTTGGATCGTGATGACCGGATCCGGGTATTTGGAAACCCGAATTTGGGGGCGTCACAACTTCCTTCTACTCTCTAAAATTTTTCCAAGTTCTCTCTAAGTGTGTGTCGACGCCGGGTTTTCGCTCTTCTCGTCTTTTCCAATTTTAGCCTTTTGATTTAATGATTCTTTGGAAAAGATCGGCATTGATGTCGACGGGGTTTTGAAAGATCGTTTTTTATGATGAGCCAATTAACCAGAGTCGCCAGTTGGTGTCGACGCCGGGTTTTCGCTTCTTCTGGTCTTTTCCAATTTTAGCCTTTTGGTTTAGATGATTTTTTTTTGGAAAAGGTCGGCATTGAGGTCGACGGGGTTTTGAAAGATCGTTTTTTATGATGAGCCAATTTAACCAGAGTCGCCAGTTGGTATATTTGAAATGGATGTACCAACTCATCCGAATTTTTGTTTTTTATAATCGCTGGCTCATATGTGACTCCGAATTAATTGGTCTGCGAATTGAGATTCATAGAGTTCGGGGGCTTGCTTAAGTGAGGGGAAGGTGTTAGGCACCCCTCGACTTCCGTGAAACACGGTTACCGCAATCTTGATGCTTTCCTATCCTTTAATTCATGAAGTGTGTGTGTATGTGCGCGTGTGTGTGTGTGTGTGCCTATGTGAATGTCGTGGTGAATTTGTATGAAAGAATCATTTGGATTTTTAGGGAAAGTCGTGCTTTAATTTGAGAGTGCTTTGGGAATGTCCTTCGGCTTCTACGAGAAAGCTTTATTCTTTATTAGGAAGGTTTGATTTTAATTATCAAAATTGCAAGGTTTTATTAGGTGTTGTTTTGGCAAAACAAGAGTTTTAAACCTTCATCAAAATAGGAATCAAGATCTATACGTTGCTTTCATAAATGATAGGCAATTTCTAGAATCTCTTTCGCCCTATGTATCAAGGTTTAGTAAAACGTTTATTTCTCTTTATAAAACCATTTTTTGACATTTGGAAACAACTTCCCTTTGGCTTTCTCGTAAAATAGGAATCGACTTTCATTAGCACTTCCAATTTCTAGCCTCGTGATGCTAATATCCTACTTTGATTAATTTTAGCAAAATCTTGATTGTTTTGGCTTTGAAATCATTTTGTTGGATGATACAAATCGAACTAAATATCAAACGCGTAGGGGGCTATTCATGGGCATGTAAGCCATCAAAACATCCCCTAACGCCAACAATCACATATTCCACTAATACGGGGCCTTAAACCCGATTCTCGCCTTAGCGTCGTTTTAAGGCCCGACAGTTACATATTACAAAACAAGCATCTTGAATCTATTACATACACCAAAACGTCCATCATCGGATTTGAACCACGGGGTCGCTTTCCTAGGCTCACAACCACGATTACTACATACTCACAAAATGAATACTACAATAACAACAACGTAGATTGCCTAACACATCCTAAAAATACAATCAATCAAACTACGCCTAATATATACCCATAAATAAGCTAGAAATTTCATCAATTATATATCATCGGATTATTAGGAAGAATCTTGTTCCAATGGAACCCTCACCAATAATCCCTAATCCATGATTGTTCAACAATATTCTTGAAAATTGCAATTAAATTTAGCCAAATGACATGATAGAAGTTGCAAAAATAATGAGATTTTCACCTTGCAAATGATACCAAAATTGTGTAGAAACTTGTATGTTTGATTGAAATATGAGATGTATTGATATAATCTAACAATAAAGGAACTTCCTCTCTTTTTTCTCTCAATTGTTGCAAGAATTTGTGTTATTTCTCCCTATTTCCGAGCTAAAACTGCTGCTGATTTCCTTCTTCTTCCGCCAAACTGCTGAACCTCCTGTATGCTGTCCGAGGCAGAGCTTAAATAGGCTGGCCAGAGCCAGCCGCAGATCTATCTGCGGCTGGCCGCAGATGGATCTGCGGCTGGCCAGCTGGCACGCCTCCCATCGCACTCAGCTGGTAGTGCTGATTTCCTGGTTTCCGTGCTGGCGCACCCACTTGGCCGCAGATCTATCCGCGGCTGGCGGGCTTGACTTTCTCGATTTTCGTGCCACGCCTCGCTTTTCGTGCCGCAACGTCGGTTTTCGCTGACAGGCTCGTATTCTGCAGTCCGGGAATTTCCGGGAGACGTGCCACCTCATTCGGAAATGCCTGCCTCGGACGGCTTTATTGTCACGTAAACTTGGGTTGCCCCAAAACATTGCGGCGGTGCCGGGCGCTTGCCCTTGTGCCCGCTCCTTTGCTCCCGCAAGCCGGTTCAATTGACGATTTCGCCCTCCTGTCATGGTTAGTAGGAGGAAACGCAAAATTTGGGTGTCTACAGCTGCCCCTCTTTATCATGTTTATGAAATGATAAATGAAATGAACAGGATAAAGAATAGACACTCGATGCATGAATGACAGTGCGTAAGAATGACAGTACATACATGAATGCCACACATATAGCTTATGACGCAACATAAGATGTAATGCATGCAAGACATTCGTAAGAGTGTCAATGTATCAACCCCTTGACCGTGTTTGTTAGTCTTTGGGTTCACTCTTTCAATCTATCGTCTCGTTCGGGGCCGGGTATCGTCGCCGGTCACCCATCGCGTAACCCCCGATTATCGTCGCCGGTTGGTTATCTTGTCGGAGCCGGTTATCGTCGCCGGACATCCATCTCGTGATCGCCGGTTATCGTCGCCGGTCGATCGTCATGTCGGGGCCGGGTATCGTCGCCGGTCACCCATCGCGTAACCCCCGGTTATCGTCGCCGGTCGGTTATCTGTCGGAGCCGGTTATCGTCGCCGGACATCCATCTCGTGATCGCCGGTTATCGTCGCCGGTCGATCGTCATGTCGGGGCCGGGTATCGTCGCCGGTCACCCATCTCGTAACCCCCGGTTATCGTCGCCGGTCGGTTATCTGTCGGAGCCGGTTATCGTCGCCGGACATCCATCTCGTGATCGCCGGTTATCGTCGCCGGTCGATCGTCATGTCGGGGCCGGGTATCGTCGCCGGTCACCCATCGCGTAACCCCCGGTTATCGTCGCCGGTTGGTTATCTGTCGGAGCCGGTTATCGTCGCCGGACATCCATCTCGTGATCGCCGGTTATCGTCGCCGGTCGATCGTCATGTCGGGGCCGGGTATCGTCGCCGGTCACCCATCTCGTAACCCCCGGTTATCGTCGCCGGTTGGTTATCTGTCGGAGCCGGTTATCGTCGCCGGACATCCATCTCGTGATCGCCGGTTATCGTCGCCGGTCGATCGTTTCGTCGGGGCCGGGTATCGTCGCCGGTCACCCATCGCGTAACCCCCGGTTATCGTCGCCGGTTGGTTATCTGTCGGAGCCGGTTATCGTCGCCGGACATCCATCTCGTGATCGCCGGTTATCGACGCCGGTCGATCGTCATGTCGGGGCCGGGTATCGTCGCCGGTCACCCATCTCGTAAACTTTTCATTTCAACACGTCAAATGGCTGCAAGGGAGCAAGGTGGGACCCATCAGGGCCAGCCGCGGATGGATCTGCGGCCAGCCGCAGATTGATCTGCGGCCAGCCGCAGATACATCTGCGGCCAAAATCGGGATTTATATGCGGCTCGCCGTTTCTAGATCTGTCACTTTCAAACTCCCTCTCACACAGATTTCTCTCGATTTTTGTTTGTTCGCAAGGGTCTTTTGTCGATTTTTCAACTTTCCTGCAAAAACTGTTCCGGTAGGATTGATCTTCACGCTACAGGTAACACTTTGACCGGTCATTTTTCAATTTCGTCAATGTTTTGCTATACATTTGACTATTTGCATGTTTAGAGATAAAATGTATGCTTTACAATGCTATGTAATGTACTATCATATGCACATGCTATGTATTAACTGTGTGGGTCCTATTTATGTTCATGAGGAGGTCCCACGTATATGTTTGCTCCTTTTTGGAAGAAAATCATGCATTTTTCCTGCTTTATTTACATATGAATGCAATTATGATCTGTTTGAGGCTTTGATTGATGGAAAACACGTTTGGCTTATGCCTGGGATGTCCATTTTCCAAACGGAACTCTGCCGATTTTTTTTTTTTTTTTTTTTTTTTTTTACCACAACCATGCATCATGTTGCATTAATCATATGATGAGGCTAGAAATTTAGAATGTTCATTACATAATTTTAAAAGGGAACTTACCTTCTTTCTCGCCCGTTCTATTCCAGCCATGGATCGTGATGCGCCCAGTAGCTCCTCCGCCTCTCGGACTTCGGGTGTTCGCCGTCGTAGGGCTGCACCTGCCCCTATTCCCCCTCGTACCCGTCAGGCTCGTCGCTTGGCGGAGTCTGTCATCCGTCCTGATCACCCGGACGTTGAGGGGGTTGCTCCTCCGGAGGTTGTGGTGGAGCCGTCCTCCAGCACACCGGCTCCCCCTTCTCATCGTGCTTTATCTGGGGCTTCTGTCTAGATACCCGACCTATTGGGTCGGGATCTCAGCCGTCATCCCTCGGCATCCCTTGTTGCTAATGAGGTATATTCAATTCTGCCTTGAATTTGCTCTCAATTCCTCAATTTCTGTTCTATCTGGACTGACCCATTGGTGATTTTCACAGGTGCCTGAGTTTACCCAGCCGAGGGGTAACTGGTTCAACATTTACTCTCTCTACGCGGCCCTGCATAGGGATTACCGGGAGATGGTGGACTCTTGGGGCTTTCGACATTTCTTCACTATCATTCCCCGTCAGTGCCCCTGGGGTTACATGAGGGCTTTATCCGAGCGATGGTTCCACCATACGCAGTCTCTCCATCTTCTTGACTGCGAGGTCGTGCTGACCCCCTGGGATTGGAGGTACATTACGGGCATAGAGTTCACCGGGTCCCGTGTCCCCCTGGATCTTGATATCACTCTAGTGGAGGTCCGAGCTTTGCTAGGCTTCGCTGCTGATGATCGGGTCTTCAAGGCCTGTAGTATTCGGTCCGGCGCTTTGGCTGTCGATGCTGTTGGGGGTCTGTACGCACTGCCCATCCCCGCGGATCAGGGCACCAGGGACATTCTGCTACGGCGCCTGTTCCTGACCATCATGAGGGGTTGTTTTCTGGGGAACAACTCCTCCACCATTCATTTCAGCGTCGTAGGAGCGGTCAGAGACGTGGACCGCATCGGTGACTATGACTGGGGGTCATTCACCTTTGCCTATTTCCTCCATGGCATGCGTCTACGCTCAGAGGGACAGACTGATGCCTGGCTCGGCTTCTACCATTTTCTGTTGGTGAGTCCCCTCCTCCTCTCTCTCTTACTGTATTTCTTTTCCTTTCATCTCTTTTCTGTATTTGATAGTGACTCATGCCTTGCCTTGTTTCTATTCACAGTTCTGGGCTTACGAGCGGCTGCCATGTCTGAGGCCTATCACTACTCTGGGCCCGGACACTTATCCTCGGGGTCGGCGATGGCATCACAGTACTCTGGAGGAGGTCCCCGTGTCGGGCAGCTTTGCACATTGTCGTATTCAGCTGGAGTTGATCACGGCTGCCGACGTCGTCTGGATTCCCTACCTCTCCGAGCATCTGACTGTGGGGTTTGCTGACGGGCATCCTTCCGGCCCGGAGTTCGAGCTTTCCACCCGTCGCCTCACTTTGCAGAGTGTTGGAGGCTGGGTGATGTATCTGGGAGAGCGCGCGTTCAGATGCGTCACTGGGGAGATCCGCATCCCGCACTCCCTTTCTTTCACTACTTTCTGGCCGCTGGATTCTCAGCCATCGGAGATCATGCTCGCCGGGGAGGATGGTCGGATGCTTTCCACAGGCCCCAGTACGAGTGAGGCTTTCAGGACTTGGTGGGTACCTCGTACCATCGGTCCCCAGACTCGGGCCACTTTCTTTCTTGGAGACATGGTTCCAGGCTCGGTTACGATGACCGATTGGGCTGTCTGTGTTCGGACCCCTACCCACGCTGAGCAGATCGCCACATTGACCCGTCAGGTGGATCAGTTGTCGCTGTTTATTCGGGGGTTGGGCCGGACCCCGGAGGAGGCTTACACCTACGATCCTGACGGTGCAGGTTATGATGCAGGCCCGAGTTCATCTGATGCCACAGCGCATCCCTACATCCCTGATATGAACTTTGGTCCTCCGAGCTCGACGACTCCGGGGGATCAGTTCGAGGATCCTGCTTTCATAGATGATACTGATTTTATTTAGACCAGGATAGGATAGGGCCTTTTGTATCGGCACCTGCTTAGATTTCTTTTTCATTTATGCACTATGTACTGAACTCATTTATTTATTTACGCACAGTTTCTTTTCATCTTTATGGGATTCACCTGTTTTATTATTAACTGTATGATGCATGCTTTTTATTTATGGGTAGAGAATGACCCCTGTACAGTCTTTTTTGATACTATTTTTTCACAGATGTTGTCCTCAGATGCCGTGGTTCGTTTGGATTCCACTCTTCCCACAGGGTTGGTTGGCAGCCTCTTCCGCTGGTTGGACAGTCTACTGCCAGCAGATAGGGTTATCGTAGATGGTCTTTTGGGACATTCTTGGTCCTTATTAACCTTCCGGGTGCCAGCGGGCTTTGTGGATGGTCTTCTGAGCTATTGGGCCCCTGCCCGTCAGGTGTTTAGGTTTGGGACAGTAGAACTGACCCCCACCCTTGAGGAGTATGCTCGCTTTACCGGCTTGCCGTTGGATGGTCCCTGTGCTAGGGTTACCGTTGGTTCCATGCGCCGTCAATTCTTGACTTTCACCGGTTTGCGGAGGGCTGTCTTATTACCGGTAATCACATCAGACCATATGGTTCCTCTTCAATTCTTGATTGACCGATTTGGCTCACCTGACAGTTTCCGTCTTTTCCTCGGTGATTTTTCCGTGTCCGAGGAGCGCTGGGATGCCTTGAGAGTGGGCGTTCTGATGGCCTGTGTCATCTCAGTTTTGTATTTGCCTGCAGGATCCGATCATTTGGACATGCGGATTGTTGCGGCCGTTAGGGCCCTTCAGGAGGATCACACCATTCTCCCCATGATATTGGCGGATACCTATATGTCGGCCACATATTGCCAGTCCTTCCGAGGGAGATTCTTCAGAGGGAGTTCGACCTTATTGTATATGTGGTTCATGAGTCATCTTAGTCCCATCGGCCATTTCCGTCGCCAAGGGTTTTGCTTCAGCCATGACATAATCACGCAGTTTTCGCTTCGTCCCGCGAGTTGTACTGATGTGGCCTCCTGGACATCATTTTTGTCTATCATTGAGGACCCCTTTCATCTATTGGTTTACTCGGGCTATTGCTCCTTCATGAGCTTCTTGACTCATGTGCCTGGCATGGATTTCATTCCCATTGCTGGGTTAAGGGGCGTGACGACCTATCATCCCCTGGCGGTTATGGGGCAGTTTGATCAGACACAGGACTTACACCCCTTCGCGGGCACAGCCGCATACCGATTCCTTATATCATCCTGTACAGAGAGGGATCTATTACAGGTATACGAGCTTTGGGATTGCAGGATCCTTGCCGCATATAGTGGGAGCTGTCACATCCAGACATTTGCTTACGTGCAGTGGTTGCGTGGAGACCTGGATTCGGCTAGTTTGAGTCGGACTGGGGCCTTTGATGACTCTGGAGTGATTTTCACAGAAGATACCACAGACCACTCCATTTCAGCCGATTCTGCCCCGAGTCGGGTCGCTGAGGATTCCCGACTCCGCCTGGCCCTGATTACTACTGAAGCCGAGAGGGATGCCGCCCTTGCCGAGAGAGATGAGGCCATTCGGGCTAGAGATGCTGCCATTGCTGATAGAGAGGCCATTGTATTTCAGACCAGGGCAGTGGTAGATGCTCATTTTGGGACTGTCAGCCGAGCTACTGCTTTACTGGATCGTATTGATATGATGGGGCAGCAGATTGCAGGAGATGCTGATGCTTCATCAGATCTATCCACCACCCTGTCCATCCTGCTTCGGCTAGTTTCAGATTTGTAGATTATTTTATTTCCTGCATAGACTATGTTGGTTTCATCAGTTATTGAAAGAGAAATCTTGTAATAAAACGACTTATATATATAGACATGCATTTAAATTTAGTCATTTTCCCCTTTTGTCGTATCATTGCCATCCACTGGATCATCATTTTATCCAACTGACCATGATTTTGACATTTCGCCTTCTTTCTTTCCTCAAGACTTGATGGAGATTTGACAGATATTGCCGCACACCTTTTGATTTCGTCGGATTGGAATCCTCAGATTTTGGATAACTGTTTGGGTTGGATCAGGGTATGTATTCTGGGATGAAACTGGTTAGGCAGTTGGTTTCGGGAAGGTTTTGAGGGTGTAGGAAGGTTTTATCTGGCTATCGAAAATTGGTTTTGGTTAGGGAAAGGATTATTTTTTTTTTAAAGGATCGGACCGCGCCATGATGGCTGCCTACGTACCCCCACAAGTTGGGAGATCAGGTCCTACGTAGTTCGCTCTCAAAGGAAAAAAGAACTGATGATTTAAGCGTAGAACCGCTTCACCGAGTCAGAATTGAGGGGTTGTGGAAATACCTCACCATCCATTTCTTGCAATATGAGGGCTCCTCCGGATAACACTTTCTTAATCACGAATGGTCCTTCCCAATTCGGGGCAAACTTCCCCTTGGCTTCGTCTTGACAAGGCATGACTCTTTTTAGCACCAGATCATTTTCCTTGAACTTCCGAGGTCTGATCCTTTTGTCGTATGATCGAGAGATCCTCTGTTGATATAGCTGGCCATGCCAAACAGCAGCCACCCTCCTTTCATCGATTAGGGCCAATTGGTCATATCGACTTTGCATCCAATCCTCCTCGCTTATCTGAGCATCGATCACTATTCTGAGGGACGCCATCTCAACTTCAACTGGCAGGACAGCCTCCATTCCATATACCAAGGCGTAAGGGGTTGCCCCTGTGGAAGTACGCGTTGACGTTCGGTAGGCTAGCAAGGTGAGGGGTAACAGATCTGGCCATCCCCGATGATTAGCAGACATTTTTGCCATGATCTTCTTGATGTTCTTATTGGCAGCCTCCACTGCCCCATTCATTTTGGGACGGTAAATAACAGAATTGAGGTGTTTGATCTTAAACTGGTCGCACAACCCCTTCATGAGGGCGTTATTCAAATTCTTGGCATTGTCGGAGACCAAAACCTCAGGTTGCCCATATCGACAAATGACATTATTCCTGACGAAGCTGACGATGACCTCCTGAGTTACTTTAGGGAAAGAAGCTGCCTCTACCCATTTGGTGAAATAATCGATCATGACGAAGATGAATCGATGCCCGTTGCTTGCTTTGGGCTCTATTGGTCCGATTACATCCATTCCCCACATCGAAAATGGCCACGGGGAGGTCATACAGTGCAGTTCATTGGGAGGCGTATGGATCACATTACCGTGCGCCTGACATTGATAACATCGTTTGACATGATCATCGCAATCGGCCCTCAGCGTTAACCAATAATACCCTGTCCTCAAGATCTTTTTGGCCAACATCGGTCCACTCATATGTGGCCCACACACCCCGCCATGGATTTCATTCATAATCCTTTGGGATTGCGTTTCGTCTACGCATTGCAACAGTCCCAACCCGGCATCCCTTTTGTAAAGTGAATCGCCACTCAGGTAAAACTTCATCGCCATCTTTTGAATTCTCATCCTTTCAGTCCGATTTGCCTGATCGGGAAGGGATCTGTCTCTCAGATATTCCCTGATGTCGTGATACCAGGGCTGCCTTGTCAACACCACCTCGTTTGATAACACTGCCACATTTTCCTCATATGCCGGGGCATTCTGTACGGTGATCTCAATCTGTGGACTGTCCCTACTCTTGATCACGTGGATTAAGGAAGCCAAAGTCGCCAATGCATCGGCAAAATCATTTCGTCCCCGAGGAATATGGCGGAAGGCGATATCTTCGAACTCTTGCATAAGCTGGGTGACACAACAACGATGGTATGGAAGTAACCGAAGCTCCTTAGTGTTGTATACCCCGATTGCTTGTCTGATTACCAATTCTGAATCCCCGAACACCGCTAGTCTTTTTACTCCCATGTCACGGGCCAATCGGAGTCCCAAGATACACCCCTCGTATTCAGCGGTGTTGTTCGAATTGCTGAAACGAAGTTTAGTGGCCACGGGGTATTGTTCTCCGGTGATAGAGACTAGGACCGCTCCGGCTCCTGCCCCCTCGGCATTCATGGCACCATCAAAATACAGCTTCCAGAATTGTCCCTCGTCATCACATTTTTCGCGCGATACCCAAAATATATCCTCGCCCGGGAGAGGAGTTTCTAATGGCTCCATCCCTCCTGCCGGGGCTTCTGCCAACTGATCTGTAATTCCCTGCCCTTTCATGGCCTTCTGGGTCACGTACACCATGTCAAACTGTTGTAAAATTAACTGCCATCTTGATAGTCGACAATTCAGCATGGGCCTTTCGAAAATATATTTCAGGGGATCCATTCTTGATATCAGGTACGTTGTATGCCCATGGAGGTAGTGCTGCAATCTCCCTGCAAGCCCAGGCCAGAGCACAACAGGTCTTCTCAATGGGAGTGTAATTCTGCTCACATTGGCTAAATCTTTTGCTGAGGTAATAGATGGCCTGCTCTTTTCCCGCCTCATTTTTCTGTCCCAACATACATCCCATCGCGATGGCATTTACCGATATATACATAAACAGAGGGATCCCATCCTTCGGGGGTACCAGCACTGGTGCCTCCGTCAATTGTTTCTTAATGGTCTGAAACGCCCTCTGACATTGCTCATTCCATTCTTGGGACACCCCTTTTCTTAACAGTTTAAAAATCGGCTCACATGTAGTCGTCAAGTGGGATATAAAACGGCTGATGAAGTTTATTCTCCCCAGGAATCCTCTTATCTCCTTCTCTGTGTGGGGTGCCGGCATATCCACAATGGCCTTAATCTTTGCTGGGTCCAACTCAATGCCCCGATCACTAACCAGGAAACCCAAGAGCTTGCCCGATTGTACTCCGAAAGCACACTTGGCTGGATTGAGTTTCAGATTATACTTTCTCAGCCGATCGAATAGCTTTTTGAGATGAGTTATATGATCGGACTCTACCTTCGATTTCACAATAATGTCATCCACGTAGACCTCTATCTCCTTGTGCATCATATCGTGGAACAAGGCCATCATGGCTCTCTGATAAGTAGCCCCCGCGTTTGTGAGGCCAAAAGCCAGTCGTCTATAGCAGAAAGTGCCCCAGGGGGTGATGAATGCGGTCTTTTCCCGATCCTCCTCTGCCACCATTATCTGATGATACCCCGCAAAACAATCAACAAAAGAGTACATCTCGTACTGGGCCGTGTTATCCACCAGGATGTGTATGAAAGGTACCGGGAAACTATCCTTGAGACTGGCCTTGTTTAGATCTCTGTAGTCTACACATACCCTTACTTTTCCTCCAGGTTTAGCTACTGGGACTACATTGGACAGCCATTCCGGGTAAGTGGACACCATAATGATTCCCGCCCTGAACTGCTTGATGATCTCTTCCTTCACTTTTAAGCTCCACTCAGGTTTCAACTTTCTTACTTTCTGCTTGACAGGCCTGAAACCCTCCTTGATGGGTAACCGGTGCACCACAATGTCGGTGGACAATCCGATCATATCCTCGTGCGACCAGGCAAAGACATCCTCATATTGGCTTAATAACTCAATTATTTCTGCTTTTTGGCTGGGGGTGAGGTCCGTCCCTATCTTGAGTTCCTTTGGCTTGTCAGGGGTTCCAATATCAACGGTGATGGTTTGGTCCAAGTTGGGTTTGGGTTTATCCTCGACCCATCCTTTGATCTCGTCAGGTGCGTCGTCGTAATCTGTCTCGTCTTGTTCAATGCCCATTAAATCGAAATCCAGCTCAATGTCAAAATCATAATCATCATTCAAATTTGAAAGACCATTTGTTAGGCAAGGATTACTCAAATGGGTACACCTGACATGAAACAAAATACTTGTCATATATAAATCATTTTTCACGACGATCGCAATTTCAAATAACACGAAGAAACGACACAATTATGCAGAAATAAAGCAACAACAAAATAAAACTTCTTCATTCCCCCATCCTCTAGGGTTAACCACCCTGACGTCGAGCTTTACCCTTGTTTGGATATCACTGGTTTCTGGGTCCAATTATCGATGGTCAGGTCAGACGAAATGCGCTGGATAAAGGAAGGCCTTACATCGGACACCTCCCCGATGATTACGGATACGTCGCCTGGGTCCTTCTCCATATCTTCTCCAGGAATAATCAGCCCTGCCCAATCGATGACAGGCACAACTTGTTGGGCTCCCGGTGGTGTGATAACATTCGTCCCCTCCTTACTGCTTGTTGATTGTCCGGGGATATAACATTTGGTTTCAAACTCTTTTGCGACCTCCCGCAGGAAACTTTCCCTCCGGGCCGACTCATTACGTGTGGGGGTTGACTCTTCATTCCCTGCCCCAATCACAGGTCCGCTGATCCCCTGCTTATTGTCGACTTTGGTCACTGGACTGCCAACTAGTCGAATCGGAGTCGCACCTTGACGGTGTCCCCGTACTGCGCCCACATGGTATCCCAATCCTGCTTTGCCTATCTGCTGTGGTAGGTGGATGGGCTCGGTGATTCCCTGACTGCCTTTCCCTAGTCCCTGTCCAGGTTGGAAGTTCATTTTAATCATTTCCCTTGCCACAAAGGTGAGTTCCGGAGAGACCCTTGGTTTCACAGCTGGAGCTCCCAGGCATCTATAATGGGGAGTGCTAATCTCTAGTGCTTGAAAGCTGGCAGGCGCCGCTGACTCATCCACATTGATTACTGGTAGGCCACTCCTGGGAGGAGAAGGGTCATCACATTCGGCCGAGATGGTTACCAGATTCCCATCGATGATCAACTTGATTTGTTGGTGGAGCGTGGAAGGAACTGCCCCGGCCATGTGTATCCACGGCCTCCCTAACAGCAGGTTGTAGCTTGCCGTAATATCTAGGACTTGGAAGGATATATCAAAAGTACAGGGCCCTATCTCCACTGGCAATTCTATCTCTCCGATGGTATCCCTCCGGGATCCGTCAAAAGCCCGAACCACCACATGACTGGCCCGTAGGCGCTTGGGACTGATGTTCATTTTCTTCAGCGTGCTGAGAGGACATATATTCAATGCCGATCCCCCGTCGATCAGCACCCCATTCATGACATATCCTGAGGAGATTACCGCGATGTGTAGCGGTTTTCGGTGCCCCCTTCCCTCTTTGGGAATGTCCTCATCCGTAAAGGATATTGCATCGGTTTCCAATAAGTGGCCTACCAGCTGGCCGGCCGAAACCCTCCTCACTAATTTCTTTGGGCACAAATGCCTCCTCCAGAACCTTCATCAGGGTTTTGCAATGCTCACTGGATGACAACACCAAGTCCATGACTGATGTTAGGGTTGATTCCTCATTTAAAATCTGGATCCCCCTCGTTTCTGGGTGATCCATCCTTTTCAAAAACTCTATGGCCCTTTCCTCGGAAACCTCTTCATTTTTTCTCTTTTGGCTCTCAAGGACTCGCCCGGGAAGATATAAGGGGTTCCCCTTGGTCGTCACGGAAGCACAACTGGCCGCTTCCTCTGGTATTCCCCCATAATTCCAGGGTACAGTCTTCAGACTACTGATAGGGAGTTGCGGCCTTGCTGCAAGGATGATGGGCCTCGGGGCTGTCAACTTGACAGGTCCCTCAGTGGTATTTCTACTTACACCAATCAACCTAATGGGCGCTCCCCGTGCATCCCCATGATCTTGTATCACGTTGATCATCTCCTCAATTTTCTGCACATAGTTCAACCTTGGCGGCCCCCCAGCCTCACTTGCCTCCGTCGCATTAACTCCCCCTCCATCATGTCTTGGCAGGGGATTTGCTTTAACATTCGGGGAGTCCGGTTGTTCCACCACAATTTCCCCACTGTCTATCATGTTTTGGATTCGATGCTTCAACGTCCAGCAATCTTGTGTATCATGGCCAGGGGAACTGGAGTGGTATGCACATCGCTTGCTCGGGTCAAACCTTCTACCCTTTGGGTCACTCGGTGGTGCCAGACCAACTATTTTCTTTTGGGCTACTAATACCGCTAATACCCGTTCAAGCGGCTCCCCGAGCGGGGTGAATACTCGATTCTGCGAGGCCTCATATCTTCTTCGCCCCTCTGCCCTTTGATCTGTGAAGTTTGGAGCTGTCGGGATGGCCCTCCCCTCTGTACCTGCACCGGAGGATGGCTTTCTGCTTTTCTGGATGACCCTTGTAGGATGAGGGAGACATCCTCTTCCTTCTTCTTTTGGACTCTCCGGGAAGTGCTACCGTAGTTTCCATTCTGTATTTGCTCGGCAGCAGTTTCTAAAGCAGTAAGATCCCGGATTTTACCCGATTTCAACCCCATGTCAACCATCTCTCCATGTTTAATCATTTCAGCAAAGGGTCTTACAATCCCCGAGATGACCCGCTCATAATACGGTGCCTCCTGAATGTCTACAAAGGTCATTACCATCTCTGATTCGCTCATCGGGGGGGTTACCTGTGCGGCCATGCCCCTCCATCGTTGCGCATATTCCCTGAAGGATTCCCTAGGCTGTTTTTTAACCTTTGTCATTTGGTACCTGTCAAGAGCCATCTGGGCCTGAAAGCTGTATTGGGTTAAGAAGGTATGGGCCAATTCCTCCCAGTTGTGGATTCGGGCGTTGTCGAGGCGGGCATACCAGATTCTTGCCTCCCCTGTTAAGCTTTTCTGGAATAGTTGCATTCTTAACCCCTCGTCTTCGGCATAAGCCCCGAGTTCTCCAATGTATATTTTCAAGTGTGTATAGGGGTCTCCCTTTCCATTGTACTTTTCGAACTCGGGAACTTTGAACTTTTCTGGATATCTGGCTCCGGGGAAAACACATAGATCCGAGTAATTAACCCTGCCCAGGGAGCCTATGCCCTTTAGAGATTGGATGGTCTCCTCCATGTATTTCATTTTTCTCCGAAGGTCGTCATTGTCCCCCTCTTCTGGGATAGTAATCACTGTCCTGCTAGGTATGGGAACGGCCTTTGGGATGACTGGCTCGTCCTTGAGTCGGGGTTGGTCCTCTTTAAGCAAGTTTGTACCATTTTTAGGAGGATTCTGATCATCCCCTGGCGGTGGAACATTATGCGATCCCTGGTTTGCCGGATCCTGTCTGATTAAGAACTGTTCCTTTAGCATTGTGGCCATTTCCATCATCTGTCTTTTAAAATCATCAAACTCCTCCCGAGATATGGAACTATGATTGGGAAGATCAGCCATTTCAGAGGTAGAGACCTGGGCTTTCTTAGACTGCGAACGGGTTTGAGGAGCAATCCTATAGAGACAATGGTTCGAAGTTTAGTCTTGGGGAAACGCAAAATGGATGCATGCTAAAACTGTAAAATTTTTTGGTGTTGTTTTTTAATCTTTCCCTGCAAAAGAGAAAGTTAGTAGTCCTTTAATGCCATAACCAATGCTAAACATGCTTTATTATGCTCCCCCAACTATTCCCTGCAATTCACAGCGGTTAGTAATCTCTTTCGACACAGAAAAGGGATGTATGAACATTGAATGAGATCATGACATTTAGACATATAAACGTAAAAAGGCATGAAGAGACTTTTCCTGCGTTGGGTTAATCTGAGGCTGACCTACCCTAGGGTTACTCTCGCGGGCTTTTCTGCATGAAGGTTCCCAAATCTTCGCAATCTACTCGTTTGAGCCCTTTCGATTGGAGCGGATTTGAGTGGTGCGTTTCCTGAGCCATCTCCGGGGAGCAGCCCCATCGAGTCCAGTAATAAGCAACCGACGGGTTCGCCTCAGGAGGAGGTACTCTCTCAACATACATTCACATTCATCGTCCTCACCGTATGCAAATGATTACTTTGAAGTAAAGCAAACCCATTCAATCATTCATTCATTGGACAACAACATACATTCACACAACATTAAAAAGAAGTCAAAATGTCGCACGCACATATGTCGACGCCGGGTTTTTCGCTTTCTCGGTCTTTCCCAATTTTAGCCTTTTGGTTTAGATGATTTTTGGAAAAGGTCGGCATTGAGGTCGACGGGGTTTTGAAAGATCGTTTTTATGATGAGCCAATTAACCAGAGTCGCCAGTTGGTATATTTGAAATGGATGTACCAACTCATCCGAGTTTTCGCTCTTTTGTAAATCGCTGGCTCATATGTGACTCCGAATTAATTTGGTCTGCGAATTGAGATTCATAGAGTTCGGGGGCTTGCTTAAGTGAGGGGAAGGTGTTAGGCATCCCTCGACTTCCGCGAAACACGGTTACCGCAATCTTAATGCTTTCCTATCCTTTAATTCATGAATATGTGTATGTAGGTGCGCGCGTATGTGTGTGTGTGCCTATGTGAATGTTGTGGTGAGTTTGTATGAAAGAGTCATTTGGATTTTAGGGAAAATCGTGTTCTAATTTGAGTATGCTTCGGAATGTCTTTTCGGTATACCCGAGAAAGCTTTATTCTTTATGAGAAAGGTTTGGTTTTAATTGTCCAAAACTATGAGATTTTCATTAAATGTCGTTTTGGCAAAAGAAGAATTTTAAACCTTCGTCAAAATAGGAATCGAGATCTATACATTGCTTTCGTGAAACGATCGGGCAATTTCTAGGATCTCTTTCACCCTATGCACAAAGATTTAATAAAACGTTACTTATTTGCAAAATCATTTTTATGTGGTGTTTTGGAAAACGATCTTTCTTTAGCTTCCTCGTTAGATAGGAATCGACATTCATTAACATTTCTCAAATTTTAACCTCGTGATTCTAATATCCTACTTTGCTTGATTTTTATGAAAATCTTATCATTTAGCTTTGAAATCAATTTCGCGGATCATAAATCGAATCGAGCATAAACACGCGTCGGGGGCTATTCATGGGCATGTAAGCCATCAAAATATCCCCGAACGCCAACAATCACAAATTTCACTATTACGGGGCCTTAAACACGATTCCCGCCTTGGTGTCGTTTTAAGGCCCAAAGGTTACATGTTACAAAACGAGCATCTTGAATCTATCACATACATCAAAACGTCCATCATCGGATTTGGACCTCGGGGTCGCATTCCTAGGCTCACACGAGATTAATACATGCCTACAAAATGAATATTACATAACTAACCAACCCGGGTTTATCTAATATACCATGATATCCGGAAATGACAATCTAAATAAATTACACCCAATAAATTATCACAAACAAGCTAGAAATTTTATCAATTGGATATCCTCGGGTTATTAGGAAGAATTTTATTCCGATGGAACCCTCCCTAATAATCCATAATCCATGATTGTTCAACAATATACATGAAAACTACATCCCATCTAAGCAAATAAGATGATATGAAATTGTTATAACAAAAGGAATTTTTACCTTGCAAAATGATCTCAAAAAGGATGAAGTCTTGGTATTTGAATAGGATGAGAAATATATTTGATACAATCAAAATTAAAGGAGTAAAATTTCTCTCTTTTTCCTCTCTTTTCTTCCTATTTTTGTTGCAAAATTTACTATTTTTCTCTCAAATTCCGTGCTGCTGTTTGCTGTTTTTCTTCTTCTTCTCCAAAATTTGCTGACCCTCCTGTATGCTGCCGAAGCTGGCTTAAATAGGCTGGCCAAAGCCAGCCGCAGATCTATCTGCGGCTGGCCGCAGATGGATCTGCGGCTGGCCAGCTGGCACGCCTCCCATCGCACTCAGCTGGTAGTGCCTGGTTTCCTGGTTTCCGTGCTGGCGCACCCACTTGGCCGCAGATCTATCCGCGGCTGGCGGGCCTGACTTTCTCGATTTTCTTGCCACGCCTCGATTTTCGTGTCGCAACGTCGGTTTTCGCTGACAGGCTCGGGTTCTGCAGTCCGGGAATTTCCGGGAGACATGCTACCTCATTCGGAAGTATATGCCTCGGACGGCTTTATTGTCACGTAAACTTGGGTTGCCCAAAACATTGCGGCGGTGCCGGGCGCTCGCCCTTGTGCCCGCTCCTTTGCTCCCGCAAGCTGGTTCAATTGACGATTTCGCCCTCCTGTCATGGTTAGTAGAAGGAAACGCAAAATTTGGGTGTCTACAACATACACATTTATAAATTTTAAAGGATAGGATAGCATCAAGACCCGAACGCGGCTTAAGCCCTCACCGTCCCCAGCAGAGTCGCCAGCTGTCGACGCCGGGTTTCTCGCCTTCTCTTGGTCTTTTCCAATTTTAACCTTTTGATTTAGATGACGTTTGGAAAAGGTCGGCATTGATGTCGACGGGGTTTTGAAAGATCGTTTTTATGATGAGCCAATTAACCAGAGTCGCCAGTTGGTATATTTGAAATGGATGTACCAACTCATCCGAGTTTCGTTTTTGTAATCGCTGGCTCATATGTGACTCCGAATTAATTGGTCTGCGAATCGAGATTCATAGAGTTCGGGGGCTTGCTTAAGTGAGGGGAAGGTGTTAGGCACCCCTCGACTTCCGTGAAACACGGTTACCGCAATCTTGATACTTTCCTATCCTTTAATTCATGAATGTGTGTGTGTGTGTGCGTGTGTGTGTGTGTGTGCCTATGTGAACGTCGTTGTGGGTTTGTATGAAAGAATCATTTGGATTTTTAGGGAAAACCGTGTTTTAATTTGAGAACACTTTGGAATATCTTTTCGGTATACACGAGAAAGCTTTATTCTTTATGAGAAAGGTTTGATTTTAATTGTCCAAAACTATGAGATTTTCATTAAGTGTCGTTTTGGCAAAATAAGAGTTTTAAACCTTCGTCTAAATAGGAATCGAGATCTATACGTTGCTTTCATAAAATGATGGGCAATTTCTAGAATCTCTTTCACCCTATGCACAAAGATTTAATAAAACGTTACTTATTTCTAAAGTCAAATTTTGTGATGTTTGAAAACGATTTTTCTTTAGCTTTCTCGTTAGATAGGAATCGACATTCATTAACATTTCTCAAATTTTAACCTCGTGATTCTAATATCCTACCTTGATTGATTTTATGAAAATCTTATCATTTAGCTTTAAAATCAATTTCGTGTCATAAACCAAATCGAGCATAAACACGCGTCGGGGCTATTCATGGGCATGTAAGCCATCAAAATATCCCCGAACGCCAACAATCACATATTCCACTAATATGGGGCCTTAAACCCGATTCTCGCTTTGGGCGTCGTTTTAAGGCCCGACGGTTACATGTTACAAAGAGGCTACGTCCTACCCGCTACATACATCAAGACATGTCCCATCATCGGATTTGGACCACGGGTCGCTTTCCTAGGCTCACAACCAAATTTACACACACACCCGCAATCGAATATTACAAGAATTAACCAATACGGATAATCTACCAATATCAAGACATCCCAAAACAGAGATCTAAAAGAATCTATGTCAATATAACACAAAAAAACAAACAAAGAATCAATAAGTAAATATCATCGGGTTATTAGGAAGAATTTTGTTCCAAATGGAACCCTCGCTAATACTCCCTAATTTATCATTCCATAATCATATGAAAACTTCATTTGATTTGACCAAAAGATGTGATAGAAATTGTAAAATTGAAGAGATTTTTCACCTTGCAAATGAGGTCAAAATGGATCTAAATTTGTGTATTTGAATAGAAGAAAAAGTATTATGTGATACAATCAAATCACAAGAATAATATTCCTCTCTTTTTTCTCACTTTCTCTCCTATTTTTTGTAGCAAAATCTCACTATTTTCTCTCTATTTCCGTGTTTGGTGCTGCTGCAGAAATTTTTCTTCTTCCAAAACTGCTGAACCTCCTGTATGCTGCCTGAAGCTGGCTTAAATAGGCTGGCCAGAGCCAGCCGCAGATCTATCTGCGGCTGGCCGCAGATGGATCTGCGGCTGGCCAGCTGGCACGCCTCCCATCGCACTCAGCTGGTAGTGCTGATTTCCTGGTTTCCGTGCTGGCGCACCCACTTGGCCGCAGATCTATCCGCGGCTGGCGGGCTTGACTTTCTCGATTTTCGTGCCACGCCTCGATTTTTGTGCCGCAACGTCGGTTTTCGCTGACATGCTCGTGTTCTGCTGTCCGGGAATTTCCGGGAGACGTGCCACCTCATTCGGAAGTGCCTGCTTCGGACGGCTCTGCTGTCACGTCGACTTGGGCTGCCCAAAACATTTGCGGCGGTGCCGGGCGTTCGCCCTTGTGCCCGCTCCTTTGCTCCCGCAAGCCGGTTCAATTGACGATTCGCCCTCCTGTCATGGTTAGTAGAAGGAAACGCAAAATTTGGGTGTCTACAAATAATATTTCAGATAGGAATGGAATAACTAAAGGAATGGAATGGTCATTCTAACTGACTAACCAAATATGTTTTTAGTCATTCCATTCCCAGCTCATCCCATTCCATTCCCACCAACCAAACACAGCATTAAGGGTTGAGAGTTTGCCCATATATAACTCTTTATTCTCAAAATACATAAGGGCTAATTTGAAAAAAAGGATACATCCTATGTCTGGATGAAATATTTCACCATTTTAGACCTAGAAAAATCTCGTCGCCTCCTCGTATTCAGATTATTTCACACTTTTTCTTTTTGTCCTTTGAAGTGCAATGTGCAATTTGTTTAGAAAGTCTAAGTTATTAATAGAAGACAAAAGGTAAAAACCATAATAGCAAGGTCTCTCTTTTTATTGTTTTAAATTACCATATTCAAATCTATTTTATTCAACAAAGTTAGAAAGCAACATACGGTTACATAATCCAAGGTTTGACTCCTTCCCCAAATTTTTTCCCCAAAAAAAAATCCCTAAATTTGAAATATATACCTAGAATTGAATTGGTAGATTGTGGTAATATAAGTTTCTAAGAAGGAAAAAAGTTGATAACAGAACCTTGCTAATAATGTGACGATTCAAGACCTGCATGACTCACTTTTTTAAACTAGCTTTCCTTTTGCAAACAGAAACTGTTTATCTTGAGTGCAACTCAGCTTTTATTGAATACTCCACAAGGCAATACCAAATATTACCAACTTGGCCTATTGGCTAAAGCACATGGATTTTCTAATATCAGATTAAGGTCTAGAAAGGATTTAGTTTTTAAAATCTTGTGAGGTTGAATTAATAAATTAAGGAGGTAGCTAGCTAGCTATGGCCCATGAGCCTATGACAAACTCTACAATATACTCCCTCAATTTCAAAATACAGATATAGATTAATTAACATATATTGAAATATGTTTAACTAAATTTAAAATTAATATGAATTAATTTAATTTTAGACAATACACTTGTGAAAATTATAATAGTACTAATGGTAGGTTTTATTATTTTCAAAATTTTAAAAAATAATTTAATTTAAAATTTAAAATATCTCAATTCTACTTTTTTTTAAAATTTAAATTTAACCATATATTTTTGTACTGTATGTTCGTCATTTTATGGTATGAGTGTTAATAGCTCGTCTAATTAGTCATACGCAAGACCTGGGGCGTATCCCTTCAGGTCAAATGTATTCGAAAAATTATTGTTTTTTTTTCTTGGGCGTTAATTAAAAATTTATGTTTTATTGCACCCAATTGTCCTAAATTTGGAACAAACATAATATGCTTATAGAAAAAAATCTTAATAGACATCAAAATTTAAAATAGAAATAATATTTTCATTTTGGGACCGAAGTAAGTATAATACTCCTTCCGTTTTTAAAAGAATGACACCAATATATTTTTCACACAAATTTAAAAAAAATAGAGAAAAGAGAGTAAAGAAAAATTCATATTTACCCTTAATGGTTCCACAATATTACATAAGTGATATGTTTTGTTATTTTTTTATATTAATAAACCCTACTAAATAACATATTTACTCTTTTTGTTTTATACCTTAAATTACCCTTTCTTAAAGAAGAAAAAAAAATTGTAACTTAAACTTATTTTATGACACTTAGGTTGTGTTTGATAAAATTGAATCTTAAGATCTGAAGAGTTAAGACATCTGAATAATAAAGAGCGCCTGTTTAAAATTGTATCTGAATGAAAAAAAATGTTATTTGATAACTATTTTTTTTTTCAAAATGTCTTAATAACAGTATTTTACCATTTTAACCTCTGAGCTATTTAAGCAAAACTTGTTAAAAATTCACTCAATTTCTGAATTAACGCAAATAAACCTGTTCTTTCTTTTTCTGAGTTTTATTTTTCTACCCTCTTTTCCTTGAAAAATCCTATAAATCTCACCGCCCAATTTCATCGGTGCCGCCGTGAAACACCACCATCAAGAATGGGATCAAGCGGCTTCTAGCCACCGGATGATTTTAACCAAACACGCCACCCAAAGCCACCATGAATACCATTTCTGTATAACCAAATCCAAAAAAGAGAAAAAGAAAAGGCAAATCAAATCATGTATTCCCCAAATAAAGCAAATATAAGATTGTTTTAGTACCTCAAATCAACAATATGATTTTGGGAGTGGTACTTGCATACCTTCTTCTTCTTCTTTTCGTTTTCGCTCAGTGATTTGCACAATTGATGTAATTGTATGGGTCATATGGTTTTGATTAGTGATTTTGGGGGTTTTTTATGTTGTAATATTGGTGAAAACGATGAACAAGGTTCATGCAATTGTTGGTTTTGATTTTGTTTTTGTTCTTATTTCTGTTTTGGAGAAGTATAAAAAAAAAGGATTAACCTCTGTCTTCAATCAGATCTGGGTTCAATATTTATCGTCGGAGATGGTATGAGGAATGGGATTAACCTCGCGCGGAGATGGTGAATTTCGACTTGCAAATCAACGAAGTCAGTGATGACTGTGGATGTGTATTGTGCATTTTATTGAAGAGATGTAAGATGGATTTTATAATATTGAAAAGATTATTTTTATCTAAAAAAAAATATAAACTCATTTAGACATAACTCTGGATGGTATAAAATTATTTTTGTGTCTAACCGATTAAAAGTCAAATAAAATTTATCTCCGATGGAATCAAAGACAAAGAACGAATCAAACAGAACCTTATATGTGGATAGAAGTATGTGATTTGACGTGATTACCATTTTCTAATGTTTTTGGAAAGGGCCAAAAAAGTGAGTAAAAGCTAAAAATAAAAATAAAATATTGGTCATGTACGTTTAAATTAATGTCCATAGACTTTCTCTCCAACGTATAGGCACCAGTTGCAAAAGAATTGCAACTGACAATGTTTTGTCTCTACTACCCAGCTGCCGGGCTTATGGGATTGGGACCAAAAAGCAAATTGATTTTAGTTGTCGTGGGCATCCGTACATGCCCCACAATCTGATAAAAACAGAATGACATAGCTCTACATATAATATTCCAATGAAATGGGGCCTGTCACCATTCACAAAATCTTGATTTTGTTGGCCAACGAGTCGCCTCATGGTTGGATTTACAAGACCACCAAAAAATTTGTTTTTTTTCCTTTATTTGTAATATTTTATTTAATAATAATGACATGAATCTTCTATTTATAGTGATGAAATTGTAGAACCAATATTTAATAATATTTGTGTAGAAAAACTATAATGGTCGTTTGAAACTGATTAAAAACAGATATTTTTCATTTCATTATCAAATATTTGTTATTTTTTTATCCCATAAAAAGAATTTTAATTATAATATTTATAAACTTTTAATTTTATATTTGTATTTTGTAATAGTTATGATAAGATGATAAAATTATAAAGCTACGTGTGAGAAATTATACGTATCATATTTTCATTAAAAATAAAATCTGTTACTCTAATTTTGAAACAAAGAACTGCAAATAATACTTTTTTTGTTGACTATTCACATTAATTTGTCATTCTCATTCCTCTAAAATTGCCACTGACTGTGTCTTTCTCTCGTTCATAAGCATTTTACTGTTCATTTGGGATTTTGCTTAAGAATACTCGACATCACTTTTGGGCTAAAAATACTATCTAATGGATGAAAGTTTAGCTATAATTTTCTATTCCATATTTGTGTATATTTGTTGTTTGTACTTCTTCAGAATGAACCTTAGTATAAATCTATTATTTTTCCATTTATCAATTATCTTTTGAAACTTTCTATTCTTCATTTTCTTATCTTCTGACTGCTTTGATTCAATTGAAAATGTTTGTTCAAGTAACAAACAAATATTCCCTCCGTTCCAAATTAATTGCATTTCTAGGATTTTTTAAAGTCAAATTGACTATTTTTAAAACTAATTTTTTTTACTATTTTTGCTAACATATATGTAAATATATTATAACCAAAAGAAAGTATATACAATTTATTACTAATTTCAATTTTTATAATTTTAGAAATATATTTATATATGTTTAATTATTAATTTTAAAAATAGTCAATTTAACTTTAAAAAGTCCTAGAAAAGCAATTAATTTGGGGCGGAGGGAGTACTATCTAATGAAAAACCTACTTTACCACAATTCAAGTAACAAACAAATACTTGTAAGACACCGTCAAGCTACAAAATTTACCACAATCAAATCTGAGAAAGTGATGGTATCAGTTTCATCCGCTCTATCTGACTTCAACAATTCAGCCATTGCAGATTTGACGTGCAATCCTCCTAAAAGCTTCTCAAATTCAACCTCAGCATAATGAGAAAATCTAAGCATTTTTCCTTTTTTGGCACAAGCACACGTACAAAAGTAGGATGTAATTTATACACAATATACATATATATAGCCCCTCTCAATTGAAGTTAAGCGATCCATATTCTTAGTACCATAGAACTTTTTAAGAAGTTTAATACTACTCAAACACTTGATTTATCCAAGTGTTAGATGACTCATCACTTCCTTTAAAAAATAAGTGTACATGTTTATTGTGAATTTAGGTTCACAATTTAGGTCCTTCAGCATTTTCATTTTAGAAATTGGTCTACATATTTATATGAATTCTCTAAACATTTTAAAACATTAGATTTTTAAATTACTTGTTCAATGTTTAGGAGATATTGTTCATTTTATGATTGTACTAATATATTGCCAAACATGTACTCATTTTTTCCTCTATATATTTACTTCGGCCCCTGCCACCAAATTGTCTGAGGTCCATTTTCATATATATATATATAACCTCTCTATATAGAGGAAAAAATAATAAATAAGTATCTGTTTGCCTGGATGGTTTCTTGGATTAGACCAACTTTTCTTGGGTTTGCTCAAAAAGACCAATATGTTCGAACTTTCTGGGAATAGACCAAAACCTACATGACTATTTACTTAACGATACAATGAAGAAAAAGCTTGGAACCTAAGTGATGTGTAGACGGTGGTTCATTGCTAAAAAGTTCAAACAAAGTCTATTCCAAGAAATTAACCCAGTTTTCCTGTATTAGCGGATCATTTTGAATACGTAAAAACTAGCGGGAAAGAGCGGAAGAAACCATTCACATGCAAATTAACAATCATGAGACATCTACAATATGAAGTCACGGGACAAATGCATCGGCTTCTTTCACAAAATGACAATTGATTCCTATTCGCAAGCACGCTAATTATCCCCTAGGCTATGTTTGTTTGCAAGGATTACACTTGAGATAGGACTATTAACCCCAAGTGTCTTGTTTGTTTTAAAATTTGGACTTGGGACTATTAGTCCAGGGATTATAAAATGGCTTAATATGGGGGACTATTTAATCCCATGTTCAACTGGGTATTATAATCCCCACTATTTGGGACTAAAAATTTCTAGACAAAATTAACCTTAACTTTTTTTTAAAATGACCATAATTAATATCCTAAATAATGACTAATAGTCGAGCAAAATTGTTGGAAGTATACTGAACTAGCAGTAATATTGTAACTAATAATATCCTAATATTCTAAATAACAAAGTATACTGAACTAGCAGTAAGTTTAAAATGACCAATATCCTAAATAATGACTAATAGTTACGATATTACTGCTTACGATATTATGATATTTTTGTAATAAAAAAAAGAAGTTTATAATTTATTGATTTAATAAATGATCAATTTGATTACAAAAATATTTTTTTATCAAATAAAATTAGATCGAGAAAATACATAAAAATATCTACATGAATTTTAAACCTTGCTAAACGTTTATACATAATTTTAGTCATACTTTTTAATTTATGTGCCAATTTATGGTAATTCGATTCTCAAATATTTCACATAGGGAGAACATGATAAAGCACTGTGAACTTATTAACTTATTTCAGCAGTATTTAAAAGTTTATAATTAATTGTTCATTATTTTTTGATGTACAAACAAGTTTAAATTATAGTTTAAAATATGTTATTACTAATAAAGGTATAATAGTCAAAACGATATTTTTTTATCCAATCTTTTAATTAATCCTGGAAAAAACAAACATATTATTTTAAGTTATCCCATGAATAATCCCATAAAAAACAAACATGTGAGTAGGACTATTTAATCCTAAGATTAATAGTCTTAGGATTATAATCCCATGAATTATAATTCCGGGATTATAATTCTTACAAACAAACATGGTCCTAGAGATCTCATACAATCAGGAGAGCACAGACGACAATGGTTGAGAGATCAAAAGAAAACTGTCATCATAAGATACAGAACACACTGGTATAGCCAATGTGGACTCTGCATAGAACTCCATGAAAATAGCAAGCATTGCTGCTGGAATTGTAGATACCCAAAAACATATACGCCACCTGAGCACACAAGGTGCGCAAAAAAAAAAATTAAAATTAAAATTAAAAACTTGGATTTCAACCAAGTGTTTCCTAATAAAAATACTAACACAGCAGCTTCAGAGAAAAGGTAGCATTCATCCACGTCCTTACCAGCCAGTTATATCCTTAACAGGAATTCCAATCAAAACATGTCGCAATTTGAATAAAGCTTCCGTAAGTACCTCTTACAAAAGAAGGGAAACCTGCTTTCAAGCAAAGGGAAAACCCCACAAGAGTGAGTCAGTCCATACATAAATGTGCATATATAATGATGGATCTTGCAGAAAGTATTAGCTGTTTAACCTCTGTGATAGAGAGATGCAACAGGAGGACCAACACCCAATCCTGTCCCAACCAAATGTGTGGTCTATCATACCCACCAAATTGGTGTGGTCGATGCACTGAAAAAAATATGCATCAGTATCTCACAAAAGTAAAAGCATGCATAATTTCTTGGAAAATAATATACATGTTGATAAATATTTGACAAAATTGGATTGTCGACAAATTTTTTGAAAACTTTCGTAATGTACAGCAGGACTCTAAGTTCTTTACAACAAAAACAAACAAAGAAACTAGAAATTACGCACCCGCTGCAATATTACAAGATAAAACATGCACATAGGAAGATGCAGTTAGGAAAGTAATCAAATTTCTGAATATGTAAAACAGTTTAATAGATTGCAATCATAGGCCAGGAAAATTACAAGTTGAAAGTTATCAACATTTAAATTGACTGCAACGAAAAACAGATCTGAAGTATGGACTGTTTAGCTGACAACACAGTTTTAGAAACAAATAATGAAGCAACCATGCCACTTTTCAAAAACAACAGGCAATTTGAAATTGCAGGATTTCCATTCTGGAACTAAATTTATATCCAATAAATTGAGAAATCATACTCTTACGAGAGTGAAGGACAGCTCTACAACTTATCAAAAAAAAAAAAAACAAAAAAAACAAAAAAAAAAACAGGACAGCTCTAAGAGTGAATCCAACCTTCAGTTAATTATTGCCTTGAAATTAACAAAGTGAGGAAGTATCAGCATTTGGCTTTATGCTGCAAACTCTTACCTGATAGAAGCACCAATTATCATAGGCATAGTGAAAAGTTACAGAGCTACTACTCTCGTGGTTCAACTAGGGTCTGGTCAAGCGTTCTAATGTCCATAATCAAAGTTTGCAATAACTTATGATCATGAACAATGGGTACATACAGATTGCAGTTCGGACTCTTAACATTATCTGGTTAAAGGGACTAAGGCCTTATATACCGGTTAAGCATAAATTATAATGATATTAATATAGATAGACCATAACTACTGAGATTAGAAAACTTCTCACCTCCTTGTTTTGGATGCACTTCTTCTCTTCTTTCCGAAGTATATAATAAAGCTTGAAGTCATGAACTAAATCTCCTCTTCAAGTGGTCTGTAGCCTTCTCTCTATCAAATATTTTGTGTTCTCAAACTTACAAGACCAAGGAAGTAACATTTGCTAGATAAGTGAGGTAGTCTATTTATAGCCTCCACAATCTTTACTTACAATTATATATATCTATACATGATCATTATATCTTCTCTCTTTTTTCTTGCTATCCCACGAATCAAAGGATTTTTTATCTATTCAGCAAGCTAGAAAGTACACAGAGTTGGTAAGAGTTGTTCACCAACTTGTACTTGTGTAGAAAAAAATGACATAAGACATGATTACTCTTCGCCTTGAGTTCGGCTGGGCTTATCTACCAAGGTTGGGCCAATCTAAATAATTACATGACCCAATCACAAGTTCATAAACAATTAATCGGGAATGGATTTATTTCATAAACCGATTGGGCTAGTTCCATCCTTAATAAATTCCTAGTGGAATTATAAATCGTTATTATTAATATTTTACACTTTATCATTAATAATCAAATTAATGATCTCACATAATCCAATTTAACTTGTTAACTATCAAGTTAATTGAATCATCATATAACCCACTTTCCTTATCAATAATTTGATATTACCTTGTCTAGGTTGGTCCAATAATCTAATTAACCCAATAAGTGGACCTTCCTTTAATTATCTCATCCATAAAATCACATAGTCACACATAACACATAATGTTTTAAATAAAACAAAAATTTAACTCATCAGAAATTTAAATTCTCAATTTTATTTTTAATGTTACTTAAAATTCGCGGTTATTACATTCTCACCTCCTTATAAGAATTTCGTCCCCGGAATTACGACATAAAGTTACTCAAAAAGATTTGGATAATTCTTCCTCATCTTTTCCTCGAGCTCTCACGTAGCTTCTTCAGCGTTGTGATTCCTCCAAAGAACTTTAACTGAATGTATAACCTTATTCCTTAACGTCTGCTCTTTCCTATCTAAAATTTGGACAAGAATCTCTTCATACGACAAATCTCTCTCGACTTGAATCGGCTCATAGGAGATCACATGCTTGTAGTCAGGTTTATATGGTCGCAACATCAAAACGTGAAACACACTATGGATATGTTGTAGTTCAGGAGGTAGAGCTACCCCGTACGCCACTTCACTTATTTTCTTCAATATCTCAAACGGTCCTATGTATCTCGGACTCAATTTCTCTTTCTTGCCAAATTTTATTTTCCCTTTCTAGGGAGATACTTTCAAAAACGCGAAGCTTCCCACTTCGAAATCTCTTTTCTTGCAATGTAAATTGGCATATTTCTTCTGTCTGTCTTGAGCTGCAACTAAACGAGTTCTTATCACTTTGATGATATCCACGGTCTGCTGCACTAATTCTGGCCCCAACAGTCTTCGTTCACCTACCTCGTCCCAACATAAGGGCGTTCTACATATCCTCCCATACAGTGCTTCGTACGGTGGCATACCAATGCTCGCGTGATAACTATTATTATACACAAACTCTACTAACGGAAGATGATCCTCCCAGCTTCCCTTAAAGTCCATCACACAGGCTCTAAGCATGTCTTCTAATGTTTGAATCATTCTCTCGCTTTGTCCATCAGTCTGCGGATGATACGCGGTGCTTAACCTTAACTGGGTTCCCAACCTTTCTTGTAAGCTCCTTCAGAAATTCGACATGAAATGCAAATCTCTATCAGACACAATAGATACTGACACTCTATGTCGCGACACAATCTCTTTCACATATAGCTTTGCTAAGTGCTCCAAATTGTACCTTATTTTGATCGGTAGAAAATGTGCAGACTTAGTTAAACAATCCACGATCACCCATATGGCGTCGTAACCTTTCTACGTTGCGGGAAGTCCCACCACAAAATCCATCGTGACGTGCTCCCATTTTCATTCAGGAATCTTTAACGACTACAATAATCCACTCGGTCGTTGATGTTCTGCCTTGACTCGTTGACAAGTTAAACATCGATTAACACATTTGGCAACCTCTCTCTTCATGTTCGGCCACCAAAAATATTGTTGCAAATCTTGATACATCTTCGTGCTTCCTGGGTGTATTAAGTATCTCGTACTATGGGACTTTTATAAAATCTATTCTCTTAGTTCCGGTACTGAAGGTACCCAAACTCGCTCTTTGAATCTCAGCTATCCGGTGCCATCGATTTTATACTTCAACTCTTCACTCTCTGCTAACCGTTTCTTAATGTTACCACATTCTTCATCATTTTTTTGAGTCTCTTTCACCTTATCTAATAAGGTTGGACTTGTTTCCATCTCCATCATTTTCTCCTCTAAATCTAGCCATTTCTTTTATTAATTCTTCCTGCTCGGTCAATGCAAACAACTTCTCTTTACTCTTTCTGCTTAAAGCATCTGCCACTACATTAGCCTTTCCTGGATAATATAGAATCTTACAATTATAATCTTTGATCAATTCTAACCATCTCATCTGGCTCATGTTTAACTCCTTCCGTGTAAAGATATACTTCAGACTCTTATGATCCGTATATATCTCACACTTTTTTCCATAGAGATAATGTCTCCAAATCTTAAGGGCAAACACTACCGCAACCAATTATAGGTCATGGGTAGGGTATCCCTTTTCATAGTCCTTTAACTGGCGTGACGCGTACGCAATGACTTTACCATTCTGCATCAACACACAAACTAGCCCCTTGTGAGATGCATCACTGTACACCGTAAACCTCCCGTACTATCTGGTAAGGATAACACTGGTGCTTCACTTAGTCGTTTCTTCAACTCTTGAAAACTCTGCTCGTATTTCTCTGTCCACACGTACTTAACTGTCTTCCTTGTCAAATTCATTATCGGCGTTGCTATCTTCTATAAATCTTGAATAAACCTCCGATAATAACCTGTTAATCCCAAGAAACTCCTGACCTTTGTCGGCGTCTTCAGCTGTCTCTAATTTTTCACCACTTCTACCTTTACTGGATCTACAGAAATTCCCTCCTCATCAATAACGTGTCCTAAAAATTAAACTCTCTTCAACCAGAATTCACACTTTGAAAATTTCACGTACAACTTCTCATTCCTTAATATCTCTAGTACTACCTTAAATGTTCGGCATGCTCTTCTTCCTTTTTCGAATACACCAAAATATCGTCAATGAACACAACCACAAACTTATTCAGGTATTGCTTGAACACTCTGTTCATTAAGTCCATAAATGCAGTTGGCGCATTCGTCAATCCAAACGACATCACTAAAAACTCATAATGGCCATAACGAGTTCTAAATGCTGTCTTTGGTACATCCTCTTTCCTCACCTTCAATTGATGATAACCAGTCCTTAAATCAATCTTTGAAAAATACTTTGCTCCTTTGAGTTGATCAAAAAGATCGTCTATTCTTAGTAACGGGTACTTGTTCTTAATCGTCACTTTGTTCAATTCCTTATAATCCATGCACAGCCTCATTTATCCGTCCTTCTTCTTTACAAACAACACCGGTACTCCCCATGGAGATACACTCGGTTGAATGTACTTTTTGTCCAAAAATTCCTACAACTGAACCATTAACTTTCTCATCTCTACCGGAGCCATCCTATATGGTGCTTTCGGTATTGGCGTTGTCCTCGGTACTAAATCAATCACAAACTCTATTTCTCGGTCTGGTGGAAGTCCTGATAATTCCTCTGGAAAGACATCCACGAACTCAATAACTATATGTATTCTCCCCATGTTACACCCTATGTGTATCTACTAAATGAGCTAAATAACCCTCACATCCTTTTTTTAACAATTTCTTGCCCTGCATCATTGTCAGACAACTCGTTTGTCTAGGCGACTTGCTACCATAAAATACAACCTTAGAATTATTTGGTGTCTTAAGGCGTATGCTCTTCTTCTGATAGTCAACAACTACCTCATGATTAAATAATCAATCCATTCCTAGGATCACATCAAATTCTCCTAACCGTGTCAGAATTAAATTCACTCTTAACTTATGTCCCCTTATTTCCACACAATAGTTCTTCTGGATATACCCAATAAGGATTACTTCTTTATTTGCAACCTCTATATTTATTGGGTTTTCTTACTTTTCACGAGGTAAATCTAATCTATTAGCAAAATCATCAGACACAAATGAACAGGTAGCTCCTGAATCAAATAATATATATGCATTTATATTATTAATCGGAATAATACTTGACACCATTTGATGCTACTGCGTCTTGTAAGACTGTGTATCGGTAAAAAATTGGCCCGAACCATACCGAACCAGTTACCGAAAGTGCCCGAATTTATGTACCGATACCAATACCTGTTAGACCGATATCCTAAATCGGCTAACCGGATCGGTACCAGTTTTTACCCATTCTTGTACCGGTTGAGTGAGCAACTAAAAAAGCAGAGCAAAATAAACAGAGGGTACTGTAGTTTCTTTTCCTTCCATTTTGGGTTTGGTTTTTAAGATAAGAATAACAAGGTTCTTGGAAGGGAAGGATTTAATAGAGGACACAGTCACACCGATGTGCCACTGAAGATGCAGATCCAAGCCATGACCTCTGCTTCTCAAGCTCTGGATCTATACGATGTTCTTGACTGCAAATTCAAAAAGTGAGATGGAATCGCACTTGGAGCTCAAACGATCGCACTCAGCACGCCCGCGCGCTGCCCGCCGCGCCTGCGCCCAGCCCCGGGCCATGCCGCACGCCCCCAGCTCACCCATGCCATGCGCGCTGGCTGCTTGGTGCCTGGCGCCGCGCGCCCATTCCGCGCGCCCGCGCCAATGGCCTGTCACCCGACTTAGCAATGACCTCTGTTAGTAAAATGGCCATAACTTTCTCATACGAACTCGAAATAAAGCAATTTAAGAGGCTATGGAAAACTAAGAAGTAGCTCTACAAATTCTATAACTGGAGTTCAAAAAGATAATGGTTGGAGAAAGGGTGAAATTGAGCTCGAAGTGGCCGCCAAGGTAAAATTCATGCTAAATCTGCTGGTAAAACGACCATAACTCTCTCATACGAACTCGCATTTGGATGATTCAAGATGTTCCGGAAAGCTAAGGAGAAAATCTACAACTTTCGTTCTTTGAGTTTTGAGAGATACAGATTGGATCATGGTTGAAATTGAGCCGCAAGCAGCTGCTATGTCAATCGAAAGCTCAAAAATGGCAAACAAGGCACCCAAGCATGGCTTTGCTCTATTTCCTACAAAACTAAGTAAAAACACATAAAAATAATACAAAACATATAAAAGCAACATAAAATCATAATATCTAAAAATAAGATAAAAATATAATAAAACCGCATAAAATTCCCAAAGACTTACAAATTATCAAGGCCAAAAGTACCCAAATTGTGTGTATAAAACACACTCATCACAAAGGCGAAATATATATAGAATATAGAAGGCAGAAGAAAGTTAATCGGTACAGCCGGTTCGGTCCGGTTCATACTGGACACACAAAATGGCTTCCTGAACTGAGTACCGAATAAACGGTATATACCGGTTATATGTACCGATACCGAACCGGTTTCGTTTTGTACCGAACCGACCGGTTCGGTTACCCAAAAAATCAAAAATACCGAATTGAATGCCCACCCCTAGCGTCTTACACTGTCATGTTAAACGTCCGAGCTGTTGGCTTGCTTGGCTGCATTGGCCCTCCAATGGTTAACTTACTATTGCTACCCTTGTTACCGCTGCCTCCATCAGTACTCTTTTTCAATGGACAGTCCTTGAATCGATGTCCCATTCCTCTACATGAAAAACATCCCCCCTTCTTAGGTTTAGGACAATTAGGAGAGATATGTCCCTCCTATCTGCAATTATAACAAACATTATTTCCCCTCATACACTCCCAGAGTGATTCTTTCCACATTTATTACACTCTTGTTTCTTCTACTATGAATTCCCTTGCTGACTTCCCGAGTTATTACCACTATTATTGTCCCACTTGCGCTTTTTATTGTTGCTACAACCGCTGTTGACATTCTGATTCCCACCGTTATTCTTTTTCTTGTTCTTCTCTCGGTTATACTTTGATACTGCTTCACTTCCCCCTTCTGCAATAATCGCCTTCTCTAACAGAGTCGAAAACGAATTAATCTGTAGCACTGCTACTTTGCTGAATATACATGGTTTTTACCCGTTCTTAAAACGTCTCGCCTTTCGTTCTTTCGTGTCCACTTGGTGTGGTGTAAACCTTGCTAACTCGTTGAATTTGGCAGCGTATTCTGAAATTGACATATTCTCTTGCTTCAATTCTAAGAATTTCACTTCTAACATTCCTTGCATACTTCGTGGAAAATAATTCTTGAAAAATAGCTCATTAAATCTTTTCCACGCTACCACCCCTTCTCTGTCCCTATTTTGATTAGATTCCCACCAAAAGTTCGCCTCACCTTTCATCAAATAAGTAGTAAAAGCTGTCTTTTGCTCCTCAGCAATCCTCACAATAACAAAGGCCTTCTCCATTTCCTTTATCCAAGTTTGAGTTTCGATTGGATCTGTTGTTCCCTTAAACTCTGGCGGACCTATTGCCTTAAACTCTTTAAAATTCACCAATTGATTCCCTGGCGAATTTTCTACGGCTGGTGTTCGATTCTGCATAGCCTCTGCCAGCATATTCACAAAATCTTGCATAGGGTTTGTGTTACTTTCTTCATTACTAACAAATTCTTTTACCCTTCGGTTTCATTGTTCTCTTCTTGGCGGCATTGTCTAAATAAACAAAACCTTAAATTATTACTTCTCGTTTTACATTTTATGCCATATTTTATTAGTGTTAGCATTTAAAATTTAACGCGTAATTTAAACTCAGTCAAATATATAATCATAACACTGCATTTATATCCATATACCAAATTATAGTGTCATATACTTACAATTTTCTGGCATATTCCTATAAATGTTATCTATCTCACTTAAGCAACAAAAGGTGGGATTCACCATAACTATATTCCCCTAAGCACATAAAGTGGGGATACATCATATTTACATACTCTCACAGTCTGAGGTTTACATCACATATATACCTTATAAACAAAAGGGTACTAACTGCATCTATATACCATACACGACATCTAAACTATCACATCACTGCATGCCATGATGAGCTGCATTAGCATGCTCATGCTGCATATATCCATCCATCACTCGACGGCGAATCGAACGACTACTCTCTCCTTCATCCACGGGGTGCCTCCCATCCCCTTTTCTTTGACTCCCGTAGGTGGTGTTTAGTGCCAACCCTAGAGTCTCGATCATCACGTCTTCTGCTTGCAGTTCTTTCTCTAATTGGTCGACTCTCCTGGCTACTCTAACCCAAGCATCCTCAATTCTGATCTTGTCAGCAATTTCCAAATCAAACTCAAACTTCATAGCCCGATGTTCTATCCCCAACTCCATTAACTTCAACTCTTTTTGCTTTAATTTCTCTCTCAGCTCAGTATTTCAGGCGACTAACTGATGAAGTAGTGACCCCACATGCTGGGCTGAAGTCACATATCCTTCCAACTGTTCCTTCATTTCTGCCATCTCAGCCTATAATTGATAGGCTAACTCCATGTATTATACCTCCATAAACTGATGGGTCATGTTCTGCTCTTCTAAGTGAGCAATTCGGCCTTCCAACTTTGTATTTCTTTCCTCTAATTCTAAATTTCTATCCATTAACTTACCAACCACAACCCCTTTAGTATGGTCCTTAATCTCCATAGGCTCTTCCTATGATTCCATTTCCGGCTCAGACTCAAGATCCTCAATGTGGTCCATCTTCGACTCTTGCTCAACCGTGGGACTATCCTTCCCCTCCTCAAGCATTCAATAATCACAACACCATCAATAAATAAACAAACCACATCAGCATCGCAATAAAATATATTCACCGATGAAATGAAGATATATTTCATTGTGTAACAACTCGATTTTATGAATTCCCAAAAATCCATCTCCTAAAACTCGAAGTGAGTTGACTCTTTTAAGGTTATAACCTAGGTTTTGTATCCTAATGTTATAACCTACGACTTTGATACCAACCTGTGACGCCCTCAAATCTGGGTTCCCTAACCTCGGGCTCAGCGCTCACGGTCCAACATCAATATATACATTCTATAAAGTATCGCGGAATATATAAACATAAATTGTTTAATACAAAAGTTCTACATCATTCCCAAGGTCTACCAACCTTAACTTAATACACACCCTTAATATCTTAAAAGGTTTACATAATCAAATTACATAAGATAACATAATAATTAAACGTTACATTAAGCTACTCTTGAACTTTGCCTTTGCCTTTGTCTTTCTTCGAACACTTGGGCTTAACTCTAATAATATCATGATATAGCAAGGGTGAACAACTAATTCGCTCAACAAGTTTAAATACAAGGACGATATATCATGATTGAAAAAAGAATTAACTTTTGAATTTTCAACAATATATAATGATTGTGAAAGAACGAGAATCAAGTTTCAATAATGAAAGATTGAATAAATAATGTTGAGTGGTCAACAATGACCATGAATAAATACGAAGGTTTATCAGTAATTAAACTGGACCTTTTAGCTAGTTTTGGTAATCAAGGGGATCAACCTTTCATAGCCGGTGAATATGCATAACACTTAATAGACGGGCAGATATTCGGTTTTTCGATATACTACCTTAATAAAAATTGTTCTTTTTCTCAGTCTAAGAGTCTGCACCAACAACTGGCTTGGAAACAGCTTTCAAAACTTATTTGAATCAATCAAATTTGAACATGTTCAGTCTAGCTGATACAACTAGCTTAAACTAAAACAGTTCATGAATAATAGAACTTCAAATAACTTTTTCAGTTCAATAATGAAACAAGCTTTAAAGGCACGCAAATGCAATAAACAATAATATTATTGATGTGGAATAATATTCAATAATTAAACCACCTAGATATCTCCAAAATAGATACAAGTCTGAATATAAGAACATGTATTATGTGTGAATATCAATAATTCTCATGTATGTGAAATAATTGACAATAATTATCCACTAACATGTTTGAAAAATAATAACTCAAGTTTGAGTTTGGAAACTTGCATTCAAAAGAATGTTAGAGAAACTTGCAACATGTATACACAGTGGTATAACAATAATTTGATAGGCTCCAAGTGAGGGAAACTTGCAATCAAAAGAACGTTTGAATAACGTCAGAGAAACTTGCACAAAGGAACATTTGAACAAGATCAGAGAACTTGCTCAATTATAACTTGAGTAAGGTAGGGAAACTTGCATGGTCTCCTGCTTACTATTTACTCTACGATTCTGCTCTGCAAGTATCCTACAATGATTATCATTACTCTATGATCAGTCATAGTTAATCATCAATAATGGACTAAATAGACTTACTCAAAAGACTCTGCCTTATGGTCCATTTAACCCTCCTTTGGTATTGTCATAACAGTTCTACGATCAGTAGGGCTTTATCAAGGTTGGTGGAGTCACTCTACGATCAGTGGGGTGACTCTACGATCACTAAGGTCTTTCTGACTTGGTGAAATTATGTCGAGGTTAGTTGGTTTGGCTTAGCAGGGCTTTGCTGTGACTCTACGATCACAAGTGAAACTCTACGACTTACTGGAGAAGCTATACGATTAGTAGAGTTCACTCTACGATTGACAAAGTTGACTCTACTATTCCTAGTGAAGCTCTACGATCGACAGAGTTGACTCTATGATCGTAAGGTTCACTCTACGATTACCTCTGGTCTTGCCCCAACTTACTCTACGATTGCGGGTGCAGCTCTACGGTCTCGGACTAACTCGGCTGACTTACCCTTTGTTTTATAAATGCGCTCTACGGTCGGAGTGAAGTCACTCTACGATCGTAGAGTTCACTCTATATTTTCTAACTGACTTGGTTGCCTTGCTCTACGATTTACAAAAGTGTTCTACGATCGGAGTGAAACCACTCTATGATCGTAGAGTTCATTCTACAATTTGATGGGACTTGGGTTTATAATAAGAATTCAATTTAAAGAACATTCCTTGACTGATTGGTTTACGATCATACAAGTCCAGACACATGGTTTGGGCCTGACTCATGGCTAATGAACTCAAAGATTAGATTAAGCTCAATATCAACTGTTGTGTCTGCTCATTGATAACTTGACAGAGGCCTTGGACTGGTTTATTAGCAAGATCATTGTGCATGCTCAGATGCACTCCTCCTTGGTTTTACTCGTGGTTAATCATAGGTCCAACTGTCATCCTCTATGGTCCATAAACATAAAGTTCCTGAGATTTCAACATAAGCATCATCTCAAGTTTGTCATTCTGCTACAATTCTAATCTGAGTTTGACTCAAGTCAGTCACTGATCTCAATCAGTTGCACACACAGTTAAATAATCATAGTTGTCCTAGTGAAAAGTTACAGAGCTACTACTCATGTGGTTCAACTAGGGTCTGGTCAAGAGTTCTAATGTCCATAATCAAAGTTTGCAATAACTTATGATCATGAACAATGGGTACATACAGGCTGCAGTTCGAACTCTTAACATTATCTCGTTAAAGGGACTAAGGCCTTATATACTGGTTAAGCATAAATTACCCAACCTATGCACATACAGATAATGATATTAATATAGATAGACCATAACTACTGAGATTAGAAAACTTCTCACCTCCTTGTTTTGGATGCATTTCTTCTCTTCTTTCCGAAATATATAATAAATCTTGAAGGCATGAAATAAATCTCCTCTCCAAGTGGTCTGAAGCCTTCTCTCTATCAAATATTTTGTGCTCTCAAACTTACAAGACTAAGGAAGTAACATTTGCTAGATAGGTGAGGTAGTCTATTTATAGCTTCCATAATCTCTACTTATAATTATATATATATCTATACATGATCATAATATCTTCTCTCTTTTTTCTTGCTATCCCACGAATCAAGGGATTTTTTATCTATTCAGCAAGCTAGAAAGTACATAGAGTTGGTAAGAGTTGTTCACCAATTTGTAGTTGTGTAGAAAAAAAATGACATAAGATATGATTACTCTCCCCTTTGAGTTCGGCTGAGCTTATCTACCAAGGTTGGGCCAATCTAAATAATTACATGACCTAATCACAAGTCCCTAAGCAATTAATCGGGAATGGAACCGATTTGGCTAGTTCCATCCTTAATAAATTCCTAGTGGAATTATAAATTATTATTATTATTATTTTACACTTTACCATTAATAATCAAATTAATGATCTCACATAATCCAATTTAACTTGTTAACTATCAAGTTAATTGAATCATCACATAACCCACTTTCCTTATCAATAATTTGATATTACCTTGTCTGGGTTGGTCCATTAATCTAATTAACCCATTAAGTGGACCTTCCTCTAATTATCTCATCCATAAAATCACAGTCACACATAACACATAATGTTTTAAATAAAATAAAAACTTAGCTCATTAAAAATTTAAACTCTCAATTTTATTTCTAATGTTACTTAAAATTCGCGGTTATTACAATAACACTCTGTTACCACCACCACCACTACTTACTGCTACTACTACTAGTGGATTTAAATTAAAAAAAAGTCTCGGATTGACTTTTAATAAGTTATTGCATGTTATCTTATATTTTGAGGCGGAGGAGTTATCTAATACCAATAATTAGTTATATATATATGTATAATATATAGATTTTTCTAATAAAAATTCAAATCAATTGCATTCATGTCTTTGTTAGTCATTCATTAACACTTCATTTCCATCCCTCCAAACAATAATTATATTTCCATTTGAAAAAGATAATAGTAAACGAATAAAATTTCAACTTATGTTATTAAAAGTATAATTCTTGTTCGATTAGAATTACAATGATTGTGGCTTAAATGGTACACAATGACCCAAATGTATATAAATTGTTATATAATACTAATATATGATATTAAATCAATTTTGTAATCATGCAAAAATAATAGTTTGTAAAAACAACTACTCATAAGGTTTGGGTGCATGAGATCTTGGAATCCATTCTTACCAAAGGCAAGAATATTAAATTCCATTCAAATTAGTAAAATAAATAAATAAATAAATAAATAAATAATAGTGTGTGGAAAAAAGCATGATGTTTATTAAGCAACATAAATACATAAACTACTATTATGAATATTATTTTTTAGACATATATTATTATTTTTATATTTTTGGTTTAACTTTTTGAAAAGTAGTATAATTCTAGATAGCAATTTTGGACATTATTTACCCCTTCGCCTGTATAATCTATACTACACTAAGAAGACAAAAAAAAATACTCCAATAAACACTCAAAAAATCTGCAACTCTTAGGGAGAAAGAAATAAAGACGTTAAATTGAACCAATTTTCCATTAAAGTATTTATATTAGTTCTTCCAATCACCTGTATTCGTTTCACAAAAGAGAGTTCTATTTGAATTTATAGATGATTTTTTCCCCGGAACGGATGGATGGAGTAATAAAGAAATAGAATCGTACTATAACTTTTTCCTTTGTTTGGGTTAATTTACACTATTAAACCAGAGTATCTCTCTCTTCCTTTGAGTTTGTTTAATAAAAACAAAAGAGATGCGTTGCGTTTTGACTATCAAATGCATTTGTTAACGCTGACCTCTGCGTGGGCGACCCGCATTTAGCATGCCCGAACAAATTAAATGTCTCATACGGTTCAATCTTTCTCAAGAAATTAACAATTTTGTGATTTGTTTAGTTAGTTACTTTAGTTGTATCAATCCTGTTTTATGGATTACGTATCTCATGCACCCTCCTCATTTAGCTCCTTCCACATTGGTTCTTTTAAGAGAGAGAGAGAGGCCTGGTCATTAGTTACTCATTGGTTGTATAACGAAATAAGGGCTATTAATTCATCATTTCCTATATAATTACAGAATTGATATTTTCATAAGTATTTCATAGTTTATGTGATAGAGTACATTATGAAACTAATAATTTCACTTGTGAAAATATCAATTCCCTATTAAAAAAATTGCACTCAGAGATGCTTTTACATAAAGAAATGAGAAGGGTTAGAATCATGATTTTACAAAAAGGAGAGATGATAGAAGGGTGAATCTCCATTTTAAGGCCAAAGAGGATGGGCAGTCCTTGTTGGTGGAAGCTCCCTTTCCAACTTAGAAGCAAGAGCTTTTTGAAAAATGAAAATTGGAGATCAGAATACAAACAATTTATTGTAATACTACGTTTGGATTGAAAGAATAGAATAGAGAATGATTGAAATATAAATGACGTGAGTATTTTGTTTTAGTAAAGAAGTCCCACTATATAAAATCAAGAAAAAATTTATTTCTCTCCTATGTGAGATATGAGTTTATCCCAATAACACTAAAACATACATTTTTACCGTCGAACGCAACATCCAAAAGGAAGGCCCATACGGAATTTGTTAACCACTAATTAGCTTTCTGTGAATTAAATTCTGTTGAACTCCACTTCTAATCTTTACTAAAACAAGATTGTTAACACTTTAACAGGTACAATATAGCGACAAGAAAGTCATATAGCCACTTACTTCAAATTGCCATTTCTCTTGGACAGCTTTATGGAACTGCTGTATATTAAATCACTTCTTACTACGAAGGGTATGCTTTTGCCACAAGCTCTTTCTATTATTATGCATACTACATATTTGCAAACTCTTTTTGGGTCTGGATACCCACGCTTTTGCCTTTTAGTAATTCGGTTATATAGTAACAGAAGAGTTGAACATAATAGCATCCTTAGCAAGCCAGTGTGCTTGCTTTAACCAATCTTACAAAAACACAATTTGAACATACTAACTACTAATAATTTCCGAAATTGCATACTTAATTGGATTGACAGCACAGAACAAGTAAACTAGCTTGAGAAACTTGGCATAGACTCAAAAGAATGTGTGGAAGTGAGGATAAGGCCAGCCATTCCTATTGAAGAAAACTTGCACTGCAACTCCATACCTGTCATCATCCGAGATTGCCATCTACTGAGATGGAGCAACCTGCAATCGAGACATTTCTAAAGTTAGCAAGGTTCTACGGCCTTTTTGACTTGAAAGGCAACCTTTAAATCAAAATTTTTAACCCGTATTCCATTCGTCCATAAGAACATTAAGATTACGAAGGAGATAACCAGGGCCTGCATTTGAATTCCCGAAATTAACTCATTCATGCGAAGCCATAGTAGCTATACTATACAGACCAAACCGTAATAAGATCCTGCTCGGTCTAGCCTCAGAATCACACTGAAACAGGCCGAGGTTGGTTCTGCAGTTCCACCTAATGGAAAAAATCACTGAAAAACATATCCACTCAGCCAAAGGTGAACACGCACACACAAGACACGCATCTTAGTTTGGTAAAGAAAATATGATATGCACTCACGCATATATTTAACAACGTCAACAATCAATAAGAATAAGGAAAAGGAATTGCCAAACCAAAATATACATGGTGCAAGTATGAGTGGGGAAAAACAAATAAGGAATGTTTGGCAGCATAATCGAGCCATATTTCAGAAAAAGCGAGGGCGAAACCTCCATAGCAGAAAGAACAAGGAACCAAAAAAAGTATCAGCTAGAAATTAGCTTTTCCATATGAAACGACAATTAAAAATAGAATATTTATACATTTGTTCCGCCAAATGAGAACTGATTCACTCTTGGACCCTTTTATAGGACCTATAGCTTCAGAACTAATAATGGTGGTAGTCATAATTGTTAGTACCTAGAGCTGGCAATTAAACCCAACCCCTAAACCCGTCCATTAAACCCATAAATTAATGAGTTAAATTATCCATTTACTTAGCGAGTATCTAAGTAGGTTGGGTTAGATCGATAATAATAAATTAAGTGGGTTAAATGATTAATATCCACTAACCCACCTAAGAAAATTCCAACTGGTACTCTCCCACTCGACTCCTCAGTAGCACCGTCCATTATGAAGGGTCACCGCCCTCCGACGTAGACAATGAAGGCTCTTGTTCAGTTTCAGCATTAATTGGACCTCCTAATCCCAAATCAATGAACTGTCTAAGTAACATATTAGTACCACTAGTACTATGTCTAACTACATGGTCAACCTTATTATTAGTAGAATGATCACCGGCTTGTTCTAATTCATCAACGGCCACTTTCTGATTCTGTTGCTGCATAAGTGTAACTAAATGCATCTGGAGAGTGTAATAATTGTTAGTCACCTGATTTAGTAAGTCTCTAAGATGCTGATTTTCCGTTTTCATACGTTCCAATTCAGCTTGAAGAACTGCTAGCTACAACATAAAAAATCATTAAAACTCAATGTTATTCATAAGGTAAGTAAACATTTGTATTAATGTATTCTGTCAAATTCTATATACCTCGCTTTTAACTCTTCTCTCTTCGTAGTTGGGAGAAATTCCATCATCAATTCCCTGCCCAGATCCAACATAGTTGTCCCAAAAACGAGGTCAAAAAAGGTATTTTTTTGTTGTATCGAGAAAAATTGAAAAACTAACTTTCAGTTTTATCCGGGTTGATAGGTTCACCTCATATCCCTTTAAATTTATCCATTTATAACCCATTTAAAATTATTCATTTATGATCCAACCCGTTAATAACCCATTACCATTTGACACCTCTATTTGTACCAAACCAGTTTTAGAAAAAATTGGTTGTGAACCTCTCCACAGGGGAAACAAGATATTTAAAAGAATAGATGGCATTTTGTTATGTTCAGAACAGTAAAAGGGATGGATTATCACTACTCTTTCGGAAAAAAAAAATCAAAAGTTAAATGCTAGCTTTGAAGCTATAAAAACAAACGTGAAATTAAAAAAATAAATTAAACTTCCAACCTTTCCGGAGCTTGCAAAACCAATGAATTGGTTAGGTATTCCCGGACTCCGCCCCAGTTCATCCACACTAGCAGTAGCATCCACAGGAGGAGGAGGTGGTGGGTGTGTAGATGCCCATATTAATAAAGCCACAAGCATAAAAACAGCAACCAATGCTATTACCCCAAGACCTCTTAAATCGTCAGAATCAAGCTCATCATGCACAGGTGTATTCGCATTATCATTCCCTCCCAAAGCCCTAATCAAAAATAACACACTCAATACCACTATAACCGCACAATTATGTGACATCTTCCCCCTATCTCAGATGAAACGATTTTGGAAAGAAATGGCGATTTTTAAGATGTAGAGTGGTTAGACTTATGAGGTTTTGGGGCAATACAATTCGGGCTCACAGAATAGAACTACTGTTTGTAAAGAAAACCCATGGTCCCTAGGTATTTTACGTCTGATCCCTAAATAAAAATTACTGTTAAGTTGATCCTCATAAGTTGTCAAAAGTTGCAATCAATGATAGAATTGTAAAGACATGCATACGGAGCCCTATATAATACTCCCTTCGTCTCAAGATAAAAGTTCTCCATTGACTTTTATGGTCAAATTTATTATTTTTTAAATCAATATATCTTATTATTATTCTTTTATATATATATATATTATATATATATATATATGTGTGTGTGTGTGTGTGTGTGTGTGTAAAAAGCCTATAAACATTATAAATTAAATACAATTTAGTACTAATCTCAATGTTTGCTTTTTTGAAAATCTAAATATATATGTTTAATTGTTAATTTTAAAAATAATCAATTTGACCATAAAAGTCAATGGAAGATTGTTAATTTTAAAAATATTTCAGCTAATCAATTGCATATCAATTACCATTGTGGGTCATGTTTTCTTTTTGTTGTTAGAAGTTTATAGAAGGGAGTTTTAATTATCTCAGTTATATAAAAACCACTTGCATGTCAACATTTGATCAAGTCATACATATTGCCTAAACATGCTATAAAATTTTATTTTATTGAAAATTTCAAGATTTTTTTATGTACGAAAAAATCATAATCTATATTATAAAATATTCACTTGAATCTCATTTATAAAATTTATAAATTTTATTTTTTCTTCTTTCATATTATTAAATATAATGTGTGTATTTTAGTGTTATTGGTGACAAGATAGTAGTAGAATTGAAAGTTATAGTAGGATAATATATTTATTGTTTTTATAAAATATTTTTTTTTTATAAATTTTTTTTATGTGGAATAGAGAGAGTAACAAAGGGAAAATTAAAAGTGGCGAGGGCATAGATTTAATATGAAAATTAGATTATTTTCTCTTTTATTAACTTTTAGATTTTTATAGAAATAACTGACAAAGAAGAAAATCCCATAACCAATTAACCCAGCTTATTCTAATGTCAACATTGACATTTAAATTAATTAATTAAGGATAGAATTATACTCTTGGAACATTTTATTTTGTTATTTTGACACTTGCCTCTAAAGTTATCGGTTATACATATATGATCTTTAGTACTTTTTAACCGACACTTGTCCAATTACACACAATCTAAGCTATAATAGAATTTTATATTTAACGTCTGTTGATTCTAACTTTGCAAATAATGGGATTGCTTCAATTTTGGACGATTTTGATATACAATTAAAAGTTTGAGTAATCGAATTGGCAATCTTCTAAAGTACTTTGCAATAAACGACTCATTTAAATATCATATTTTAAGGGAGCTAATCGCAGATCTTTGAATTAACAAGTAACATAATAGAACTAATTTAACTACCCTATAATGTCATAATGCTCCCTAATACAATTGAACCCAAAAAAAATATAAATATATAAAAAAAAATAAAAAATCCACCAGTGGAATGATCAATCTAGGCTGGGGAAAAAAAATCCCATTGATCATGGGACGGCCAATGGCTACTTGTGACTTGTATTACTCTCTTTACTACCAACAAGAGAAAAATGTTTTAGAATCATATGAAATCTTCTGGCTATTAGCTTCTGCAAACAAATCACAATTTTTCCTTGCTCTAGCGTTCAGGCATGAGAGAATAATAGGAGTATACAAAACCATCCCTGAATCTATTTTACATTTATAGTCACATGTGCAACTTCCTTTGGAATTGCTGCAGAGGAGTCCTTCTACGGCGACATTGTTTGACGACATTACTAGCGACATTTTTTTTTTGTTTTGACTCCCAAATAATTTATATGATTTATTGAAACTAAAATTTAAAAAAAAACAGTAATTTAGATGTAACTAGATACAAACTCGCCGCAATTCATTTTATTAATAATAAACATGTATGTGCAATTAATAAATTAAATTATAATAAGAAGATGATAGTTTTGTTCCACAGGTTGACAGTAAATTCATGTTTTCATTGTTTTCTGACATGTATGACTTATGGTTGATTTCCCCAATTTTTGGAAACACGATCCTTGCATATAGACAAACATGAATCAGACAATTTTGCAACGTGCACTGCATATTATATCTCATGTTGACATAATTACATATATCATGGTAAAATCGAAATTAAAAAACTAAGGTTTCTCGTTAATGTTAGGGTTTGAGAGATAAAATGAAAGATGTGAAAATACCTAAATGTGTGCAAAATTAATCTTCCAAGCAGGTTATGGAGTTCCTCGAGTACACAAAAATCTATCCACTTTCACTCTTTGAAATTCGATCTTTGGGAGGAGTGAGTGTATTAGAATGGAGTTCCTCCAAGTAAAAGATTATTGTGTTAGGAAAAAAGTAATAAAATTTGTTAGTAGTACAAAAAAGAAGAATAAAAGAAGCAAAGTAATATTATTGTATAGTAGAAAAGTATAATATTATTTTTTAATTTGAATAAAAGAATACTTGTGTTGTGTTAATCACGGATAAATAGTAGTAGTAGACTAAAGAAAAGAAATATAGCAGTAGTAGGCTAAAAAGAATACATGTGTTGTGGTAATCACGGATAGATAGCAGTCGTAGGCTAAAGAAAAGAAATATAGTAGTAGTAGGCTAAAAGAATACATGTGTTGTGCTAATCACGGATAAATAGTAATAGTAGGCTAAAGAAAAAAGAAAATATAGCAGTAGTAGGCTAAAAGAATTCTTGTGTTGTGATAAAAGAATACTTGTTGTGATAATGACGGATAAAAGATTATGTACACTTTTATAGGTGGAAGTTATAACTTTTTGATATACAACAGTAGTAGGATGAAGAAAACAAATTGTGATAATAACGGATTAAATTATGTTTTATTTATTAGTTCTCTTAATTTTAATAGGATTCAAATCTCCAAATTTTAATAAGATTTAAATTACTAAAATTTTAAAATGCAATTATATAAATTAGTGTATATCTGTGTATATTTTAAATTATTAAAATATTAAAATGCAGTTAAAAGTTTAAAATTTTAAAATTTTAAATTAGTGTATATCTGTGTATATCTTAAATTATTAAAATATTTAAATTAGTATATATCCACCCCGATTAGTGTATATCCACCCCAATTATTTCTAGATAAAATTTTAAAATGCCGTTACAGATCAAAGATATATATTGTTTGGTACTTGAAGTGCAACCAGTGATGTATATTTGTGTTTATTTTAAAAGTTTTAAATTATTAAAATTTTAAAATGCAGTTAAAGATAAAAGATATATATTGTTTGGTTCTGGCTCAAACCAACTCCTCAATGCATCAGTTTATGCACTTTTAGGAGAAATTAAACGAATATTAGGTTAAAGAAAACAAAATGTAACAAATATGTATAAAATTAGTTTAGATTTGTAGTGATTTTAGGATATTGAAAAAAATTAAGAATATTATGGAATTTAAATAGTATAGAAATTATATTACCCTAATGTTTTTTAGTATAAATTGTTTGATTTATTGTGTAAGATTAAAGTAATTAAAAATAATTTTTAAATATGTAGATTAGTTTAATTATGAGGTTAAAGAAATATGTTAGTGAGATGTGTATTTGATAGTAATTGGGTTAAATATATAAGTATAGTGTATTTGGGATTTATAAAATCAACATATTAATGTGTTTGGATTAGTATATGTTTTATTTAAAAATATTAAGTTGTTATAGTGATTTGATAATATTAGAATTATTAGATATGTAGTGATTTGATAATTATTAGATAAACGTAGTTGTAGGTATAATATTATTAAAATATTAGAAAAACAGAAAAAACCGGAGATATGGTGTGTGTATAATATTATTAAAATATTATACTATTATTAAAATATTAGAAAAACACAAAAGCCGGAGATATTATGGTTCAGCAGAATGTGAATGGTAATTAATGTTGTATAGTAGGTGTCAAATGTTGGGAATGTCACTTGTCAAAAAACGGTGTCATGCAACTGCAATTTAGTATATATAATAGATTTGAATATATATACAAAAACCCTAAGACTTATTGATATCAACAATGATAACTAATGGAGAAGAATTACTGAACAAAATTACAAGGCCAACCTGATGGTGTTGAGAAAAATATATTCTACACATCAAGCACCATATTCTATATTGTAATGTCATCGATCGAGAGTTCTTTTCCATAAAGATTCTTCAGTTTCTGCAGCATGGGAAAAAAGTTTCCATAATATTTTTATGTGTCATTACGTCATTTCATTGTTCATCCATAAATACTTGCATATTCACATAATTTAAAACTGATGCAGTGACACAAACCTACAGGAAACATTTCTATATTGGAAGAAAAACAAATCAAAAGCCAGAAAAACGCCAACCATATATCTCCGCTTTGTTATTAAGCTTAGATGAATTAAGTCATAAAGCGAAGAGAAATGTGGAAACATCCATTTTTGGCTGATAGTATAATGAGGAGAAGACTACTATTATATACACATGGTGAGTATTAGGATAATTGGCTTAAAATGCCAACCATATCTAGGCTTTGTTATTTTAAATATCCATTTATTTGACAACTCTTGAAGCAGGTTTTCAATCAAAATTTAGGATCAATTTTCCAGAACCACCTCGAAGGGGTCCATCTAGAACATAAGTTTGCACTACAATTTCAAATATACCCCAAGTATTTCAGCTATGAGAATGATATATTATAACTTCCGCAAGATAAGAAGATATTCTAAATTGAACTACAGAAAGTTCATAAAGGAAGAAGAAAGAGAATAACTGGAAAACTACTACCGCTATGTATTGTGGCGGATCATCAAGACTAGTTGAACCGAGGACAACTTCCCTCCTTAATTTTGTAGTAAGCTTGTGACAAACCCGTAGCTGAGAAACAACAAAAGAAGAAAAAAAAAATATGTACGGGCTAATATACAACTTACAGCGAGACATGTACCTGAAAAAAAATATACCTCTGATCGAGTTGCTCCACCAATAATAAAAACAAACATTCTCTGACCCATCTTCTTGAGATCACTAGATGCACTTCTCAGAATGGAATCACTGCAAAAGTAGTAGGACAAAACAAGAAAGAGATAGCCTATTCAGAACTCTATAATAGATCATTCTACAAGTTTCACCTTAGAGACGATGGATCATCAATAGATGGTATATACAGTAAGAGAGCAAGAACCAAGAACAACCAAATACAAGAGCTTTTATAGCCTTGTATGCAATTAATGGGTAAAAAAAAGTCTTCTTATAGATCTGTAAAAGGACATTTGGAGGTACCTCGAATATCCATCATCAGAACCACGAGGTCGTGCCCATGTGACACGGTTGAGCTGGAAGGAAGGCATTGGAAAAACTTGCTAGCGGGCTAGAGAATCAGCAAAGTCGCGTGGACAGGGTTTATGGGCCGCGTCGCACCTTTCTTAGGGCCGCGACGCTCATGTCTGTGGGCCGCGGCACACAAATTCTGTTCCGGGCATCCCAGGTTTCTTGAAAAGCGCGGATTTGCATAGAATTACTAGATTTTTAGTTATGTTTTTATTTTCAATTTTAATTAGAATGCATATTAGATAGGATTTTATTTCCAAGTTAAATACTTATTTCCTTGTGGGTCTAGGGTTTTTTTGCTAGTATAAATAAGGAGTAAACTGATGTAATTGAAAAAAAAAACTCTTATTATTCATATTTTATAAACTTGGTGGCTATTTATATTCAATTTATCCAACTTTGTGAATTCTTGTGATTGCAAAGTACATAGATTCAATTCATGTGATTGTTTCTATTCTCTTTACTGTCTTTCGTCGTGTCAGTTGGCATCAGAGCAAGGATTCTAGCCTGCGAATTGATGGTTGCTGATCGTGTGCAAGACAACCCACCTCCTTATAACGACGAAGAGATGGCGGCCATCTGGACTGCGTTGCAGAATCTAGAGGCCACAACTAGGACCCTAATTGGTAGAATCAATAGGCTGGACGTTAGTACCGGTGATATAGCAGTAGCAACCAACGGGCTAAACGAAAGGTTCGACAGGATCGAAAGGATTGTAGCTGGTAGGGTTGACATGCGTCAAGATAATGTTCGTAGTACTGGCGGAGATCACTTTCTACGTATCAACCGTCGGGGGCATGGACAGGAACATAGGAGAGAGGATTCTGATGATGAGGAGGAGTTTGGTGTATATGAGGAGCCTGATCATAAGGCTACGGTGTGTGGTAACCAGTTCCAGGCTAGAGACGATGTGAGGGGCCAAAATCAGGATTTTTGAATTAAAGTGGATCTTTCCACTTTTGATGGGACTCTTGATATTGAGTCATTTTTGGCATGGCTATATGAAGTAGAGAGGTTCTTTGCTTTTGCTTCAACCCCAAAGGATAAACAAGTAAAATTGGTGGCGTACAAGCTAAAGGAGGCTGCTGGTATTTGGTGGGAGAACGTGCAGAGTACTCGAAGAAGGCAAGGGAAAGTACCGGTGACATCATGGAGTCGGATGAAAAGAATACTGAGGGAACGATTCTTGCCATTGGATTATGAACAGGTCATGTTTTAAAAATTACAGAAGTGTCGTCAGGGCAACAAATCTGTCCATGAGTATACAACAGAGTTTCAGAGATTAATGGAACGTACTGGATTACAGGAGTCAGAAATTCTGAAAGCTTCTAGGTATTTTGAAGGCCTGAAACGTGAGGTTAGGGAGAAAATCGGAGTGCGGACCGTACTTAGTGTTGAAGATGCCAGGAATTTGGCCTTAAAGGCTGTCATTATTTTACAGGAGAGACCTCGTCCCGAACATGTTCGCAGAAATTATTCGGAAGGAGGACAAAATTTTAGGGATAAGACTTGGGTGGAACAATCGACAGAACCTTATTTTCCAAACTCCGCAGAATTATCAAGGACGACAGGTTCAACGCGGAGATCGAGTTTTGACTGAAAAGGCCCATTGAAAACAGCTGATGGTGTAGGAGAAAGCACCTAATCCTTATGCCAAAAATTATGGGGATAAGTGTAATAAGTGCGACAGATCAGGACATACATCGGCAGATTGTCGGAGGCGTACTGTGAACATCATCAACCATGATGAGGAGAATAAAGCTAGTGATGAGTACAAAAATGTTTGTGAAGCTAAAGGAAAAGATGACGAGTATGAGGCAGAAGAACAAGTATACATGCTGAGGAAACTGTTTTTGTCTCCAAAATCGGCAAAAGAAAATCAATGCCACAAACTGTTCCAGACTAGATATGCCATTTTTGGTAAGACTTTTGATTTGATTATTGATAGTGGTAGTCAAGAAAATATTATTGGTAGAGAGGTAGTTGAGAAGTTACATTTACCTGTAGAAAAATATCTCAGTCCTTACTCAATTGGTTGGATTAAATTTGTTGGCGAAATTAAAGTTACTAAACGTTGTAAGGCCCCATTTTCAATTGGCAAGTATGTAGATACTGTTTATTGTGATATCATAGATATGGATGCTTGTCATATTTTATTTAGGCGGCCTTAGCAGTATGACACTAATGCGCAACATTCGGGAAGAGAAAATATTTATCCAATTGAGAAAGATGTTGTACGGTATACTTTGCTACCGCTGAAAAAAAATACCCAACCTAAAGCTTCTAAAGTGGAGAGAAAGTATAAGAATTTACCAGCGTAAATTCTAAGAACTGATGTTACGGCAAATCAAAAAGATCCGCCACATTAAAAGTACGAGAGATATTCATATCCGATGGCAATTCGATTACGTAGGCATTATCATTTATCTTCCTAATCACCTTATACGGACCATATTTTTGGGGCTTCAGTTTATTATAGGAACCGACCGGAAACCTTTCCTTTCGCAAAAACACCATAACCTTATCCCCTTCGGCAAACACTTTCGGACGCCTCTTAACATTAGCCGTAGCTTTATACTTTGCATTCTTCTCCTCCAATCGAGCTTTCACTTCAGCCTGAACATCCCGAACATGCTCAGCCATGTGTTTGGCGGCAACACTCCACTATAAGAAAATGCTCTAACAGCGACCAACAGTATTAGCGACCGAACATCCGGTCGCATATACTTATCATTAGCGACCGCCAGTGGCGACCGCAATGAAATGTAGTCGCGGTTTTGTTTTAGCGACCGCATGCGGTCGCTAAGTGGTCGCTACTACAATTTTACCGCCTAAAAATTGGCTGAAAATGTTGGTGCCCTATTTTTTTGTGACCTCTCACTATCAGCGACCGCATACGGTCGCTGATACTTCCACATCATCAAATATTCAGTGACCGCATGCGGTCGTTATTATCGGTCACTGATTCTTATAACCTATCAGTCACACCTCGCTCGACAGTAGCTGAACCAGAAGAGAAAAAAAGAGGGCGAAAGAAAAAGGAGAAGAGGGAGAAGGGGAAGAAGGTCACGCCGCAGGAGAGAAGCCACCGCCGCCACTGCTGCAACCGACGCCCACCGCCGCCACCCACCGCCTTGAGGTATTGATTTCAATGAATAATGTTTCAATATTGAATATGAATTTTATTATATATGCATTAGATTGATATATATGGATTTGATTATGTTTGGGTAATATGATTATGATTTTATTAGTATTTGAAGTCGATTTGGGTAATATGGTTATGTTTGGTTTATAAGTTTTGATTAGAGTAAAATTTATTTGGGTAATATGCAGTACTTTGGGTAATTTGCTTTTGTTAATTTATGTCAGTTTGGGTAATATGCATTAGATTGATATATATGAATTCTTGATTGTTTCACAAACTCCAAGACCTCCCATATGCAGCGGACATTTATTTTATGCTTAGTTCAAGATTGAATAATGATTTTACAGTCACTTCAAGCTTGAAAAATGTTCGTGAGTATTATAAGTATAAGTTTGTAGTTGAATTTTTTTTACCTCTTTTATTGTGAACAGTTTTAGGTTTAAAATATATAATAGCTTTTGGTTATAGGAAAGCTATGCCCATTATTGAAATAAAATGAGAAATTGAATTGTTTGAATATGTGAGTAGCTTAATTTTAGTAATTCTCAGTAAATTGGGTTCTGTTTATATAGAGAGCCTTGGTGCTGCTTATCAATTGGATATAAATATATTGGTGATCCACTAGAGCCTATTAAGGGGCTGTTGGAGCTGATGGGCTGGGCTTGGGGCCGCGAGGCCACACGAGGCCACGCCAAGCTTAGCCAAGCCTCACAGGGCCAAGCCAAGCTTGGTTGTCAGCATGGTAAGCTATTGGAGGGCTGTTAAGCAAAAATAGGCAGTGCTAGGGAACTGTTAGTGCAACAGAGAAGGTAACTAGACACACTTGGTCAATAAAGAGATTGTTTTGGCTATAACAGAAAAATAAGGGTATTTAACTTTGATATAAAGCTAGCATGAATGAAATACCTTACGTATTCACTTACGATTAATAATAAAAACAAATTTAAAACAAATTAAAATAAAATAACATAATATAATATAACTGTCATGTTTATGTACTAAACTATTTAAATGCAACTTTTGTTTATTGTCATTTTATATTCATATATATATATACATGTTTATATCACTGTCATGTTTATTGTCATTTTATATATTCATATATACATGTAATCAAATATAACTCATAATAACATCTTGAAATTTGTAATATACAGATGGCTTCTGAAGCAGCGCAGAAAAAGCGCGGCTTGGGCAGGGGACCTAATCATGTGCCCAAGGCCCCTACTAATCCGGATGATCGGATTCTTATTCAGATTCGCCCTCCTCCGAATAGCACGTACGTCCCGCATATATCATTTATATATAAGCATTTTAGATTCCATTTATACAAGATATATAGAACTCAAATGTAAATTCCTTTAATATATCTACTTATCGTTGATGTAAATTATTGTATATTATAGTGATTTTTCAGATAATAAGATCGTCAAGTGCATATCATAGCTGTGTTTACAGAATTGGCCTACACCTGTGATTACGTAGGTGAGCACACATATCGCCCACAAGGATGTTGTTTGGGCTGAATTTCAGGTATGTTTTTTTTAATTATGACTGATAATATTATATTCAAAGGATAATTGTTTAGTAATGTTATTATTGTTGTTTTATTTGCAGAAACGGTATAGATGGGAGGACGCATAGGCTTCAGTGATACAAACATTATTCTGGCAGAAGTGCGCGGTCCGCACCAAAGACAATTTGAATAAAGAACGACAAAAAGCCCTTCACAATGCATCGATCGACCATCCAGGCCAGGGCGAGGATTACATGCACGAGCATAGTCCCTGGTGGTGCATCCAGTCCATATGGGCTGAGATGTGTGCCCAATGGAGAGCTGAGAGCTGGGTGAAAAGACGAAAGACTGCCGCCACCAACAGATCCTCGGGTGTACCCGATGGCGAAAAGGCTAAAGGAACATACAAGGGCGGCAGTATTTTACAGTTGCAGCATATCACTGTCAGGGTATGTATTTACAAGTTTTAATATGTTTACAATCATGAATTGTAGAAAATATATCACATTTGTACTTAGTAATATTGTGCTATTTTTTGTATAAGAGTCTCAGTCTCAAGGTCAGCCTATCCATTGGCTGGATGTGTACGTGGCCACCCGTGATGGTCTGCCTGAGGCTATCCAGATAGCGGTAATAAGTTTTAACAATTTGATCTTGTTTATCAATGCTTACAGAATTTATTTTTAACTGTTTAATTGTTAACATGATGTAATGCCCGTGAATTTTGAACGTCCTTATTAATTAAATCGAATTTAATTCAATGAGTTAACGTTGTGTTCTATTTAAATCAGCTTGGGTTAATTGGTGGGAGATGTATAAGATGTGTCTATACTCGTGTTGGCAGGTATGATATAACTATGGTTAAGAGATAACCATAGGTGAGTCAAGTGTAGGAATTGGTGGGTAATGACTAAAATGGCCAAGAGTGGTTAATAACCAAGGTAATTATGTAAGGGCAATAACCATTGTATATCCAAGTGGTTAATAACCAATGAAATGATGGCGGGATAATAACCATTGTGTTTAACCAATGTAATGATGGCAAGATAATAACCAATGTCTAATAACCAATGAAGAATGGGTAATAACTAATGGATAATTAAGATTTTGCGAAAAGACTATTTTAACCTTGAAAGAGGTTGGGAAAGGGCTAAAATACCCTTGAGGAAGTTGCTAGGAAACTTCCTACTATTGATGAATTGACCAAATTGCCCTTGCCTAGTCATGGTTAATGACTATTTTGCCCACGGTCTCTACTTTCCTATAAATAGGACCCCTCACCAATGATAGTGAGGTTGGTTCATTATTCACCAAGTATAGAGAGAGTGTTAGAGAGAGAGTTTGAAGAAAAAGCAAGAACAAATCTTGTGGGAGAAAGAAGAAGGTCTTGATTGTTTAGGCCATCCCCATTCACAACCTATTTTGGGAAGGAAAAGAAGAAGAAGAAATCAAAAAGGTATAACTCCAAACTTTAAGCTATTTTAATGTGTTTGGACATAGATCCTTGAAGTTTTATATTCTTGATGGCTAGAACCTTATGATAAGGTTAGATCTTGAATGTATAATGTTTTGCTTGTTCATATGTGTGAGTTTATGTTGGAAAAATTTAGAAGAAAGGAAGTAAAGGAGATTTCCGGAAATTTTGTTTGAAAAAGGTTGTTATATGCTTGTCATTTTGAAATCTATAAAGGGATCTTGTGATTTTCTTTCTTGATATGCTAGATCCATAGGTTAGGGACAAAATCCCTTTTGAATCACTCAAATATGTTGAAAAATGAGCAAACCATGAATTTATTACCAAAGCATGCCAACTGTTGAACAACCTTGCTGACCCCTGACTTTGAGCCTGTTTTCCGAGACCTAGACATAACCAAATTTGATGTTTGATAAATGAAAAGTGTAGTTCAGGAAGATACGAATCCAACAAAATTGACGGATCGTAAATCGAAGTTGTAGATTTCGTTTTATGAAGGTTTTGGTGAAAGACCCCAAATCTGGAAATCAAGAACGAAAATTAGAAAAAAAATTAACTATTTGTTATTTAATTATGTTTAAATAATAAATAAAGTTAAGTAATTGATTAATTATTATTAAATAATGATTAAGGATAATTAAGAATTGTAAATTAATTATTTATGATTTGATTAACTTTAAAATATAAATAAACCTAATTAGTTATTATTTATTATTAAATAATAACTAAAGATAATTAGTACTCACTTATTAGTTATTTATTATTTGATTAACATTAAATAATAAATAAACCTAATTAGTTATTATTAAATAATAACTAAAGATAATTATTACTCACTAATTAATTATTTATTATTTGATTAACTTTAAACAATAAATAAACCTAATTAGTTATCATTTATTAAATAATAACTAAAGATAATTCTTATTCACTAAGTAATTATTTATTACTTGATTAACCTTAAATAATAAATAAATCTAATTAGTTATTATTTATTAATAACTAAAGATAATTCATATTTACTAATTAATTATTTATTATTTGATTAACTTTAAATAATAAATAAATCTAATTAGTTATTATTTATTATTAAATAATAACTAAAGATAATTATTACTCACTAATTAATTATTTATTATTTGATTAACTTTAAATAATAAATAAACCTAATTAGTTATTATTTATTATTAAATAATAACTAAAGATAATTATTACTCACTAATTAATTATTTATTATTTGATTAACTTTAAATAATGAATAAACCTAACTAATTATTATTTAAATCTTAAATAATAATTAGAGACAATTAAAATTTATAATTCGATTATTATTTAATTAATAATTAAATAATAAGTAACTGTAATTAGTTATTAATTACTATTAATAATAACTAAAGATAATTAATTAATTACTATTTAATAGTAATTAAATGAAGATAGAGTTAATAAAATAGAGAGAGTTTAATAACTCATTACTTAAACAATCATAACAAATTGTTTAAGGGTTTAATAAATGAATATTACTTAAGAAAGAGTAATGTTAATTAATTTAACAATTATAATAAATTGCTTAAAGGTTAATAAGTGATTATCACTTAAGGGAAACATGGTTAATTAATTAAACCATCAACCTAGAGATCCATTAAAGTGTCTTATAGTATTTATGATAGTTTAATTAACTTATGTGTGCTATGTGAATTGCTTAATTGTTAAATAAATAGCATAAGTAAGCGTATCGATATACAACTACGCAGTACTAATTGATAGCTCAACATTATCAATGTTAGGTTCTTCAAGGCCAATTAGTTAAAGCTAGAATTATTTGTAGCTGAGCAAACAGGCAAGTTCCTAACCCTAAACTTCTTACATTATTGCAAGTTCCCTAACTCAAACTCGAGTTATTATTTTCGAAGCATGTTAGTGAATAATTATTGTCGATTATTCACATCTATACTATTTATTGAGATTCGCACATTGTGCAATTGAATTCCTATCCTATTATGATTGAACTGTAAATTTAATTAAAGTTCTTTCAAGTATGAATTGTTTATGAGATCGATCTATGCTATTTGTATCAGCTAGATCCAGCATGTCTAAATTGGTTAAGACAATGGTATTTTAAAAGCTGTTCTTATTAAATTGTTGTGGTAAGAACTCTTGGCTGAGAAAAAGGATAAACTTGTTTAAGGCATGATATCAATGCTGGTTATTAAGTGTTTATGCATAAATCACGGGGTATGAGAGGCTGATCCCCTCGATTACCAAAACTTTTTAAGAGGTCCAGCTTACATGCTGGGAACCTTGGAAAAAGTCCTTGGTTATTTCAAACCACTCAGTAATTGTCATTCAATTATTCGAATATTCAACTGTTGTTTATTAATTCAATGCTCCTCCACACTTTTATACTGTTGTTGAACATTGAAAGCGAAATTTCCTTCTATCATGATATATCTCTTTGTGTATATACTTGCTAAGCAAATTAGTTGCTTACCCTTGCTATATCATGATCTTTATTTCAGCTAAGGCAGAAACGTCTAGAGGAGACAAAGGAAAAGGGAAGGTGCAAAAGTAGATGCCCGTTAGTGCCTATGTACTAGCTATTTCCGAATGTGGTTTGATTAAGTGAACCCTTATTTGTATTAAGAGTACGTTTTATGTTAAGGTTAAAGAACCTTGGGACCAGAATTGTAAGACTTTATTTCCATTCGATAAACAATGTATGTTTATTATTCCGCATTTAGTTAGATAGTATGTTTGTCGTCGAATTATCGTGAGCACCGAATTCGAGGTTTGGAAACCTGGATTTGGGGGTGTCACACATGATGACAGGATACTTATAAGCGTTTATTGAATGAGCGCTATCCTGAAGGCACTCCACGTCCGCCTATTGATCAAGAGTTGTGGGAGAGGGCGTTTGTTATGAAGAAGAACTACATTAAAGGTCAAGGACAACGACGACGCCCATCTTTCAGTGGCTTAGGCAGCTCTGCTACCCAGTCTTCATAGTCATCGAGTCATCCAACTATTCATACTCCGGCTGACTGCGTGAGAGCTATATGTCGAGATCGAGATCTTCTGAAGATACTGGGCGGGTATCTGGGGGATCTGAGTCCTGAGGAGTTAGCTAAAGCAGTAGCGGCAACAACAACATCACAACATGGGGTATAAAATCAATTTGTTGTATATATTGTTGTAATATACCAATTTTAACATAGTTAGTATATATTTGTAACTTGTTTTATTATTTTGTTAATTACAGGGTGATCAAGGAGAAGCTAATCAAGACGCTCATGTTTGACGATCAATACAGCTCTGTTAGAGTTTATACATGGATACTAATACAAAAATTTGGACACAATTTACTAGTACACAGTTGGCATATTGATACAACAGGTTCAATTATCAACTTTTGAAGAAATATACCTCAATTTTATCGTACGTGTAGGCATGTAGCTCCGTCCCATACTGAGGGTCCAAATCAAAAGCAAAAGCTTTAAACCAAACTGTATGATGAAAATATGAAATTGGCCAGATTAAGAGTTCGACTTACAAATTACTCTTGTCAGATTAAGAGCATAAAATTAGACAATACCCATTAACCCAATTCACACCAACAAACAACAATGAAGCTCATAAATAAAATCAACTCAGAACGGTAAGTAGCATAAAATTTCAGAAAATATGAGCATATATACATGTAAAGGGAAAAGAGAGAGAAACCTTTTTGGGTATTTAAAAAGGAAAAAGCTGCCTCTTTAACGTCCTGCTTGGTTAGTTTCATTATTAATCCAACCTCCCATATGCTATAATCACTACATGTACTAAATTGTAGCAAACAAAACACAATCAATATCAAGAAATTGACTAATGTAAAGCAATTCATTAGTCTCAAAACTAAAAACAAAAAGATTATGAGCTAAAGGGAAAATGAAGCAAAACACCAAACATAACATTAAATCAAGAAACCAAATTACATTGAAAAATATTCTCACCTTGTTCCAGAAAAATAGTCTCATTTGTAAAATTTAATATTTTTGCCACGTTCCAAATGAAGCATAAGTACCACAATATGCAATATACTCAAAATCGACTCCTGTTAAACCAACTGATACTTCTAACAATTACTTAAGTTAATTAACAATTAATTAGAAATCCATCAAACCCAGGGATGAATTTTGATATATAGCTAAAATTTAAGAACTAAAACCTTTGAAAGACTCATTACTAATCATGAATTAACAACACCTCTTTGGAACAACTCAGTAGACAAAATCTACATCAAATCAACTCCTTTTCACATTAACAGTCTTTATAACACTTCCTCAAGCTTAAATTACCAGTTCACCAGAACAGAGATTCCATTTATAGAGATACTTAGAAAAGAATTGAAGATATGAAACCTAATTGAAAAAATAAAAATTAAACCTTGAACAACATCCCTCTCTTTCAACAAATCTGTTTGCGGGGATTTTAGAATTTTGTTGAAATTTCCTTTTGAGGGAAAAAATAATTCCGTCAAAAATTGGGGAAATTGGAAGATAGAGAGAGATTTGGGATCGTAGAAGAACAATATATACCTAATTTGCGATTGAGGCCAGAGAAATTGAAACCTAGAATATTATCAAGCCATAAATCCCTACTCGTATTCGTTTGTCTACAAAAGAAGTTTTTAGAGTAAATCAGAGATAGAGGAGAGATTTGGGCTGATTGTTTATCACAAACAAATTTAAATAAACCATATTTTAGTAAAACAATACACAAAACTTGCCTTATTACAAACACTGCAGAATCCACTAAATTGAAGTGTAGCTCCCAACAAGGAATCAATAACACTTCCACATAGTCCTGCTAGAGCAGAAAGAAGTATTACTAATAGCTGCTTCAGGAATTTATCATTAAAAAAGAAATTAAAAGTGGAAGAGGAAGTGAAAATCTGAAGACATCGACAGAAGCGACGTCCTGTATATGGGTCTGAAGATGAAGAGGGGGAAAACAAATCGGAAAGGAATCGATTTAGAGTTAATTGAGAAGATGGAAGATTGGGGAAGGGGAAAAGCCGATGTATCAGACCAATTCCAAAAAAAAACTAACCGAGTTAACTCTTAATTAATTAAGGGTTGACTCAGTGAGTTTTCCAATCAAATAAGGATGAATTGTGTCAATTAATATCATCTATTTACGTGTATTTATATATAATAGTTGATTTTATAAAGTGAAATCTCTTTTGATATAAAAATACACATAAAGACAAAGAATTTGAATAACAGAACTTGTCAATAGCACAAAACAAAGAAAATAAATTAAAATTGTTTTGTAGTAGAGCAGACACAGGATAATACTAGAAGTGGTACAATTGCTAAAACATGAACAACCATAGCTAGCAACTAGCTAAATCCATGGTCTACCTTATTCAGAATAAAACCGCAAATAGTTATGTCCTTTCACAATTCTTACATATTCTAACCATGAAAATAAAATTTGTGGATGTACTCCAAAACTAGCCTGAATGAATGATAGCATTAGATATTTAAGATTAGAAATCAATATTCATAAAAGCGTTTTGAATGGCTTGAGCAGTTGAGTGTTGCTTTTAACTATTCAAATATGATTGCACCAATCAGTATCAAAGAAGCTATTATCACCTTTTTGCGAGATAATAATTATCCGGAACAATAATGCCAATTATGAACATATATAACTCTAACAAAGGTCTAAAATGGAACCTCATACAATAACATCTAGGTTTTAGCTTTTCCAAAGTACACATCATTTATGAATTCAGTAAAATCAAACGAATTCAGTAAACTTTAGCTTTAAAATATCAAACGAATCAAAAGATCAAAGTGAAACTCAAAGATTCAAAACCAAGTAAACTTACAAGAATTAACAATTTATGAATTCAGTAAAATGAGCATAGATATTGGAAAAAAGAAAAAGGTAAGAAATTTTAATTAGGAAAATTAATGGAACATACCTCAATTTCTGTCCCAATCTACTGTAAATCCACGAGAGGAGGTCTCCCATGGCTTTTCCCCAAATTTTGCCTCAAATTTGGTGATTAAGGTTTAAAGGTAGAAGGTTTTTCCCCAATCTCTTTGTTATCTATCACTCTTCTCTTTCTTATCACCAATTTTTCTCTTCTCTTGCTGATAAGGGTTTTAAGGTAGTAGGATTTGAAGGTATTTTGTAGGTCGGGGAGGGAGGAAGAGAGTAGGAGTGAAGGGCCGAATAACTGAAGAGGTGAGACATGTGAGGTACGAGATGCGTAGAAACCGAGAGGTACTTGCCGCCAGAGTGAGAAAGGAATTTGCCGCTGCAGAGAATGAGAGGATTTGAGAGTTTCTTTTTTGTCTTCTAGTTTCCTTGGTCGTAACCCGTCTGGATAATACTCCAAGTACTTCAATTGCAACATGGAAAACCTTTTTATGCAATACCGTAGATGTTAAGGCTGGAGGCTGAAAGGACCACCCCAAGGGTATTTCAAACCTTTTTCTTGACTGCAGGTGTAAAGACTAGACCCAGACAAGGAAGACCTGAGCTTTAGGAGGAGATCATGCACCAAAGAGAAACATCTAATCTAACCTGAAATTATTTTGTGTTAACAACAGTGCAGACACACGGGTGATGATCTTGCAACAAAGGGTAGGAGCTTACATCCAAAACAAGAGGTCAAAGAAAATGACCCCACAATGGGCGGAATAAGGACAGTATTTAACCCAGCCCCTCCCGATCGAAAATCTATGAGCCTAAAAGAAAGGATAATCCAAATGCAGGAATAGCTAGGTGGCCCTAGCAAAAACGATCAAACAAATAGAGCTCATTAGAGCTGGCAAAGAAGTAACATCTCGAGAAGAGAGGGATAAGAATAAAGGAAGCAAGCAAGTGCAACAACAGATGAACAACAAAGAAGGGTAAGGTAGGGTAGATCACCCTAGAGGAATAAGGAAAATTAAGAACACTTATCCATAATGAAGGAATACACGGGATCACATTAGAGAAATTAAGCAAAGGAAGGGAACCAGAGGCCTCAAGGAGCTAGAGGATCGATCAGTGGCTAGAATTAAACGGAAAAATTAAAGAAAGGCGAAAAATTAGATCTGTAGTTATGAAGTTCATTACTAGCGGGTTATACAACTATAAAGAGAGAAAGATATGTGTATATATATATATAGAGAGAGAGAGAGAGAAAAAAAATAAGCAAGTTAAGCTAAAACCCATGTTGATGAACAATTAGTAGCAGTGGAAGCATAAACTGCAGAAACGGAGGAGAGAGAGAAACATATATGTCTCCACGACCACATGTGCAAAACTCTTTTATGAAAAAACCAAAACTTTTATAAAACTCTTGTATGTAGAATTAATGGACAAAAAAACAAAACTTAAAGCCATGCTCTTGAGACCCACCGATTCAAGATAGTCAACATATGTTCGGAAGTAATTTATAAATGTACCAATAATTCTAGGGCGACCGTCCGGTAGTGGCCGGTCTAGCGATCCGTCCAATTTTTTAATTTTTTTTTGACTCTCAAAAAATTTATAATATTTATTTTAACTTAAATATTTACAGAATTTAATAATTTATCTGTAATTTGAATACATATAAAAAATAGTGTTATTCAGCTGTACAATCTTATATTTTATATATATTCAAATTATACCTAAATCACTAAATTTTGTAAAAATTTAAAATAAAATAAATATTATAAATTTTTTGAAAGTAAAAAAAAAGATTTTGGGCCGGTTGCTACCGGACGGTCGCCCTAGAAGGACTCATGCACAGACTCATTTTCATGAAAAATATAGACTGCAGTGTCAGCTGTGTCATTTTTCCTTTTGCAGATTATGGGGCCGTGCCTGTACGGCCAGTTAATGCATCTTACTTTTTGGTCTCTTCGACTGACAAAAATTGTCAGCTACAACTCTAAGGAGCATTAATTTAAAGGTATAAGATTTTAATTTTAATTTTTTATTTTTTTTTTTGGCTATCTTACTCCATCCGTTGTTTTTATTTGTCTTTTTATAGCATAAAATTTGTTTTTTATTTATTGATAAATTTTAAAGTTTAATTATTGAGATTTGATAGTATTTTAATCAATTTAATTTATGTGTTTCTTTAAAATCAATTAAAAAAATAAAGACGAAGGAAATAATTTAATTCTCTTTCCAAAAACTACAGTTTCATCAAAAAATTTATTACTATGATATCATTTTGACTGAATAATAATGCTGAAAAATATACATAAAAGATTAATCAAATTTAAAATTATCATTTTGATACTAAATGAAGAGACCCTTAAACATACATATTTTAATGGATGTGTAATTCTAAACCAATAACAGTATTGTACATAAGAACCCTAATGGTGAGCAGTAACACTAATTAAAGAGTAACGAACTGACCATGAAACAAAAAAAAATTGCATATGTAACCAATATATAGCGGACAACCGATTGGATAATAAAACAAAAGGGAGAGTCTATGTAACAAAACAAACATACAAGTAAGCTTTTGCACAGGTGACAGGGCTAAGGTTGACATCCATATAAGCTACTACTTTCATGTATTCTACCTCCCACGTTTAAGTCGTTTTAGAGTTATATATAAATATTAAAAAAATAATTGTATAATATTAAATATAATATTAATTGTTTATATTATTCTAATATTAAAAAAGTATTATTTATTGAATAAAAATTAATAAAATACCTAAAATTATATTAAAAACTAAATAATTAATATTTATTTAAAAATTTTAAATTATATATATTAAAAAATATATATTAAAAGACAAAAATATTTTACTAAAACGAAGGACAACTATCAATCAAAAGGACAAACCACCTAATAAAAGGACAACTATCAACCATAAGGACAAAAAAGGAGTAGTACTTATCAAGCCAGCTATGACAAAAAAGGACAAGCCCATGTGATTCCTGCTAGGCCCACGTGAATATCAGTAAGCAATCATGCAGACGAGACCACAAAAGTCGCGCGTGGAAACCAAAAACAGCCGAAGGAATCATACGAAAACAAACTTCATGTCGGACGGGACTCCATGAATCACGATCATAAGCTCACGACTAACGGAATGAAACAGCGAAACCATAATCAAAACGCAATAGAAGGCCAAAAAGCTCAACATAAGCAAACCAGATCAAACCCAGAATTCGGCAGCACCAACCAACTGAGAGAACAAACATAATCAAATCCGAATTGAAAACCAACACAACAAGTCTTTAAAAAGCCAACGTAGATCAAAGCAGGCAGATTGAACACATATTCAACAAGCAGCAGCAGCCATTAAAGGCGCCAATTTCCAAAATAAACAGTTAAACAGACCAAAAACCCAGAACAAAAATAGAAGCAGAACCCAGGAACAAAATTAAACAATAAAAAAGATGATTGGATGAACCAAAACTCAGAACAAAGGAAAAACATGCAAACAATTGCAGAAAAATCTCCCAAATAGCAGAAAATACAAATCAAATATCAATACCCAACAACAACAGAAGGTAATCATGCGGAATCTAGAAACATCTTTACCAAAACCAACAAACTTAAAGCTCAAAATGTAAGAATCCATGAAGCACTAGTCTCTCACAGCCTTTCGTAGAGACACATATTCTCTGAGCTCAGGAAAGACCCACATACAGAGATTAAAATTGCTGGACTAATAGGAAATCCTTAAACCTGAACCCAATCCCAACAAGAACGGTGGAGGCTCAAGAGGGGGTGGAGGAATACTCTCAACTTATGACAAACAGGCTTCTTAGTCGGATCTACGCACAACTTATGAACAGTGACTGATTCGTCAATCCCTGGCATATCACTGGGCTCCCAAGCAAAAATGTCGGCATAGACCCGAAACAAGCCGATCAGCCCTGTTCTGAAAGGCTCCTGCATGCCCAAACTAATTTTTATTGTTTTCTCCTTTTTCCCCGGAACCAGCTCAATATCTTCGGTCTCTTCGGCTGGCAGGGCGAATGGTTCTGTGCTTCTTTAGGTGAAGGGTTCAACCTCAATCGCCATGGTCCGCTTCTGTTTACACCAGTGGCGGACTTGTAGGCAGGGCAGCATAGGTACCTGTCTATGCTGACTTTTTTTTAATAGGTATAAGGGCAGGGCAGAAGTGTAATAAGTACAAAGTCAAGGGGGCCGATTGAAGGAGTAAAATTAGAGGGAGCAAAAAGAAATTTTTTATTCTTAAATCTAATTGCAAATACTCTGTACAGCAGATGATCAGGCGGAAGACTAGTAGGCTAGTAGCTTTGCTCTGTTGCTATTCTAATTTCTACATTTATACTTCTCAAATTCTAACAAGTGAGCACCAATGAAAAAGTGAGCATGTTGATTTTTTGCTACCTAGCATAATATGATATGAATGTGTGATTGTGTGAACACCCTGCATTTAAGTAATTACTGAAATTTGAGAATTAACATAAATTTTATTAGTAGGATAGACTGGACACTAACCTGAGCATTTGGGGAATCATTCAAATTGAATCATGACAAGTAATCGAAGTAAGTTTCTAAATTGTATCTAAATGTTTTTTATTTTGAAATTCTTTTTTTAGTTTGGATTATGAATATTTATTTATTGTATATTATAGAATTCTATTAATGGTGCCTAAAATAATTATTTGTTTGGGGTTATTGTATACTTATATTTTGATTGATTCCGGAATTCAAAACACAAAATTATCTAAAAAAATTGGTTCAGAGGTGCAGCCCCCGAACCCCCGCCAAATTTGTTTCAAGATCAAAATCTGCCCCTGCTGGGTTTAATTCCTGGATCCGCCCCTGGTTTACACCTACCCACAGCTGAAGATATCAATGAAGTCCTATAACACCTTTGGGCTAAATCCAAGTCGCCCTTCACCTCGCCGACCCCATTCGCCGTATGGGAACTTTATTTTGAAGTGGGGGATGGAGGTCACCGCCTGCAACGCCATTAATGTCGGCCTTCCCAAAATAGCGTTATAAGCCGAATCCACATGCACCACAAATAATCTGACGTTGACTGTTGCCCGATTTCACAATCGACAATTACGTGCAAGTATACACGATCAACAAGTAATAAAGTGATAAGATAGAGTGTCGAACCCACAGAGAATTACTGTATTTTAAACTTCCAATTATCAATCTTAACTATGCCTATTCTATTAAACAATCATAATTTGAGTTTTTAATTGGTAATAATTGAAATTAAACTAATACTAACAAGTAATTCAAAGGTTGAAATTCAAATTTAAGATGATTAAGACTACAATATCCCCAACTACTTATCATAAATCAGTTATCTATGTCTCCCAATTATTCACTTCAATGGAGTTGTTAACGAAGATTCAATTGTATTTATAAGCCCTTTTCCAAGTGATCAAATAAGTTTATCTAATCCAATTAACTCTACGATATTCCTATGTAAAGCCAAAGGATTAAATTCATTAAGTACCAATCTCCAATTGTCACATGCAGCAAAGCAATATTCCTATTCACTTCACAAATCCAATTATTCAATACATGTAAATAATCAGAATACATGCTATCTTATCCAGTTCTAACCCTAGATTTCATATCCCGAATTCATCTAAAGTAACCCGCTAATTATCGGCCAAACAATTAATCAATAAGCATAAAATAAGATAGACAACTCCCATCAAATTGAACAACTGAAATCTAATAGATAATCAACTCATAATTATAACTGGTTCCATTGTAGCCTTAACTAAGAATTTAGTTCATACTAGCAATTAAAACTAGAATACCAAAATAAGTCATCATAATTAATTACAAATCAGAGATAAAGATTAAAAGAAAACTCAGTATAATCTCTAGCTCTCCAATCTGAACTTCTCACGATGCTTGACTTGTCCTCCAATCTCCTTGCTCAGCTCTGAAAATCAAACTCTGAATAAGCCTGTGTATCTTTTAATCCAAGTCTTGATCTACTATTTATAGTCTCCTTGAGTCCCTCAATCACATTAATAACAAGAGTCCTTGATCACTTCAACCTTTCCAAAATAACTGAATGCCAGCAACTTAAAAATTTCCATCAGCCGCTTTCTCGCCCCGGCGAGAAGTTACTACACAAAATCCTCGCCCCGGCCAGATTCCGCCCCGGCCAGAAATATAACGCACGAGTTCTCGCCCCGGCGAGAATGCCCTGCACCCAGCCAATTTTCTTCTTTTCAATCCGCATCCAGCCACGACCTACAGAAGCAACATGAAAGCAAATAAAGGATACCAAAAACACTTAAAAACAAGTAAAGAACTAAGCCATAGACATATCAAACTCGTAGGTTAAAAACCTACTCATCAAATACCCCCAAACTTAAAACTTTGCTTGTCCTCAAGCAAAACACAAAACAAACCAAAATCACATCTAAACTAACTACCAACATGAATGCCAATGCATGACTAACCATACTCAAGCAATTACTTAACAGACATCATAAAAATCCGGCCTCAGAAATCAGTAACTACCAATTCAATAGAATTTCAACCTCACACTATCCAAGAGCCAACTATTAGCAATTATGAATCACTCTCAACCCTTCCATAAGTATGCAACATATATTAAACCAATCAGAGTATGAATCCAACTCTAAGTATCACAATGCTCAAAAAGAGACAAATTCACAGATTTTACTTTTAAGCTCAACTTGTTATTCACTTGTCTTCTCAGTTTTTCTCTTTTTCTTTAACGAGTGCGTTTTACGCTCCATCTCGTCATATATCCCAACTAGTGCAATGTTCATCTTTATTAGGCTATTCAGTGCCACCCGTGTAACGAACTTTCAACCAACGACTCCCAAACGAGACGATTTTAGGGCGCTGAGTGTAAAGACATCTCCTAAGGGTATACTCATTCAAATGACACCGGCCACAAAGACAAACTTAGTCAAGACCTGCTATTATCTGTCTATATTCATTAATTCATAGTTTTCTCGCACTTAGACAGACATCGAAGCAGTATTTATTCAAAAAAAAATTCATTTTTCATTTTTTTCCTTCGATTTTCCTTTTTTTTTTAGATCCAACAAGTGATAACAGTCTATATCTACATTTGAACATGTAATACACCAAAGAAGAACCAACTCCTAATTACTTTAATACACATTCGTAAACAAGTAAAAACTAAGGGTCTCAAATAACCACAACTAAAACAGTTAAACGCCAGATTTAGCAATAAGTATCTATCCCGTTAAACTATAGTAGAACTAATCAAATTTCATCATTGGCCATCCCTAAATGACCTCCATAAATGCATTGCTTGAATACCTCTAAATGCAAAATCATATGATCCTATGCTACTAATTTTTTTTTTATTTTTGGGTTTTTTTTTCAAATAAATAAACAACGAGTAAAAACTAGGCTAAACTAAAACTCATGCAACTAAAACTAAAGATGCTATGCAACTAAACATGCAAATATGCAATTACACCCCCCCCAAACTCAAACGAAACAATGTCCTCATTGCAAAAAGAATAAAGAAAGTTAAGAACAGAGGACTCCCCTAGCAGTTCAAGTAGTAGGCTCGAACTCATCATCGTCATTTGGGGACGATAGTGGAAAAACTGGCAATGGCTGGGCTGCGGGAAACTGAACAGGATCCATCATCGGCTGCATATTGGAGTACATGTTCGCCATGGCTTAGGTGCAACTCTGCTGGTACGTATACATATGCTCCTGCTGATCCGCCAATCGCTGGTTCTGCCTCAATATGGTCTTATGATGGGAATCAATAAGACGCTGCAACTCTCGAAACTGGAGGCTGAACTTGGCTTTTCTTGGCCCAGTAGAAGTGGAAGGACCTACCGAAGGACCCTCATCATCATCATCAGACTCATTAGGTTCATGTTCCTCTTCAGCAGCAGAATAATGAACTATGTAACCCATACCACGAGGATGTGACTCACCGCCATCCCATTCCTTATAGCGTGCAATCAGACGGTAGTCCAACACCAACAATGGCTGCTGCAAAGCTTCCTCAGCTCCCCAACGAACCCCCGCACAAAGACATAATCCACATATCAACGAAGGGTGTGGTAAACCACCCTGACTATGCAAAGTTCGTAAAGTGCGGCGAATCGACGCCTCAATCAGCTGACCCACATTGATCTCCATCCCCGTCACAATAGAATACAGTAACAAAGCCTTCTCCTTGGGAACATCACTCACGTACTATGATGGCATCAGTTTAGCCGAAAGGAAAGCATACCAGACCTTACCATACCGACTCAAGTCTTTGCTATAGAACATAGGTGCAGCACGTGGCCCTCTAGATATCCATGTCGTCCCCGGTTTACACAAATCAGTAACCACCTTCTCCAAATTGGGCCCCTTGTGACGCCCCCAAATTCGGGTCTCCAAATACCCGGATCCGGTCATCACGATCCAATACAAACATTCACCTCTAACAACGTATGGTAACTAAAAGTGCGGAATATAATAAACATACGTTGTTCATTATAAGGTGTTACTAGTCCCAGAATACAAAAACAACCTTAAACACTTACACCAATCCATACCCTAAATAAAAGTTAGGGTTTAAATTACATTAACAGTAATTAATTATACGTAAATCTAAAATCTGCTACATGCAGTCTATTACTTCATCTTTTCTTTTCCTTTGTTCTTCCCTGACGTCTCGGGTTTAGCTGCAATAAAGTCATGATATAGCAAGAATGAGCAACGAGTTTGCTCAGCAAGTTTAAAGTACAACAATAAGGATATATCATGATGAAGGGAAATATAGAAGGAGAATTCGGCAATTATCAGAAGCAATAACAATAAATGCTTTTAGAACAATTGGTAGTCAAATAGACTTTGAACAATAACTTCCAAAGGAGTCAATAACTAGTTGACCCTCTGGTTACTGGCTACAGAATAAGTACTTGAGGGGATCAGCCTCACGTACGCTATGTGTATGCATAACATTTAACTCTGCTATTTGTACCTTATTTACGGTACGTGGGGTACTCCCCTATAATAAAAGGGGTGTTCATTCAGTCTAAGAATCCTTACCATTGATTGGTTCGGATAGCTTTTATAAAGTCTTACATACGTGCCTGACCGAGACAAGGGTTCAGACTTAAGATAATTATACGAATTCAAATGCACAAGTGCGCATGTCAATAAATACAAAGATGTGGAATAATTTTAAAAGCAATTAGACCACTTAAAGCATGCTTGGAGATAAGATTCAAGCTTAAAGAATAACTTGCAATAATATATACCTTTTGCACGAATTAAAAATAATGCATAAGGTTTAGAAATATTTCTCAATGTAAAAGTTGGGTAAGATAGAACTTTCATTCAATATACTAAAAGAATGAAGTTAGGGAACTTGCAATAATGTAAGAAGTTTAGGGTTAGGAACTTGCCTATTTGCTCAGCTACAGATAAAATTTAGCTTTAATTAATTGACATTGGATAACCTATCATTTGGTAAAGTCGATTTATCCATTAGCATCGTATAGCAGTATATCGATGCACCCATTTATGCTATTTATTTAGCAGATCAACAATTCACCGAATATATTACTACTTAACATTAGCTAAAAGGAATTAATTAATGACCTTTAGTTATGAAAATAAATGATAGCTAATCATGTTTACTTATCCTTCGAGCACCCAGATTATTACCCTTAGTCGTCCCTAATATTTAAAAATCCTTATTTATTATTAATAAAATAAATAATATATTTATTCCGGTCTAATGACAACAATTGATCACTTATTTGGTTTTACTCGTAATTACCATTCACCCTTAAGGGTAATTGAGTAATTATTATGCCTTGTTCCTTATTCAACATTAATTAACTACTTAATGAATCAATTTTACACACACTTAATTATTATTAAATATTTATTAAATAATTATTAAGTGCTTATTATATTTATTTATTAAGTAATGTTTTAACAATAAATAATTATTAAATACTTATTATCTTCATTTATTATTAATAAATAATAACAAATAATTATTTTATTACTATTATTCATATTTAATTATTATTTAATAATAATTAAATATTTATTGTTTATTGATAAATAACTTTATTCATACCTAATTAAATATTTAGTACCCTTATTTATTATTATCAAATGATTACTTTATTAACTTCACTCATTATTATTTAATATTAACCAGATAATAACTAAATATTTATTATCTTTATGCATTACTTATTGATAAGGAAATAAATAATTAATTCATTCATACTTAATTATTAACTAAATAATAATTAAATATTTACTAACTTTATTTATTATTTAATAATAAATAATTAGTCGATTAACTTTATTCATACATAATTGTTATCTAATAATAATAATTAAATATTTACTAGCTTTATTTATTATTATTAATAAATAATAAATAATTATTGATTAATTTTATTTATTGGTCATAATAACTAATTAATTTACAAGAGCACTATTAACTCAAATTAGTTAACCATTAATTAAGCCCATACTAGCATAGTTGATTAACCATTAGACAACAATTAGACTCCCGGGAATTTCACAACCAAGTTAATACAGTTATTACATGATATTATTGGAATCAAATGTTTATTCTACCCAAAATCAATATTATAACCAACTGATATCAAATCCCAGTTAATTTCGTTTCACTAACAAAAATCATTGTTCAACACTGATATTGACAGAAAGTTTAGCAAAACCTGCATTTAATCCTATTGAGTTCCACTCAGTAACCATCCTATCATCATTGTATCAAAAAGGGAAACCAAAACCTGATTTGAGCATAAATTTGGACACCAAATGGGCATTTCAAAGTTTGACAGTAGCTTATGCCCAACCCACATCCGAAGGCCAGAACCATTAAGGTTCAACAGGTTCCTAATCAACATAGACTTACACACAGTATGAATCCCAAATTTCAAACCCAAATCAATAAGATACATTTCCAAAATCAAGGTATATTTTAACCATCACAGGAACTGATACAATCAACAAAGCCTAATCGCAGAATTGTAAGCTCAAACAAAAACCTAATACCATATATATATCACAACCAACACAGTCGGCAATACCAATCTAATTACAGAAAAATTCTCAAAGAACCAACCCACAAAATTGGCAGCACCAATCTAAGTACAGAAGAAGAACTGAAACAACCCGTAACAAAAAAATTATACAAACCCTATCATAGGAAACTATCACAGTAGCTCGAAACTCTGTGGTTATACCTCAATGTGGTGCGAACGGCAGCCCTTCTTCTTCGTCCAAAGTAATTGACGAAATCAGACATCCACAGCTAGCCCCTGCCCCCTTTCTCCTCTGAAATTTCCTCTCTCTCTAATTTGGAACCCTAACTTTCTAATTGGGAACTCACAAAACAGGAAAAAATTCGGCAGCTTTGGTTTAGGGCAAGGGGTTCAATTTATAGCAAAGTGGTTACCCAAATAATTGGGTATTACCTAAATTGGTCATTCAAGGACCATCGGTAGGAAGGGAGATGGTTGTCGATCGCTTCACATCAAACCCAGCTGCGATTTGCCGTCAGTTCCTCGAGTCGCGTAGTCCCGCCAGTCAAATCGTCGAACGCCCAAATCCTTTGGTACAATCGGTCGTGCTCGGTCGTCTATGCCGTTACGCTAGCTTCGAATGACCATCGGTCGCTAGGCTGGTACATCCACCTCCTCCCTTGACAGCCTCGACCGGTCTTTTCTTGCCCTCACGCCGCTCGTTCGATTGATTGACGGAGGGCTTGGGTCTGATGACTACCGAGGCTAAACCCCTTCTCTTTTGCTTGGCTATTGATTTGAGAGGGTTTGAGACTGTAACTTGTTGGTTCGACTGACTTCCCCAATTGGGTATGCCGGTAATCCTAATACCCCCCCCCCCCCCACACCATGGGTTAACCCGACTGGAATGAAAGAGGATGGATCGACCCGATTGAAATTATTTCAGCCGACTGGATTTAGGGATTGGGCTCAACCCAATAGGGTTGGGCCGGTTTGAACAAATAAAATAAAAGGAAAAGAATGGGCCAGTCCAATTAAAATAACATTATACTCTTATCATTTTAATTGAATAATTAATTCAATTAATTAGTTAAATATTTGTTTTACCAATAATTCTTGATTCGAATCATTTAATAAAATGGATTTATTTATTAATTTTTCCTAAATTCCTTGCAAATCAAGCCCCTTTAATGCCAAGGAAATTATTGGACCATATATTTAAATAATTAATAATACCTACATGGGTCCAATTAAATTCATAAAATTAAAATTAAATAAAATGAATTTCATGTATCAAAATAAATCAATACAATGTTTAAAAATTTACTGGACATTACACCCCTCCTCAAGGAATCGAGTGTATCGGCAACGTAAATCAGGCCTCAAGTTGTAATACTCATTGATCGTTTGGGCGCTGAAGGAAACTGTCTTGCCCCGTATTGTAACCTCACATGGTGCCGCGTCCTCTGCATTAGCATAAAACTCTTTGACTACGGCTATACACGCAGGCTCCGGATGGGTAGTGAATGTCTCCCATCCCCTCTCTACTATCTGATGCATCATCTCACCATCAACCACTTCATCAGGCGTGAGACTGCGCTCGGAAGTTAGAGCTTTACCCGATGTATACGATTCATACCTATTAGCCGCCTCTCCACTGACAAACTTTCTTCGATCAAAGTGCCTGGATGGAGTAGACGATGATCCCTCACCACGTTGCCTCTTTAGAGCCATGATTGATCACTTAGCAAACAAACCCACACAAATAATCGGCTATGCAATTCAACTTCTCCCCCCAAACTCCAACTATACTAACTCCCAACTGATAATGGCACGGTACAATGGAACCGATTGGGTGATGTTGCGTTGGTGAACTGATTGATTACTCCTTGAATTAAATGCAAACCCTAAAACTCATGTATGCACTGATGAAGCGGATGAAGATTATGAAAACAACAGAGTATGCCCCCGCTTGAATGTGAGATAGTTTAAACTGAAGTTAGGGTTTGATTTTAAAGTGGAGTGATTTAGGGTTTGTGTAGGAATCCAAGTATGGAGAGAAATTGGAAGGAAATTAGAAGAGAAATTGGATAGAATTGGGTTGGGTCGGTATTAGAGAAGGAGAAATAGTGTTTTGGAGAAGTTGCATGGGAGTTGGAATGTTAAAAATCAAATTAGAATCGGATTTTAAAAACTGATTTCGTGATTCTCGCCGGGGCGAGAAAATAAGCTTATGAACCTCGCCGGGGCGAGAATCGACAGAGAGGTTGGGGCTGGGGCGAGAAAAATCCAGGCCGGGGCGCGCTTCAACAGAGAGGTTCTCGCCGGGGCGAGAAACCTTAGTGCAATTTTCTCGCCGGGGCGAGAATCCTCAGACTTGAAATTTTTTTCCCTACTTTTCCCTCTTGATCCTCTTGTCCTCTCTTGTACCATCCCAATGAACATGTTTCCTACTTCTAAAGTATTCCCATAGACTGTATCCCTGTTTCAATGAACACAACATAAATGAGTTAAACACGGAAGATTGAAGACCAAATTCAAACATAAACACTGAAACTATTCCTAAAAAAAATATTAACTATACTAATTCTATGAAAGCAATAAAATATCATGATTGGGTTGCCTCCCATCAAGCGCTTGGTTTATAGTCGTCAGCCCGACTTTCTCAGCAGTATTAGGCTTCAGCTTGATCGGGAGCAGAAAGGTGAATCACTGATATTTGTCGATCCACATCGCCTCCCCAATAATGTTTGAGTCGCTGACCGTTGACTTTGAATGAGCGCTTTGAATCCGGCTCTTCGACTTCAATTGCCCCATGAGATCCTACAGCAGTGATAATGAAAGGGCCTGGCCATCCAGACTTCAGCTTCCTAGGAAATAACCGCAGTCTGGAATTGAATAATAGTACAGCTTGTCCCGGCTCGAACTTCCGATCCAATATCCGTTTGTCATGCCACCTTTTGACTTTTTCTTTGTACAGCTTGGCATTCTCATAGGCATGATGGCGAAATTACTCCATCTCGTTCAATTGGAGCAACCTTTTCTCACCAGCGGCTTGAAGATCAAGGTTCAACTTTTGAATTGCCCAATAGGCTTTATGCTCAAGTTCGACCGGTAAATGACATGCTTTCCCATAAACCATACGATACAGCGACATTCCGATGGGATTCTTATAAGCAGTGCGATATGCCCATAAAGCATCGTCTAGTTTCATTGCCCAGTCCTTACGAGTCGGGTTCACCACTTTCTCCAGAATTTGCTTAATTTCCCGATTCGATGCCTCTGCTTGGCCATTCGTTTGGGGATGATAAGCCATAGCAATCCGGTGTTTGACTCCGTACTTAGCTAACAACTTAGTGAACTGCTTGTTACAAAAATGAGTACCTTCGTCACTGATTATGGCTTTTGGTGTACCGAATCTAGTAAAGATATTCTTGTGCAGGAACCGTAGAACCACTTTGGCATCATTGGTGGGTAATGCAAGTGCTTCGACCCATTTTAACATGTAATCTACCACCAAAAGTATGTATTGATTATTGAATGATGACAGAAACGGCCCCATAAAGTCAATACCCCAAACATCAAATAGTTCAACCTCAAGGATGGTGTTGAGAGGCATTTCGTGCCGCTTCGAGATATTTCCAACCCGTTGACATCTATCACACTTAAGCACAAAGAGATGGGCGTCTTTGAACAACGAAGGCCAAAAAAATCCCGACTGTAACACCTTTGCTGCAGTTCTTTCTCCTCCATAATGGCCTCCATAATCTGACGAATGGCAATGAGTCAATATGCTCTCCATTTCTTCCTGTGGCACACAACGTCTTATCATCTGATCCGCACACGTTTTGAAAAGGAATGGCTCATCCCAATAGTACTGCTTGACATCATGGAGAAATTTCTTTCTTTGCTGAGAAGTGAAATCTTGCGGAAGAACATTACTGACTAGGAAGTTCACATAATCAGCATACCAAGGGACTTCGGTGTTGATACCAAACAACTGTTCATCTGGAAACGACTCATTGATTACCACATCATTCTTTTTCTGCATGTCGGCATTCTCTAACCTTGAAAGATGATCAGCCACTTGATTCTCCGTACCTTTCCTATCTCGAATCTCCAAGTCAAATTCTTGCAACAAGAGGACCCATTGAATCAACCTAGGTTTGGCATCCTTCTTTGCAATCAAGTATTTGATAGCTGCATGATCAGTGTAGATAATCACCTTGGTTCCAATCAGATATGCTCGAAACTTGTCAAAGGCAAATATTACTGCAAGCAAATCTTTCTCTGTAGTAGTATAATTTAATTGAGCTTCAGTGAGTGTCTTACTTGAGTAGTATATGGTGTGAAAAACCTTGTCCCTTCGCTGACCCAACACAGCTCCCACTGCATAATCACTTGCGTCACACATCAACTCAAAAGGCAAAGTCCAATCGGGAGCAACTATGATCGGGGCTGTGATTAACTTCTTTTTCAGCACTTCAAAGGCTTCGATGCAAGCTTGATCCATCTTAAAGGGAACATCTTTCTCAAGTAGTGAACACAATGGTTTTGAAATTTTTGAGAAATCCTTGATGAATCGACGGTAGAATCCTGCATGTCCGAGAAAACTTCTAATGCCTTTTACAGATGTCGGTGGAGGTAGCTTTTCAATGGTTTCGATCTTTGCCCTATCTACCTCTAGACCTGCGTCGGATACTTTGTGCCCCAGAATAATCCCTTCTCGCACCATAAAGTGGCATTTTTCCCAATTAAGCATCAGATTCGTCTCCACACAACGCTTCAGTACTAAGATGAGATTATTAAGACACAAGTCAAAACTATCACCGAATACAGAGAAGTCATCCATGAATACCTCCAAATTTTGTTCAACCATATCCGAGAAGATAGTCATCATGCATCGCTGGAATGTAGCTGGTGCATTACATAACCCGAAAGACATTCTCCGGAATGCAAATGTTCCATAAGGACATGTAAAAGTTGTTTCCTCTTGATCCTCCGGGGCTATCACTATCTGGTTATATCCTGAGTATCCATCGAGAAGGCAATAGAACTGATGACCGGACAACCTATCCAACATCTGATCAATAAATGGCAAAGGAAAATGATCTTTGCACGTGGCTTTATTCAACTTGTGGTAATCCATACACACTCTCCAACCTGTAACTGTTCTTGTAGGAATGAGTTCATTATTTTCGTTCTCAACCACTGTCATTCCTCCCTTTTTAGGCACACATTGTACGGGACTTACCCAAGCACTATCTGAAATTGGATAGATAATACCGACGTCTAACCACTTAATAATTTCCTTTTTCACCACGTCTTTCATAATCGGATTCAATCTTCTTTGTTTCTCAATGACCGGTTTTGCTCCTTCTTCAAGCAGAATTTTATGCATGCAAAACGACGGACTGATTCCCTTGATGTCTACTATTATCCACCCAATTGCTGTTTTATACTCACGCAAAACCCTTAATAATTTTTCTTCTTGAGATTCATTTAAATGCACAGAAACTATTACTGGTAGTGTGTCTGAGTCTCCCAAGTAAGCATACCGTAGATGAGATGAAAGGGGTTTGAGTTCAAGCACAGGTGGCTCTTCCACTGACGGTTTGGACCTCTTCTCTCCTTCGTTCGGCCGGTCAAGTACATCAAATTGCCTGCTAAATTTCCGAGGAATAGGTAATGAGTCTAGAACCTTGACATAATCCCACTCATCTGGATCATCAAAAGTATCTATCCCAACCAAAGCAGCTTCTAATGGATCTTCAACAATAATTGCCATGGTTTGTTCATTCACGATTTCATCAAGCAGGTCTATCCGTAAGCATTCCTCGCCCTCCTTAGGGAATTTTATCTATTTAAACACATTAAAGGTGACTTCCTGATCTTGAACTCTCATTGTCAATTCACCTTTCTAAACATCTATCAACGTTCTCCCTGTTGCTAAGAATGGACGACCTAGAATGATGGGAATCTCCTTATCCTCTTCGTAATCCAAAACAATGAAATCAGTCGGGAAGATGAATTTATCGACTTTAACCAAAATATCTTCCACAATACCCCTCGGATATGTCACTGATCTGTCTGCCAACTGCAAGCTGATGTTTGTCGGTTTTGGTGCCTTTAGCCCAAGCTGAGTGTAAACTGATAACGACATTAAATTGATACTAGCTCCTAAGTCACACAATGCCATTCCAGAGAACTGGTTACCAATTACACAAATGATAGTGAAGCTTCCTGGATCCTTTAGTTTATGTGGCAACTTGTTTTGCAAAATTGCGCTGCACTCCTCGGTAAGTGCCACCGTCTCGAATTCACCCAATTTTCTCTTTTTTGACAAAACATCATTCATAAACTTTGCATAACTGGGCATCTGTTCCAGGGCTTCTGCAAATGGTATATTAATGTGTAGTTTCTTGAAAACATCCAAAAATCTGGAAAATTGCTTGTCTAGCTTGGCTTTTTGCAATCTTTAAGGGAATGGTACGGGAGGCACTACACTATCTGGCTTGAGTTCCTTTGACTTTACCTCCAGACCTATATCCTTCACCTTTTCTGATTCATTCACCTTACTTTTCACCGGGGCTTCCTCATCCTCTTTCTCCACAACTGTTTTTGGTTTAGAATTTCCTTTAACTGCATCATGCAGCTCTTTACCACTCCTTAAGGTGACAGCCTTGCACTGTTCCTTTCCTTCCGTTCTTGGGTTGACCTCTTTATCGCTTGGAAGTGCTCCTTGTGGTCGAGTATTCAAGACGTGAGCCAACTGTCCCAGCTGATTTTCCAAGTTCCTAATTGACACTGCCTGGCTTTTCACGTTCAAATCTACCTGAGTTAAAAGCTTATCTTGATCATTCATTCTTTTCTCAGATGTCGTGATAAACCTTGCCAACGATTCTTCTAAACTCGGTTTTCTTTCTGCCTGTTGTGGAACTTGATTCTGAAAACCTGGGGGATTCTGTGATCTTGGAGCGGGATTTTGAATCTGAGTGTTATTGCTCCAAGAGAAACCCGGATGATTCTTCCACCCCAGATTATAAGCATTCTGATATGGCTGTTGCGGTCTGTTATAACTCCCCAAATACTGTACCGATTCTGGATTAATGGCACAATACTCCGTTGGATGTGCACCTACACATAGCTCACATACCTAGGCTACTTGCTGGACTTTCGATTCTGCTAAAGCTTCAATCTTCTTAGACATGGCCGCCATCTGAGCTGTTAGTGCCGTGACCGCATCTACTTCCAAAACTCCAGCTACCTTTTGGTGATTCATTCTCGACGTCGGCCATTGGTAGTTATTTGCAGCCATAGTCTCTAAAAAGGTGAAAGCTTCATCAAAATTCTTATCCATTATAGCTCCCCCCGCAGCTGCATCTATACTTGCTTGAGTGTTACTACTCAACCCATTGTAGAATGACTGAATCTGCAGCCACTTGGGTAACGCATGATGTGGACATTTTCTCAATAACTCTTTGAACCTTTCCCAAGCCTCGGACAGTGACTCTCCATGACTTTGCTCAAAGGTAAAAATATCGTTTCTCAACTTAGCAGACTTAGCCGGCGGAAAGAATTTTGCGAGGAATTTCTGGGCCAAGTCATCCCAAGTTGTGATGGAACCCGGTGGAAGTGAGTGCAACTAACTCTTTGCTTTATCCCTTAGTGTAAACAGAAACAGACGTAATCTCACTGCATCATCAGATACATTGGGATATTTGAATGTATCACAAATCTCAAGAAAGATAACCAAGTGTGCATTAGGATCGTCGTTAGCTAATCCCCCACATCTGAATTGTACTCGGCTTGATCTCGAAGGAATTAGCAGTGATAGCTGGCCTCGTGATGCTTGACTTGATGTCATCTATCTTAGGCATAGCATATTCCCTCAATGATTTTTGTTCTTCGTTAGCCATTTTCTCTTTCTCAAGTGTCTCCCGACAAAATTTTCTCAACTGACGAAGCTTGTTCTCAAGATTATCCTCACACTGCACGAGTTCCGGTTGTTTTGATCGTGTTTGCATAAACGAATCAAACGACACCTGAACAAGAAATAAAAGAAAAATAAGTTTACTTAACTAAAACGGACTTAATTAAACTGATATTGAAAATTATAAACACAAATAATTCCCCGGCAACGGCGCCAAAAACTTGTTGCCCGATTTCACAATCGACAATTACGTGCAAGTATACACGATCAACAAGTAATAAAGTGATAAGATAGAGTGTCGAACCCACAGAGAATTACTGTATTTTAAACTTCCAATTATCAATCTTAACTATGCCTATTCTATTAAACAATCACAATTTGAGTTTTTAATTGGTAATAATTGAAATTAAACTAATACTAACAAGTAATTCAAAGGTTGAAATTCAAATTTAAGATGATTAAGACTACAATATCCCCAACTACTTATCATAAATCAGTTATCTATGTCACCCAATTATTCACTTCAATGGAGTTGTTAACGAAGATTCAATTGTATTTATAAGCCCTTTTCCAAGTGATCAAATAAGTTTATCTAATCCAATTAACTCTACGATATTCCTATGTAAAGCCAAAGGATTAAATTCATTAAGTACCAATCTCCAATTGTCACATGCAGCAAAGCAATATTCCTATTCACTTCACAAATCCAATTATTCAATACATGTAAATAATCAGAATACATGCTATCTTATCCAGTTCTAACCCTAGATTTCATCTCCCGAATTCATCTAAAGTAACCCGCTAATTATCGGCCAAACAATTAATCAATAAGCATAAAATAAGATAGACAACTCCCATCAAATTGAACAACTGAAATCAAATAGATAATCAACTCATAATTATAACTGGTTCCATTGTAGCCTTAACTAAGAATTTAGTTCATACTAGCAATTAAAACTAGAATACCAAAATAAGTCATCATAATTAATTACAAATCAGAGATAAAGATTAAAAGAAAACTCAGTATAATCTCTAGCTCTCCAATCTGAACTTCTCAAGATGCTTGACTTGTCCTCCAATCTCCTTGCTCAGCTCTGAAAATCAAACTCTGAATAAGCCTGTGTATCTTTTAATCCAAGTCTTGATCTACTATTTATAGTCTCCTTGAGTCCCTCAATCACATTAATAACAAGAGTCCTTGATCACTTCGACCTTTCCAAAATAACTGAATGCTAGCAACTTAAAAATTTCCATCAGCCGCTTTCTCGCCCCGGCGAGAAGTTACAACACAAAATCCTCGCCCCGGCCAGATTCCGCCCCGGCGAGAAATATAACGCACGAGTTCTCGCCCCGGCGAGAATGCCCAGCACCCAGCCAATTTTCTTCTTTTCAATCCGCAGCCAGCCATGACCTATAGAAGCAACATGAAAGTAAATAAAAGATACCAAAAGCACTTAAAAACAAGTAAAGAACTAAGCCATAGACATATCAAACTCGTAGGTTAAAAACCTACTCATCATTGACCTCCACCTGTCGAGGAGCCATCTCAAAGATGACTGGCAACTCGATAACACCTGCCACCCGAACTGGATCGTTGCTGAACCCATATAGCGGGGGACTTTCATCTTTCTTCCTCCCAAATATAACATTTGATAGGCATGGATATAGAGTATGTCGACCGAAGAGCCGTTATCAATCATGATTCTCCTCATATCCATGGTCCCAACTTGGGCAGTAATAGTTAGAGCTCCCGCATACGGCTCGATTGGAGCCATCTCAAAGATGACTGGTAACTCGATAACCCCTGCCACCCGAACTGGATCGTTGCCGAACCCATATAGCGGGGGACTTTCATCTTTCTTTCTCCTAAATATAACATTTGATAGGCATGGACATAGAGTATGTCGATCGAAGAGCCGTTATCAATCATGATTCTCCTCATATCCATGGTCCCAACTTGGGCAGTAATAGTTAGAGCTCCCTCATACGGCTCGATCGGTTCTGATGGATAATCCTCATCGGTAAATGAAATAATAGTGCCCTGATATAGGCGATCCCTTCCAACAGGTTGTTCAGATACTGACATGACTGATCCAACATACCTCGCCTCTTCTTCTCGAGCACCTTCCCCGACGATCCGCCCGTTATCACGTTCACAACTCCTCGAACCACCGAGACTAGATAGGTCTAGGACGTCGGATTCTGCTGAGTATTGTTACTAGTGGTTTTCCTTTCTGGAACTTCTCGCCCCGCGACGTACTGAACCAACTCCCCAGATTGTACCTTCTTCTCAATCAGGTCTTTCAAATTATAGAATTATTCTGTAGACTGCCTCGAAGTCTGGTGATAATAACAGTATCAGTTGTGATTTCCCCTATAAGATTTTGTGCTCGTTTGGCAAGGTTCAAAACCAAGATTATTTCGGATTTCTTTCAATATCTTGGCCCGAGCAGTATTTAGGGGAGTATAGACTTTATTAACGCTTTTATTGGGAAAGGGCTGCCTACCTCCTGCCGAACCCCTTCCATTAAAGCCTCGCCTCGGTTGATTGTCTGACCTGGGTGTATTGTTACGATCTCGATCCCTCGGTCTATCTTCCGAACGTGCCTGCGGCTTCAGACTCCCAATACCTCCTCGAGAGTGATAAATCCATCGACCCTACTGTAAGTCTCTGACAAGTCTCTGGGTGGATTAAGAATGAGATCTTTAACCAACTTCTTGGACTTTGCAATGTCCAACCCAGTGGTGAAGAACCCCACAGCCTGCTGGACGTTAAAGTTGGTCACTGTGCCGATTGCTTCCCTGAACCTCTTTACATATTGGTCGAGGCTTTCTTCAAAACGTTGTTTGATCTACATTAATGATGTTGTCAGCCTTCCTCTTCGCTTGTTACTTCCAAACCGTGCATGGAACTTGTCACATAGCTATTCTCATAAGCTGATCGAGTTCGGGCTAAGAGACGTCATCCATTCCCGAGCCCCATGCTTCAGCGTAGTAACGAACATGTGACATTTGGCAGCGTCAGGATGATCATAATAATCCATGATCTGATTATACGCATGTGTGTGGCCATACGGATCTCTGGTGGCATCATAAGTCACTAACGGAGGCATTTTCTTTGATTTGTCAGCCTTCACCCGCTTTATTTTCGAAGTAAAAGGCGACCTGGCATTGTTCGGCAACTCTACTGACTGGTCAGCTACCGCCAGCCTCTGTTCCACCTCTTTCAACCTCCTTGTTATGGCATCGGTCCCGTTCTCCTGAAGAGTTGGCTCAAGCCTAACTCTTGAATTATCCATAGGGCGGCTCCGACGCCTGCCCCGGTCTGGTGTGCGGCTCATTGGCCTGCTATTGTCCTGCAAGCGGCTATTGTGCCTCATGCGGATCGGAGAGCGGCTTCTTGGCCTGCTCAAGTCCTGCGAGGGGCTTTGGTGTCTGTTGCGCATCGGGGAGCGGCTCTTCGGCCTGTTCCGATCCTGCAAACGGTTTCGGTGCCTGCAGCTGACTGGGGTGTGGCTCTTCGGCCTGCTGATGTCCTGTGAGCGGCTTCGGTGCCTGCCACAGATTGGGATGCGGCTCTTCGACCTGCTGATGTCCTATGAACATTTTCGGTGCCTGCCACGGACTGGGGTGTGGCTCTTCGGCCTACTGATGTCCTGTAAGCGGCTTCGGTGCCTGCCACGGATTGGGGTGCGTCTCTTCGGCCTGCTTCTTTCTCGATAGGAACCGTCCGGACGGTATGTCCTGGATCGGTCACCTGACGAATCTTCTTGACACCGATGATCACTGGAGGAAACTTTTTCTCCGTGTAACTAAGACGTCAACCGCTTATCCGACTTTATTTGCTGAAGGTGTATGACCTCCATAGCATTTTTGTTCTGCTGCATCTTCCTGGCCAAGATCAACTCCATCTTATCTCACCTTGGTCCGGTATAGAGTTCTGGTCATCGGCACCATAATCATGATAGCCCGTCCTCCAGGTAGTGGAGAACAATTTCCTTTTGACAATTGTCGTCCGAGGGTTGGGTTGGCCCACCGAGCGGCTTTGGGGACCCAACCTATCCGAAATACTTTTGATGGTCCCAATCCATCCTTTACCGAACCTCTGGGTTGAGACCGGTCAGCCGTAGATTCTCCGCATGCCGAGACCGTTTTTCCTTTCTTTGACACCATGATTTTTGATCAAATACAACTGAGTGATTGTGTATTATACTGCACTACAGGCCCTCCTTCTAGCGCCAATGTTAACGTCAAGATTTCGTCGCACGTCCAACCATCAAAATACGCGCCAAATCCTACACATGAACGAAACCGCACTCAGGAGTCTGGCGGTTTGGGCCGCCAGAGGATAGCTCCGGTGTGAAAATAAGTACAGGTTGTTGTTCAACGTATTAACAATAGATGTTTAGCACCTTAGTGAGCAAAAAGTCATTACCTGTAACTTTAGGGCTTAACCTTGTATTTATAGATGATCACACCGCCTTTATCGCCCTGTTTTCCCACTGCAATTGGTCTCCTAATCATGGTAATTATCTATGATTGGATAGAACACAATCTCCTTAAAGAAAGGAAGCCGGATATAATCTTGACTCTTTCCTTAGTAATTAGAGTTTAAATATAACTAGGAACCTTAGATTCCTTAAATTCCTCACACTGCCCAAAATAAATTCCTACGTGCAGTCATGGCCTCGACGTGGACAAAAAACCCCCCTTATCCTTCGGACCCGAACATTCACATCCCAACACCGTTTCTACAATTGAAAATCCACCGAGCTGACCGAAGAAGTAATACAACAGTTCAACCTTGGCTACCAAAGTGCTCGGGACAAGGACAAGGAAACGATGGTAGCATATCATCTCAATGCAGCAATCCTGGACTCTTTAGATGAGGGGTCCGAAGCCAAAGCTTCAAGCCAAACTCCATCAGCTCAGTAACTTTATAACGGCATACTGTGTAATCATAACCCTATGTACATCCGATCATTAATATAAATATCATTCTACGAGCAAAACTGAACTGTTCTACTTTATTGATTATAAAATGAAGATACATAATTGCTAATGCCCAAAAATTACATAACTCATTGAAAGTATTTACGAAGCCGTCCAGCATATGCCAAGTATTTTTTATTTCCGACTCGTCCATAGTCCGAAGCCGACCCTCCCAGTTCAGCATAAGTTTACCTGAATCCTGGGGGGTAGACACCTCAGCCTCCCGAAGTACAAGATCTCCAATTTTGAATCTTCGCACTTTCACCCTTTTGTTGTAATGTCGAGCTATTCTCTGCTGGTAGACTGCTAACCTCACCAAAGCTGACACCCGAACCTCATCTAATAAATCCAGATTAAGCCAAAGGCCTTCATCATTGTAAAGCTCCTTATACTGACTGACCCTAAGCGAAGGAGACCCGATCTCGACCGAAACAAGAGCATCAGTACCATAAGCTAGTCTGAACGGCGAATCGCTCGTTGTGGTTCTAGGAGCAGTCCAATATGCCCATAAAACGCTAAGTAACTCTCCGGGCCACCTTCCCTTGGCTTCGTCTAACCTTCTTTTAATACCATTGAGCAACGTACGATTAGTGACCTCAACCTGACCGTTAGATTGTGGATGAGCAACTGAAGTCTTTCTATGCTGGATCCCTAAATCTTTAAGGAATTCTTCAAACTTTGAACCCACTAACTGTCGTCCGTTGTCCGATACCACGACCATAGGAAACTTGAGGCACTCTTGCTCTGTGATCGCCCGAAGTGGTTTAGCCTCCACCCACTTGGTCATGTAATCTATAGCCACTATCACAAAGCTGACTTGACCTTTCGCCTTCGGCAACAGACCTAAGATATCAACCCCCAAACTTCAAACGGAATCAAGTACAGAACAGAGAAGAGTTCTTCGGGCGGCTGATGAGGCACCGAACTGTTTAATTGACACTTAATGCACTTCTAAACACACTCTTTAACTTCTTTAAAAATGGTAGGCCAATAATAACCCTATCGAAGTACTTTATATGCCAGTGACTTGGCCCCTATATGATCGCCACAAATCCCTTCGTGAACTTCCCGAAGTACGTACTCCGCTTTAGATGGGACCAAACACTTCAGTAAGGGCGAAGAGTACGCATGCTTATACAAATCCCCATCGATCAACACAAAGTTAGAACTCCTATACTTTATTTTCTTTGCCAACAAACGATCTGAAGGCAACACACCATAAGCCAAGTAACTTATATATGGGGTCAACCAACAATCTGAACGTTCCACGACTAACACCCCTGATACCTGAATGCTCGGCGACTCCAAAACTTCCAAATAGACTGATCCACTAAAAGTACCTGTATTCGAAGCAGCTAACTTGGACAATGCATCAGCAATTATATTACCGGACCAGTCCACCCCTTGGAAAGTAAACGAACTGAAGTAATGCAACCGATCTCTAACCTCTGCCAGATACTTGGACATCCTTACCCCCCGAGCCTCATATTCTCCCGATAATTGCTTGACCACTAGCCGAGAATCACTAAAAGTAATTAGTCTCTGAACCTCTAAACTCCTCGCCAACCGAAGCCCTGACAGAATCGCTTCATACTCAGCCTCATTGTTGGTCGCCTTGAACCCGAAGCGAATGGCCTGCTGAACTCTAAATCCTTCAGGACTTATTAAAATCACCCCTGCTCCACTAAATTCCGAAGTTGAAGATTCGTCCACATACAATGTCCAAGAAGTCTGAACCGGCCGAATGTCAGACACAGAACCCTCCACCTCTAGCTGAACAACTAAATCATCTTCGGAAAATGAATACTCCACCACAAAGTCGGCCTAAGCCTGACCTTTTATCGCCGTCCGAGGATGGTACTCCAAATGAAACTGGGTCATTTCCATAGCCCACGCAGCAAGCCGACCCGAAACATTCGGTTTGTGCAACACCCTCTTCAAGGGCTGATCCATATACACAACTATCAATCGACCCTGAAAGTAATACCGAAGCTTCCTGCTCGCAATGATCAACGCGTATGCAAACTTCACTAGGTTCGGATATCTTGTTTCTGTATCCCTAAGCACATGAGTAACATAGTAAATGGGGGACTGCTTTCCGTCCGACTCCCGAATCAAAACTGCCCCAACTGCTAACGAGTTGGCAGCCAGATACAAGTATAAAGTTTTCGAAGGGACCGACTTCATCAGCAACGGCGCAACGGACAAGTATTTTTTGATTCCTTGGAACGCATCCTCGTATTCCGAATTACACTGAAAAGTCTTCTCATTTTTTAGACCTTTTAGAGTATCGAATAAAGGAAGGCATCTCCCCGCCGATCTCGACATGAACCTCCGAAGTGCTGCAATCCTACCTATTAGCCTCTGTACATATTTAAACGACTTTGGGGACTTTATATCCATGATAGCTTTGATCTTTTCAGGATTCGCTTTAATGCCCCTCTTGCTTACCATATAACCAAGAAACTTCCCCGACCCAAGGCTGAAGGTACATTTAGTAGGGTTCAACCAGATATTAAGTTCTCTGATGGTTTGAAAGCAATCTTCCAAATCATCCAAGTGGCCTCGCACGGAAGAGCTTTTGACGATCATGTCGTCTACGTAAACCTCCATGCTCCTTCCCAATTGCTTCTTGAAGACGTAGTTCATCATCCGTCAATACGTCGCACCGACAATTGAGGAGCCCAAATGTCATCTTCTTGTAAGCATAAATTGCGCGATGGGTGATGAAAGCCGTCTTTGAGATATCCTTTTTGTACATCGATATCTGATGATATCCTAAAAAGGCGTCCATAAAACTCAACATTACGAACCCCGAAGTTGTATCTATCAATTAATCAATATGTGGCAAGGGGTAAAAATCCTTCGGACACGCCTTGTTCAAATCGGTGTAGTCAATACATACCCTCCACTTGCCATTTTGCTTCTGGACGAGGACCACGTTCGCGAGCCACTCCGGGTAATAAATCTCGAAGATAAAATTCGCTTCTAGTAGTTTCGCTATCTCCTCATCAATAATTTGTTGTCGTTCCGAGGCGAAAATCCTCCTCTTTTGTCGAACAGACTTCTTAGTCGGATCTGCGCACAACTTATGAACAACGACTGATTTGTCAATCCTAGGCATATTACTAGGCTCCCAAGCAAAAATGTCGACATAGACCCGAAGCAAGTCGATCAGCCTTATTCAGAAAGGCTCCTGCATGCCCGAACCAATTTTTATTGTTTTCTCCTTTCTTCCCGGAACCAGCTCAATATCTTCGGTCTCTTCGGCTGGCAGGGCGAGTGGTTCTGTGCTTCCTTCGGTGAAGGGTTCAACCTCAATCGATATAGTTTGCTTCTGTTTACACCTACCCACAACTGAAGATATCAATGAAGTTCTATAACACCTTCGGGTTAAATCCAAGTCTCTCTTCACCTCACCGACCTCATTCGCCGTAAGGAACTTTATTTTGAAGTGGGAGATAGAGGTCACCGCCTACAACGCCATTAATGTCGGCCTTCCCAAAATAGCATTATAAGCCGAATCCATATGCACCACAAAGAATCTGATGTTGACCTCCACCTGTCGAGGAGCCATCCCGAAGATGACTAGTAACTCGATAACCCCTGCAACCTGAACTGGATCATTTTTGAACCCATATAGCGGGGCTTCGTGTCCGACTTCCATCTTTCTTCCTCCCAAATCTAACCTTTGATAGGCATCGGCTTAGAGTATGTCGACCGAAGAGCCGTTATCGATCATGATTCTCCTTATATCCATGGTCCCAACTTGGGCAGTAATAGCTAGAGCTCCCTCATGCGGCTCGATCAGTTCTGATGGATAATCTTCATCGGTAAATGAAATAATAGTGTCCTGATATGGGCGATCCCTCCCAACAGGTTGTTCCGATGCTGACATGACCGAATCCAATATATCCCGCCTCTTTTTCCCGAGCACCTTCCCCGACGATCCGCCCGTTATCATGTCCACAACTCTTCGAACCACCGGGACTGGATCGGTCTAGGACGTCGGGTTCTGTTAAGTATTGTTACTAGTGGTTGTCCTTTTCGGAACTCATCGCCCCGTGACGTACTGAACCAACTCTCCGGACTATACCTTTTTCTCAATCAGATCTTTCAAATTGTAGCATTGTTCCGTAGAATGCCACAAAGTCTGGTGATAATTACAGTATCGGTTGTGATTTCCCCTTTAAGATTTTGTGCTCATTTGGCAAGGTTCAAAACCAAGCTTATTCCGGATTTCTTGCAATATCTTGGCCCGATCAGTATTCAGGGGAGTATAGACTTTATTAACGCTTTTATTGGGAAAGGGCGGTCTACCTCCTCCCGAACCCCCTCCATTAAAGTCTCACCTTGGTTGATTGTCTGATCTGGGTGTATTGTTCCGATCTCGATCCTTCGGTCTATCTTCCGAACGTGCCTACGGCTTCAGACTCCTAATAGCCTCCTCGAGAATGATAAATCCATCGGCCCTACTGTAAGCCTCTGACAAGTCTCCGGGTGGATTAGGAATGAGATCTTTAACCAACTTCCTGGACTTTGCAAAGTCCAACCCAGTGGTAAAGAACCCCACAGCCTGCTGCATGTTAAGGTCGGTCACTGTGCCGACTGTTTCCCTGAACCTCTTTACATATTGGCCGAGGCTTTCTTTGGAACGTTGTTTGATTTATATTAATGATGTTGTCAGCTTTCTTCTTCGTTTGTTACTTCCAAACCGTGCATGGAACTTGTCACATAGTTATTCCCATGAGCTGATCGAGTTCGGACTGAGAGACGTCATTCATTCACGAGCCCCATGCTTCAACATAGTAACGAACTTATGACATTTGGCGGCGTCAGGATGATCATAATAATCCATGATCTGATTATACGCATGTGTATGGTCATACGGATCTCCGGTGCCATCATAAGTCTCCAACAGAGGCATTTTCTTTGATTTGTCAGCCTTCACCCGCTTTATTTCTGGAGTAAAAGGCGACCTGGCATTGTTCGGCAGCTCTACTGACTGGTCAACTACCGCTAGCCTCTGTTCCACCTCTTTCAGCCTCCTCACTAGGGCATCGATCCCGTTCTCCTAAAGAGTCGGCTCAAGCCTGACTCCTGAATTATCCCTAGGGCGGCTCCGACGCCTGCCCCGATCTGGTATGCGGCTCATTGTCCTGCTATTGTCCTGCTAGTGGCTATTGTGCCTCTTACGAATCAAAGAGCGGCTTCTTGGCATGCTCAAGTCCTGCGAAGGGCTTCGGTGCCTGTTGCGGATCGAGGAGTGGCTTTTCGGTCTGTTTCGGTCCTGCGAACGGCTTCGGTGCCTGCTACGGACTGGGGTGCGACTCTTCGGCCTGCTAATATCCTGTGAGCAGCTACGGTGCCTGTCACGTACTGGGGTGCGGCTCTTCGGCCTGCTGATGTCCTGTGAGCGGCTTCGGTGCGTGCCACGGACTGGGGTACGGCTCTTCGACCTGCTTCTTTCTCGATGGGAACTGTCCGGACGGTATGTCCTGGATCGGTCACCTGACAAATCTTCTTGACGCCGATGGTCACTGGAGAAAACCTCTTCTCCGTGTAACAAAGATGTCAACTGCGTATCCAACTTTAGTTACTGAAGGCCTATGGCCTCCATAGCATCTTTGTTCTGCTACATCTTCCTGACCAATATCAACTCCCTCTTGTCTCGACCTTGGTCCGGTCTAGAGTTCTGGTCATCGGCACCATCATCATGACAGCCCGTCCTCCGGATGGTGAAGAATAGTTTCCTTTTTGGCAATTATCCTCCGAGGGTCGGGTTGGCCCAACAAGCGGCTTTGGGGACCCAACCTATCCGAAATACTTTTTGATGGTCCCAATCTATCCTTTACCGAACCTCTGGGTTAAGACCGGTCAACCGTAGATTCTCCGTATACCGAGACCATTTTTCTTTTGTTTGACATCATGATTTCCGATCAAATACAACTGAGTGATTGTGTATTATACTGCACTACAGGCCCTCCTTCTAACGCCAATGTTAACACCAAGATTTCGCCGCACATTTAATCACCAAAATACGCGCCAAATCCTGCACAAGAACGAAACCACACTCAGGAGCCTGGCGATTTGGGCCGCCGGGGGATAGCTCCGGTATGAGAATAAGTACAGGTTATTCAATGTATTAACAATGGAGGTTTAGCATCTTAGTGAGCAAAAAGTCATTACCTGTAACTTTAGGGCTTAACCTTGTATTTATAGATGATCACACCGCCTTTATCGCCCTGTTTTCCCACTGCAATTGGACTCCTAATCATGATAATTACCTATGATTGGATAGAATACAATCTCCTTAAAAAAAGAAAGCCGGATATAATCCTGACTCTTTCCTTAGTAACTAGAGTTTAAATATAACTAGGAACCTTAGATTCCTTAAATTCCTCACACTGCCCAAAATAAATTTCTACGTGGGGTCATGGCCTCCACGTGGACAAACCCCCCCTATCCTTTGGACCCGTACATTCACATCCCAACAGAACCTATAAGGAAAAATACTTGATAGGAAAAAGGCAAGAATGGTGAGATCATTAAAAGGTAAAAGTCAGTTGAGGGATACAAGAGTGATTCATTATTGAGCGAAACACGTAAGGGAGTTATGAGAAAAATATTTATCTACTAACCCTTGTTTTGCAACTAATATGTCTAATATAAAAGAGGCATCTTTGGAGGCGGGTCCAAAGGGGGATTTCAAGTTCGAGATGGAAGCCATTAAGGAAGAATTTTATGGAAGTAGGATTAGTGATGATGAGGATAATGATGTTGATTCTATGTTGCTATTAGAGGATGTAGATGATAAGGAGTTTACTATCCATGGCATTGCGTTGGTTACCAAGAGAGCTCTTAGCACACAAGTGAAGGAGGATAACATGGAACAACGAGAAAATATCTTTCACACCAGGTGTATTGTTAATGGTAAGATATGTTGTGTGGTGATTGATGGGGGAAGTTGTACCAATGTTGCCACTACAAGAAAATGACGATTCGATAATAACCAGTTTTCATTGCTAAAGATATGAAATTTCGTTGCTAAATGTCATTTGCAACGATTTTTCGATCGTTGGACCATCCGTTGCGCAATAAGCATTACTAATTGTCTAGCAACAAAATTATTTAATTCGTTGCAGAAAGTGAGATATTTCGCAATGAAAGTTGGTTTTCGTGTAAAAACATAGATCATTTCGCAACGAAATGTATTGTTGCAAATTTATTGAGAAATGTACTTCTTAGTCTTCTGCTGATAACACAAAACTTCAGATCAGCTACGAAGCCTACCACGCAAGCATAATAAGTTCACAAAAATATAACACATACACCCCCTCCATTCAAAAATGGCGATCCACTTTCATATAACAATATCTATATATAAAAGAAAGTAGGTTTCACCACTTATTATTCAGGCTAAATTCAAACATTATTTAACATTAGACACTACTAGGTAATAGTCCGTGTAATGCACGGGCTAGTTTGAATAACAGATTGTATAATTTATTAAAATTGCGATGAGAAATTTTTTTATAATAAGTTATTTTCATATAAACTTTTCAATACATTTTTCATGACATATCACTTACATTTGTAAATATATTTATTTTGTTATAATATTGTTTCCACCTTTAATGTGATACAGATTGTATTTTTATCAAACCTAGTAGCCTCTTAAACAAATCTTGCAAAGTTGAATATAGATCTTAAGATATTTTAATCACAAAGGTTCAACAACTAAATCTAATTGTCTATAATTTAACATAATAGAGTTTATACATGGATACTAATACAAACATTTGGACACAATTCACTAGTACACAGTTGGCATATTGATACAACAGGTTCAATTATCAACTTTTGAAGAAATATACCTCAATTTTATCGTACGTGTAAGCATGTAGCTCCGTCCCATACTGAGGGTCCAAATCAAAAGCAAAAGCTTTAAACCAAACTGTATGATGAAAATATGAAATTGGCCAGATTAAGAGTTCGACTTACAAATTACTCTTGTCAGATTAAGAGCATAAAATTAGACAATACCCATTAACCCAATTCACATCAACAAACAACAATGAAGCTCATAAATAAAATCAACTCAGAACGGTAAGTAGTATAAAATTTCAGAAAATACGAGCATATATACATGTAAAGGGAAAAGAGAGAGAGAAAGAAACTTTTCTGGGTATTTAAAAAGGAAAAAGCTGCCTCTTTAACGTCCTGCTTGGTTAGTTTCATTATTAATCCAACCTCTCATATGCTATAATCACTACATGTACTAAATTGTAGCAAACAAAACACAATCAATATCAAGAAATTGACTAATGTAAAGCAATTCATTAGTCTCAAAACTAAAAACAAAAAGATTATGAGCTAAAAGGAAGATGAAGCAAAACACCAAACATAGCATTAAATCAAGAAACCAAATTACATTGAAAAATATTCTCGCCTTGTTCCAAAAAAATAGTCTTATTTGTAAAATTTAATATTCTCATCCCGTTCCAAATGAAGCATAAGTACCACAATGTGCAATATACTCAAAATCGACTCCTGTTAAACCAACTGTTACTTCTAACAATTACTTAAGTTAATTAACAATTAATTAGAAATCCATCAAACCCAAGGATGAATTTTGATATATAGCTAAAATTTAAGAACTGAAACCTTTGAAAGACTCATTACTAATCATGAATTAGTAACACCTCTTTGGAACAACTCAGTAGACAAAATCTACATCAAATCAACTCTTTTTCACATTAACAGTCTTTATAACACTTCCTCAAGCTTAAATTACCAGTTCACTAGAACAGAGATTCAATTTATAGAGATACTTAGAAAAGAATTGAAGATATGAAACCTAATTGAAAAAATAAAAATTAAACCTTGAACAACAGTCCTCTCTTTCAACAAATCTATTTGCGGTGATTTTAAAATTTTGTTGAAATTTCCTTTTGAGGGAAAAAATAATTCCGTTAAAAATTGGGGAAATTGGAAGATAGGGAGAGATTTGGGATCGTAGAAGAACAATATATACCTAATTTGCGATTGAGGCTAAAGAAATTGAAACCTAGAATATTATCGAGCCATAAATCCTTGCTCGCATTCGTTTGTCTACAAAGAAGTTTTTAGAGTAAATCAGAGATAGAGGAGAGATTTGGGATGATCGTTTATCACAAACAAATTTAAATAAACCATATTTTAGTAAAACAATACACAAAACTTGCCTTATTACAAACACTGCAGAATCCACTAAATTGAAGTGTAGCTAGAGTAGAAAGATGTATTACTAATAGCTGCTTCAGGAATTTATTATAAAAAAAGAAATTAAAAGTGGAAGAGGAAGTGAAAATCTGAAGACATCGACAAAAGCGTCGATCTGTATATGGGTCTAAAGATGAAGCGGGGGAAAACAAATCGGAAAGGAATCGATTTAGGGTTAATTGAGAAGATGGAAGATTGGGGAAGGGAAAAACCGATGTATTAGACCAATTCCAAAAAAAAACTAACCGAGTTAACTCTTAATTAATTAAGGGTTGACTTAGTGAGTTTTTCAATCAAATAAGGATGACTTATGTCAACTAACGTCATCTATTTACGTGTATTTATATATACTAGTTGATTTTATAAAGTGGAATCTCTTTTGATATAAAGATACACATAAAGACAAAGAATTTGAATAACAGAACTTGTCAATAGCACAAAACAAAGAAAATAAATTAAAATTATTTTTTAGTAGAGCAGACACAGGATAATACTAGAAGTGGTACAATTGCTAAAACATGAACAACCATAGCTAGCAACTAGCTAAATCCTTGGTCTACCCTATTCAGAATAAAACTGCAAATAGTTATGTCCTTTCACAATTCTTACATATTCTAACCATGAAAATAAATTTTGTGGATGTACTCCAAAACTAGCCTGAATGAATGATAGCATTAGATATTTAAGATTGGAAATTAATATTCATAAAAGCGTTTCGAATGGCTTGAGCAGTTGAGTGTTGCTTTTAACTATTCAAATATGATTGCACCAATCAGTATCAAAGAAACTATTATCACCTTTTAGCGAGATAATAATTATCTGGAACAATAATGCCAATTATGAACATATATAACTCTAACAAAGGTTTGAAATGGAACCTCATACAGTAACATCTAGGTTTTAGCTTTTTCAAAGTACACATCATTTATGAATTCAGTAAAATCAAACGAATTCAGTAAACTTTAGCTTTAAAATATCAAACGAATCAAAACCAAGTAAACTTACAAGAATTAACAATTTATGAATTTAGTAAAATGAGCATAGATATTGGAAAAAAGAAAAAGGTCAAAAATTTCAATTAGGAAAATTAATGGAACATACCTCAATTTTTGTCCCAGTCTACTATAAATCCACGGGAGGAGGTCTGCCATGGCTTTTCCCCAAATTTTGCCTCAAATTTGGTGATTAAGGTTTAAAGGTAGAAGGTTTTTCCCCAATCTCTTTGTTATCTATCACTCTTCTCTTTCTTATCACCAATTTTTCTCTTCTCTTGCTGATAAGGGTTTTAAGGTAGTAGGATTTGAAGGTATTTTGCAGGTTGGGGAGGGAGGAAGAGAGTAGGAGTGAAGGGCATAATGATTGAAAGATGAGAGATGTGAGGTGCGAGATGCGTAGAAACCGAGAAGAACTTGCCGCCGGAGTGACAAAGGAGTTTGTCGCTGCAGAGAGGGAGAGGATTTGAGAGTTTCTTTTTTGTCTTCTGGTTTCCTTGGTCGTAACCCGTCTGGATAATACTCTAAGTACTTCAATTGCAACATGGAAAACCTTTTTATGCAATACTGCAGATGTTAAGGCTGGAGGCTGAAAGGACCACCCTAAGGGTATTTCAAACATTTTCCTTGACTGCAGGTGTAAAGACTAGACCCAGACAAGGAACACCTGAGCTTTAGGAGGACATCATGCACCAAAGAGAAACATCTAATCTAACCTGAAATTATTTTATGTGTTAACAACAGTGCAGACACACGGGTGATGATCTTGCAACAAAGGGTAGGAGCTTACATCCAAAACAAGAGGTCAAAGAAAATGACCCCACAATGGGCGGAACAAGGACACTATTTAACCCAGCCCCTCCCGATGAAAAATCTATGAGCCTAAAAGAAAGGATAATCCAAATACAAGAATAACTAGGTGGCCCTAGCAAAAAAGATCAAACAAATATAGCTCATTAGAGCTGGCAAAAAAGTAACATCTCGAGAAAAGAGGGATAAGAATAAAGGAAGCAAGCGCAACAACAGATGAACAACAAAGAAGGGTAAGGTAGGGTAGATCACCCTAGAGGAATAAGGAAAATTAAGAACACTTATCCATAATAAAGGAATACACGGGATCACATTAAAGAAATTAAGCAAAGGAAGGGAACCAGAGGCCTCAAGGAGCTAGAGGATCGATCAGTGGCTAGAATTAAACGGAAAAATTAAAGAAAGGCGAAAAATCAGATCTGTAGCTATGAAGTTCATTACTAACGGGTTATAAAACTATAAAGAGAGAAAGATGTGTGTGTATATATATATATATATATATATATATATATGTAGAGAGAGAGAGAGAGAAATAGGCAAGTTAAGCTAAAACTCATGTTGATGAACAATTAGTAGCAGTGGAAGCATAAACTGCAGAAACGGAGGAGAGAGAGAAACATATATGCCTCCACAACCACATGTACAAAACTCTTTTATGAAAAAAACAAAACTTTTATAAAACTCTTTTATGTAGAATTAATGGAGAAAAAAAAACTTAAAGCCATGCTCTTGAAACCCACCGAATCAAGATAGTCAACATATGTTCGGAAGTAATTTATAAATGTACCAATAATTCTAGGGCGACCGTCCGGTAGTGGCCGGTCTAGCGATCCGTCCAATTTTTTAATTTTTTTTTTACTCTCAAAAAATTTATAATATTTATTTTAACTTAAATTTTTACAGAATTTAATATTTAAGTGTAATTTGAATACATATAAAAAAATAGTGTTATTCAGCTGTACAATCTTATTTTTTATATATATTCAAATTATACCTAAATCACTAAATTCTGTAAAAATTTGAATTAAAATAAATATTATAAATTTTTTGAATGTAAAAAAAAAGATTTTGGGTCGGTTGCTACCGGACGGTCGCCCCAGAAGGACTCATGCACAGACTCATTTTCAAGAAAAATATAGACTGCAGTGTCAGCTGTGTCATTTTTCCTTTTGCAGATTATGCGGTCGGACCTGTACGACCACTTAATGCATCTTACTTTTTGGTCTCTTCGACTGACAAATATTGTCAGCTACAAGTCTAAGGAGCATTAATTTAAAGGTATAAGATTTTAATTTTATTTTTTTATTTTTTTTTTGGCTATCTTACTCCATCCGTTGTTTTTATTTGTCTTTTTTACAGCATAAAATTTGTTTTTTATTTATTTATTGTTTATAGATTTTAAAGAAACATTAGTGACTTAGTTTATCATATTATCTGTATATTAAATATTAATTTATTTATCTTTTATTTTTCCTAATAAATTTTAAAGTTTAATTATTGAGATTTGATAGTATTTTAATCAATTTAATCTATGTGTTTCTTTAAAATCAATTAAAAAATTAAGATGAAGGAAATAATTTAATTCTTTTTCCAAAAACTACAGTCTCATCAAAAGATTTATTGCTATGATATCATTTTGACTGAATAATAATGCTGAAAAATATACATAAAAGATTAATCAAATTTAAAATTATCATTTTGATACTAAATGAAGAGACCCTTAAACATATATATTTTAATGGATGTGTAATTTTAAACCAACAACAGTATTGTACATAAGAACCCTAATGGGGAGTAGTAACACTAATTAAAGAGCAACGAATTGACCATAAAACAAAAAAATTTGCATATGAAACCAATATATAGCGGACAACCGATTGGATAATAAAACAAAAGGGAGAGTCTATGTAACAAAACAGATATACAAGTAAGTTTTTGCACAGGTGACAGGGCTAAGGTTGACATCCATATAAGCTACTACTTTCATGTATACTACCTCTCACGTTTAAGTCGTTTTAGAGTTATATATAAATATTAAAAAAATAATTGTATAATATTAAATATAATATTAATTGTTTATATTATTCTAATATTAAAAAAATATTATTTATTGGATAAAAAATAATAAAATAATTAAAATTATATTTAATATTTAAAATAATATTAAAAACTAAACAATTAATATTTATTTAAAATTTTCAAATTATATATATTAAAAAATATATATTAAAAGACAAAAATATTTTATTAAAACGAATGACAACTATCAATCACAAAGACAAAAAAGGACAAACCACCTAATAAAAGGACAACTATCAACCACAAAGACCAAAAAGGAGTAGTACTTATCAAGCCAGCTATGACAAAAAAGGACAAGCCCATGTGATTCCTGCTAGGCCCACGTGAATATCAGTAAGCAATCATGCAGATGAGACCACAAAAGTCGCGCGTGGAAACCAAAAACAGCCGAAGGAATCATACGAAAACAAACTTCATGTCGGACGGGACTCCATGAATCACGATCATAAGCTCACGACTAACGGAATGAAACAGCGAAACCATAATCAAAACGCAATAGAAGGCCAAAAAGCTCAACATAAGCAAACCAGATCAAACCCAGAATCCGGCAGCACCAACCAACCGAGAGAACAAACATAATCAAATCCGAATTGAAAACCAACACAACAAGTCTTTAAAAAGCCAACGTAGATCAAAGCAGGCAGATTGAACACATATTCAACAAGCAGCAGCAGCCATTAAAGGCGCCAATTTCCAAAATAAACAGTTAAACAGAACAAAAACCCAGAACAAAAATAGAAGCAGAACCCAGGAACAAAATTAAACAATAAAAAAGATGATTGGATGAACCAAAACTCAGAACAAAGGAAAAACATGCAAACAATTGCAGAAAAATCTCCCAAATAGCAGAAAATACAAATCAAATATCAATACCCAACAACAACAGAAGGTAATCATGCGGAATCTAGAAACATCTTTACCAAAACCAACAAACTTAAAGCTCAAAATGTAAGAATCCATGAAGCACTAGTCTCTCACAGCCTTTCGCAGAGAAACATATCCTCTGAGCTCAGGAAAGATCCACATACAGAGATTAAAATTGCTGGACTAATAGGAAATCCTTAAACCTGAACCCAATCCCAACAAGAACGGTGGAGGCTCACGAGGGGGCGGAGGAATACTCTCAACTTATGACAAACAGGCTTCTTAGTCGGATCTACGCACAACTTATGAACAGCGACTGATTCGTCAATCCCTGGCATATCACTGGGCTACCAAGCAAAAATGTCGGCATAGACCCGAAGCAAGCCGATCAGCCCTGTTCTGAAAGGCTCCTGCATGCCCAAACCAATTTTTATTGTTTTCTCCTTTTTTCCCGGAACCAACTCAATATCTTCGGTCTCTTCGGCTGGCAGGGCGAGTGGTTCTGTGCTTCCTTCGGTAAAGGTTCAACCTCAATCGCCATGGTTTGCTTCTGTTTACACCAGTGGCAGACTTGTATGCAAGGCAGCATAGGTACCTCTTTATGCTGACTTTTTTTTTTTCATAAGTATAGGGGCAGGGCCGAAGTGTAATAAGTACAAAGTCGAGGGGGCCGATTGAAGATGGAGTAAAATTAGATGGAGCAAAAAGAAATTTTTTATTCTTAAATCCAATTGCAAATACTTTGTACAGCAGATGATCAGGCGGAAGACTAGTAGGCTAGTAGCTTTGCTCTATTGCTATTCTAATTTCTACATTTATACTTCTCAAATTCTAACAAGTGAGCACCAATGAAAAAGTGAGCATGTTGATTTTTTGTTGCCTAGCATAATATGATATGAATGTGTGATTGTGTGAACATCTTGCATTTAAGTAATTACTGAAAGTTGAGAATTAACATAAATTTTATTAATAGGATAGACTGGACACTAACCTGAGCATTTGGGGAATCATTCAAATTGAATCATGACAAGTAACCGAAGTAAGTTTCTAAATTGTATCTAAATGTTTTTTATTTTGAAATTCTTTTTTTAGTTTGGATTATGAATATTTATTTATTGTATATTATAGAATTCTATTAATGGTGCCTAAAATAATTATTTGTTTGGGGTTGTTGTATACTTATATTTTGATTGATTCCGGCATTCAAAACACAAAATTATCTAAAAACATTGGTTCGGAGGCTCAGCCCCCGAACCCCCGCCAAATTTGTTCCAAGATCAAAATCTGCCCCTGCTGGGTTTAATTCTTGGATCCGTCCCTGGTTTACACCTACCCACAGCTGAAGATATTAATGAAGTCCTATAACACCTTTGGGCTAAATCCAAGTCGCCCTTTACCTCGCCGATCCCATTCGCCGTATGGAACTTTATTTTGAAGTGGGGGATGGAGGTCACCGCCTGCAACGCCATTAATGTCGGCCTTCCCAAAATAGCGTTATAAGCCGAATCCACATACACCACAAATAATCTGACGTTGACCTCCACCTGTCGAGGAGCCGTCTCAAAGATGACTGGCAACTCGATAACCCTTGCCACCCGAACTGGATCGTTGCCGAACCCATATAGCGGGGGACTTTCATCTTTCTTCCTCCCAAATATAACATTTGATAAGCGTGGACATAGAGTATGTCGACCGAAGAGCCGTTATCAATCATGATTCTCCTCATATCCATGGTCCCAACTTGGGCAGTAATAGTTAGAGCTCCCTCATACGGCTCGATCGGTTCTGATGGATAATCCTCATCGGTAAATGAAATAATAGTGCCCTGATATGGGCGATCCCTTCCAACAAGTTGTGCAGATACTGACATGACCGATCCAACATACCTCGCCTCTTCTTCTCGAGCACCTTCCCCGACGATCTGCCCGTTATCACGTCCACAACTCCTCGAACCACCGAGACTAGATAGGTCTAGGACGTCGGATTCTGCTGAGTATTGTTACTAGTGGTTTTCCTTTCTGGAACTTCTCGCCCTGCGACGTACTGAACCAACTCCCCGGACTGTACCTTCTTTTCAATCAGGTCTTTCAAATTATAGAATTATTCTGTAGAATTCCTCGAAGTCTGGTGATAATAACAGTATCAGTTGTGATTTCCCCTATAAGATTTTGTGCTCGTTTGGCAAGGTTCAAAACCAAGATTATTTCGGATTTCTTTCAATATCTTGGCCCGAGTAGTATTTAGGGGAGTATAGACTTTATTAACGCTTTTATTGGGAAAGGGCTGTCTACCTCCTGTCGAACCCCTTCCATTAAAGCCTCGCCTCGGTTGATTGTCTGACCTGGGTGTATTGTTCCGATCTCGATCCCTCGGTCTATCTTCCAAACGTGCCTGCGGCTTCAGACTCCCAATACCTCCTCGAGTGTGATAAATCCATCGACCCTACTGTAAGCCTCTGACAAGTCTCTGGGTGGATTAAGAATGAGATCTTTAACCAACTTCTTGGACTTTGCAATGTCCAACCCAGTGGTGAAGAACCCCACAGCCTGCTGGACGTTAAAGTTGGTCACTGTGCCGATTGCTTCCCTGAACCTCTTTACATATTGGTCGAGGCTTTCTTCAAAATGTTGTTTGATCTACATTAATGATGTTGTTAGCCTTCCCCTTCGTTTGTAACTTCCAAACCATGCATGGAACTTGTCACATAGCTATTCCCATAAGCTGATCGAGTTCGGACTAAGAGACGCCATCCATTCCCGAGCCTCATGCTTCAGCGTAGTAACAAACATGTGACATTTGGCAGCATCAGGATGATCATAATAATCCATGATCTGATTATACGCATGTGTGTGGTCATACGGATCTCTGGTGGCATCATAAGTCACCAACGGAGGCATTTTCTTTGATTTGTCAGCCTTCACCTGCTTTATTTTCAGAGTAAAAGGCGACCTGGCATTGTTCGGCAACTCTACTGACTGGTCAGCTACCGCCAGCCTCTGTTCCACCTCTTTCAACCTCCTTGTTATGGCATCAGTCCCGTTCTCCTGAAGAGTCGGCTCATGCTTGACTCTTGAATTATCCATTGGGCGGCTCCGACGCTTGCCCCGGTCTGGTGTGCGGCTCATTGGCCTGCTATTGTCCTGCAAGCGGCTATTGTGCCTCATGCGGATCGGAGAGCGGCTTCTTGGCCTGCTCAAGTCCTACGAGGGGCTTTGGTGTCTGTTGTGCATCGGGGAGCGGCTCTTCGGCCTGTTCCGGCCCTGGGAACGGTTTCGGTGCCTGCTGCTGACTAGGGTGCGGCTCTTCGGCCTGTTGATGTCTTGTGAGCGGCTTCGGTGCCTGCCACAGATTGGGATACGGCTCTTCGACCTGCTGATGTCCTGTGAACAGTTTTGGTGTCTGCCACAGACTGGGGTGTGGCTCTTCGGCCTGCTGATGTCCTGTGAGCGGCTTCGGTGCCTGCCACGGATTGGGGTGCGTCTCTTCGGCCTGCTTCTTTCTCGACAGGAACCGTCCGGACGGTATGTCCTGGATCGGTCACCTGACGAATCTTCTTGACACCGATGATCACTAGAGAAAACTTCTTCTCCGTGTAACAAAGACGCCAACTGCTTATCCAACTTTATTTGTTGAAGGCGTATGGCCTCCATAACATATTTGTTCTGCTGCATCTTCTTGGCCAAGATCAACACCCTTTTGTCTCGACCTTGGTCAGGTCTAGAGTTCTGGTCATCGGCACCATCATCATGACCGCCCGTCCTCCAGGTCGTGGAAAATAGTTTCCTTTTGACAATTGTCGTCCGAGGGTTGGGTTGGCCCACCGAGCGACTTTGGGGACCCAACCTATCCGAAATACTTTTTAATTGTCCCAATTTACCCTTTATCGAACCTCTGGGTTGAGACCGGTCAGCCGTAGATTCTCCGTATGCCGAGACCATTTTTTCTTTGTTTGACACCATGATTTCCAATCAAATACAACTGAGTGATTGTATATTATACTACACTACAGGCCCTCCTTCTAGCGCCAATGTTAACGTCAAGATTTCGCCGCGCGTCCAATCATCAAAATACGCGCTAAATCCTGCACAAGAACGAAACCGGACTCAGGAGTCTGGCAGTTTGGGCCGCCGGGGGATAGCTCCGGTATGAGAATAAGTACAGACTGTTGTTCAAGGTATTAACAATGGAGGTTTAGCACCTAAGTGAACAAAAAGTCATTACCTGCAACTTTAGGGCTTAACCTTGTATTTATAGATGATCACACCGCCTTTATCGCCCTATTTCTCCACTGCAATTGGTCTCCTAATCATGGTAATTACCTATAATTGATTATAAAATGAAGATACATAATTGCTAATGCCCAAAAATTACATAACTCATTGAAAGTATTTACGAAGTCGTCCAGCATGCCAAGTATTTTTTATTTTCGACCCATCCATAGTTCGAAGCCAGTAAGTACCTGGCTTCGATACCTCAATAACTTCATAAGGACCCTCTCAGTTCGGCATAAACTTACCTGAATCCTGGGGGTAGACGTCTCAGCCTCCCGAAGTACAAGATCTCTAATTTTGAATCTCCGCACTTTCATCCTTTTGTTGTAATATTGAGCCGTTCTCTACTGTTAGACTGCTAACCTCACCAAAGTTGACTCCCGAACCTTATCTAACAAATCCAGATTAAGCCGAAGGCCTTCATCATCGTAAAGCTCCTTATACTGATTGACCCTAAGCGAAGGAGACCCGATCTAGACTAGAACAAGAGCATCAGTACCATAAGCTAGCCTGAACGGCGAATCGCGCATTGTGGTTCTAGAAGTAGTCCGATAGGCCCATAAAATGCTAAGTAACTCTTCGGGCCACCTTCCCTTGGCTTCGTCTAACCTTCTTTTAATACCATTGAGCAACGTACGATTAATGACCTCAACCTGACCGTTAGATTGTGGATGAGCAACCGAAGTCTTTCTATGCTAGATCCCCAAATCTTTAAGGAATTCTTCACATTTTGAACCCACGAATTCCGTTGTCCGATACCACAACCATAGGAATTCCAAAGCGAAACACCACAAACTCTATAAGAAACTTGGGGCACTCTTGCAATGTGATCGTCCGAAATGGTTTAGCCTCCACCCACTTGGTCATGTAATCTATAGGCATTATCACAAAGCTGACCTGACCCTTCGCCTTCGGCAACGGACCTAAGATATCAACCCCCCAAACTGCAAACGGAATCGGGGACAGAATAGAGAAGAGTTCTTCGGGCGGCTGATGAGTCACTGAACTATTTAACTGACACTTAACGCACTTCTGAACATACTCCTTAGCTTCTTTGAAAATGGTAGGTCAATAATAATCCTGCCGAAGTACCTTATATGCTAGTGACTTGGCCCCCATATGATCGCCACAGATCCCTTCGTGAACTGCTTGAAGTACGTACTCCTCTTTAGATGGGACCAAACACTTCAGTAAGGGTGAAGAGTACGCACGTCTATACAAATCCCCATCAATTAACATAAAGTTAGAACTCCTATACCTTATTTTCTTTGCCAACAAACAATCCGAAGGCAACACACCATCAACCAAGTAACTTATGGTCAACCAACAATCTGAACGTTCCATGACCAACACCTCTGATACCTAAATGCTCGGCGACTCCAAAACTTCCAAATTGACTGATCCACTAAAAGTACCCGTATCCGAAGCAGCTAACTTGGACAATGCATCAGTAATCATATTACCGGACCGATCCACCCCTTGGAAAGTAAATGAACTGAAGTAATGCAACCGATCTTTAACCTCTGTCAGATACTTGGACATCCTTGCCCCCCGAGCCTCATATTCTCCCGATATTTGCTTGACCACCAGTTGAGAATCACTAAAAATAATCAGTCTCTGAACCTCTAAACTCCTCGCCAACTGAAGCCCTGTCAGAATTGCTTCATACACAGTCTCGTTGTTGGTCGTCTTGAACCCGAAACGAATTGCCTGCTGAACTCTAAATCCTTTAGGACTTGTTAAAATCACCCCTGCTCCACTAAAATCTAAAGTTGAAGATCCATCCACATACAATGTCCAAGAAGTCTGAACCGGCCAAATGTCAGACACAAAACCCACCACCTCTGGCTGAACAACTAAATCATCTTCGGAAAATGAACACTCCACCACAAAGTTGGCCAAATCTTGACCTTTTATCGCCGTCCGAGGATGGTACTCCAAATGAAACTGGGTTAATTTCATTGCCCACGCAGCAAGCCGACCCTAAACATCCGGTTTATGCAACACCCTCTTCAGGGGCTGATCCGTATATACCATTATCAATCGACCCTGAAAGTAATGCCGAAGCTTCCTACTCGTAATGATCAACGCGTATGCAAACTTCTCCAGGTTCGGATACCTTGTTTCTGCGTCCCTAAGCACATGACTAACATAATAAATGGGGGACTGCTTTCCGCGTGACTCCCGAATCAAAACTGTCCCAACTGCTAACGAGCCGGCAGCCAGATACAAGTATAAAGTTTCCGAAGGGACCGGCTTCATCAGTAACGCTGCAGCGGACAAGTATTTTTTGATTCATTGGAACGCATCCTCGCATTCTAAATTCTACTGAAAAGTCTTCTCATTCTTTGGACCTTTCAGAGTATCGAATAAGGGAAGGCATCTCTCCGCCGATCTCGACATGAACCTCTGAAGTGCTGCAATCCTACCTGTTAGCCTTTGTACGTCTTTAAACGACTTCGAGCACTTCATATCCATGATAGCTTAGATCTCTTTAGGATTCACTTCAATGCCCCTCTTGCTTACCATATAACCAAGAAACTTCCCCGACCCAAGGCCGAAGGTACATTTAATAGGGTTCAGACGGATATTATGTTCTCTGATGGTTTGAAAGCAATCTTCCAAATCGTCCAAGTGGCCTCGCACAGAAGAGCTTTTGACGATCATGTCGTCTATGTAAACCTCCATGTTCCTTCTCAATTGCTTCCTGAAGACGTAGTTCATCATCCGTTGATACGTCGCACCGGTATTGAGGAGCCCAAATGTCATCTTCTTGTAAGCATAAATTGTTCGATAAGTGATGAAAGCCATCTTCGGGATATCCTTCTTGTACATCAATATCTGATGATATCCTGAAAAGGCGTCCATAAAACTCAGCATTGCGAACCCCCGAAGTTGCATCTATCAATTGATCAATATGTGGCAAGGGGTAAAAATCCTTCGGACACGCCTTGTTCAAATCGGTGTAGTCAATACATACCATCCACTTGCCATTTTGCTTCTAGACGAGGATCACGTTCGTGAGCCACTACGGGTAATCAATCTCGAAGATAAAATCCGTTTCCAGTATTTTTGCTATCTCCTCATCAATAATTTTTTGTCGTTTGGGGGCAAAAATCCTCCTCTTTTGACGAACAGGCTTCTTAGTCGGATCTACGCACAACTTATGAACAGCGACTGATTCGTCAATCCCTGGCATATCACTGGGCTCCCAAGCAAAAACGTCAGCATAAACCCGAAGCAAGTCGATCAACTCTGTTCTGAAAGGATCATGCATGCCCGAACTAATTTTTATTATTTTATCCTTTTTCCCCAAAACCAGCTCAATATCTTTGGTTTCTTCGGCTGGCAGGATGATTAGTTCTGTGCTTCCTTCGGTGAAGGGTTCAACCTCAATCGCCATGGTCTGCTTCTGTTTACACCTACCCACAGCTGAAGATATCAATGCAGTCCTATAACACCTTCGGGCTAAATCCAAGTCACCTTTCACCTCGCCGACCCCATTCGTCGTAGGGAACTTTATTTTAAAGTAGGGGATGGAGGTCACCGCCTGCAACATTATTAATGTCAGCCTTCCCAAAATAGCGTTATAAGCCGAATCCACATGCACTACAAAGAATCTGACGTTGACCTCCACATGTCGAGGAGTCATCCCGAAGATGACTAGCAACTCGATAACCCCTGTCACCCGAACTGGATCATTGCTGAACTAATATAGCGGGGGCTCGTGCCCGACTTCCATCTTTCTTCCTCCCAAATTTAACCTTTGATAGGCGTAGGCATAGAGTATGTCGACCGAAGAACCGTTATCGATCATGATTCTCCTCACATCCACGGTCCTAACTTGGGCAGTAATAGCCAGAGCTCCCTCATGCGGCTCGATCGGTTCTGATGGATAATCCTCATCGATAAATGAAATAATAGTGCCCTGATATGGGCGATCCCTCCCAACAGGTTGTTCAGATATTGACATGACCGAATCCAACATACCCCGCCTCTTCTTCCCGAGCACCTTCCCCGATGATCCGCCTGTTATCACGTCCACAACTCCTCGAACCACCGGGACTGGATCGGTCTGGGATGTTAGGTTCTGCTGAGTATTGTTACTAGTGGTTGTCCTTTTCGGAACTCCTCGCCTCGCGATGTACTGAACCAACTCCCCGGACTGTACCTTCTTCTCAATCAGATCTTTCAAATTATAGCATTGTTCCATAGAATGTCCCGAAGTCTAGTGATAATTACAGTATCAGTTGTGATTTCCCCTAAAAGATTTCGTGCTCGTTTGGCAAGGTTTAAAACCAGGCTTATTCCGGATTTCTTCCAATATCTTGGCCCGATCAGTATTCAGGGGAGTATAGACTTTATTAACGCTTTTGTTAGGAAAGGGCGGTCTACCTCCTCCCGAACCCTCTCCATTAAAGCCTCGCCTCGGTTGATTATCTGACATGGGTGTATTGTTCCGATCTTGATCCCTCAGTCTATCTTCCGAACGTGCATGTGGCTTCAGACTCCTAATAGCCTCCTCGAGAGTGATATATCCATCGGCCCTACTGTAAGCCTCTGACAAGTCTCTGGGTGGATTAAGAATGAGATCTTTAACTAAATTCTTGGACTTTGCAATGTCCAACCCCGTGGTGAAGAACCTCACAGCCTGTAGCACGTTAAAGTCGGTCACTGTGCCGACTACTTCCCTGAACCTCTTTACATATTGGTCGAGGCTTTCTTTGGAACGTTGTTTGATCTGCATTAATGATGTTGTGAGCCTTCCTCTTCGATTGTTACTTCCGAACCATGCATGGAACTTGTCACATAGTTGTTCCTATGAGCTGATCGAGTTCGGACTGAGAGATGTCATCCATTCCCGAGCCCCATGCTTCAGCGTAGTAACGAACATGTGACATTTGGCGGCATCAAGATGGTCATAATAATCCATGATCTGATTATACGCATGTGTGTGGTCATACGGATCTATGGTGCCATCATAAGTCTCCAACGGAGGCATTTTCTTTGATTTATCAACCTTCACCCGCTTTATTTTCCGAGTAAAAGGAGACCTCACATTGTTCAACAACTCTACTAACTGGTCAGCTACCGCCAGCCTCTGCTCCACCTCTTTCAACCTCCTCTCTAGGGCATCGGTCCCATTCTCCTAAAGAGTCAGCTCAAGCCTGACTCCTGAATTATCCCTGGGGCGGTTCCGATGCCTGCCCCGGTCTGGTTTGCGGCTCATTGGCCTGCTATTGTCCTGCGAGCGGCTATTGTGCCTCCTGCAGATCGGAGAGCAGCTTCTTGGCTTGCTTAAGTCCTGCGAGGGGCTTAGTTCCTGTTGCGGATCGGGCAGCAGCTCTTCGGCCTGCTTCGGTCCTGCGAATAGCTTCGGTGCCTGCTACGGACTGGGGTGCGGATCTTCGCCCTGCTAATATCCTATGAGCGGCTTCGGTGCTTGCCACGGACTTGGGTGTGGCTCTTCGGCCTGCTGATGTCCTGTGAGCGGCTTCGGTGCCTGCCATGGACTGGGGTGCGGCTCTTCGGCCTGCTTCTTTCTCGAAGGGAATCATCCAGACGGTATGTCCTGAATTTTTATTGTTTTCTCCTTTTTCCCCGGAACCAAATCAATATCTTTGGTCTTTTCGGCTGGCAGGGCGAGTGGTTCTGTGCTTCCTTCGGTGAAGGGTTCAACCTCAATCGTCATGTTCTGCTTCTGTTTACACCAACCCACAGCTGAAGATATCAATGAAGTCTTATAACACCTTCGGGCTAAATCCAAGTCGCCCTTCACCTCGTCGTAGGGAACTTTATTTTGAAGTGGGGGATGGAGGTCACCTCCTGTAACGTTATTAATGTCGGTCTTCCCAAAATAGCGTTATAAGCCGAATCCACATGCACCACAAAGAATCTGACATTGACCTCCACCTGTCGTAGAGCCATCCTGAAGATGACTGGCAACTCAATAACCCTTGTCACCCGAACTGGATCGTTGTTGAACCCATATAGCGGGGGCTCGTGCCCAACTTCCATCTTTCTTCCTCCCAAATCTAACCTTTGAAAGGCGTGGGCATAGAGTATGTCGACCGAAGAGCCATTATCGATCATGATTCTCCTTATATCCATGGTCCCAACTTGGACAGTAATAGCCAGAGCTCCCTCATGTGGCTCGATCGGTTCTGATGGATAATCCTCATCGGTAAATGAAATAATAGTGCCCTGATATAGGCGATCCCTCCCAACAGGTTGTTCAGATACTGACATGCCCGAATCCAACATACCCCGACTCTTCTTCCTGAGCACCTTCCCCGACGATCCGCCCGTTATCACGTCTACAACTCCTCAAACCACCAGGACTGGATCGGTCTGGGATGTCAGGTTCTGCTGAGTATTGTTACTACTGGTTGTCCTTTCCGGAACTCCTCGCCCCGCGACGTACTAAACCAACTCCCCAGACTGTACCTTCTTCTCAGTCAGGTCTTTCAAATTGTAGCATTGTTCCGTAGAATACCCCGAAGTCTGGTGATAATTACAGTATCGGTTGTGATTTCCCCTATAAGATTGCGTGCTTGTTTGGCAAGGTTCAAAACCAGACTTATTTCGGATTTCTTCCAATATCTTAACCCGATCAGTAATAGACTTTATTAACACTTTTGTTGGGAAAAGACGGTCTACCTCCTCCCGAACCCCCTCCATTAAAGCCTCGTCTCGGTTAATTGTCTGACCTGGGTGTATTGTTCTGATCTCGATCTCTTGGTCTATCTTCCGAACGTGCATGTGGCTTCAGACTCCTAATAGCCTCCTCGAGAGTGATAAATCCATCGGCCCTAATGTAAGCCTCTGACAAGTCTCCAGATGGATTAAGAATGAGATCTTTAACCAACTTATTGGACTTTGCAATGTCCAACCTAGTGGTGAAGAACCCCACAGCCTGCTGCACGTTAACGTCGGTTATTGTGCCGACTACTTCCCTGAACCTCTTTACATATTGGTCGAGGCTTTCTTTGGAACGTTGTTTGATCTGCAATAATGATGGTGTCAGCCTTCCTCTTCCCTTGTTACTTCCGAACCGTGCATGGAACTTGTCACATAGTTGTTCCCATGAGCTGATCGAGTTCGAACTGAGAGACATCATCCATTCCCGAGCCCCGTGCTTCAGCGTAGTAACGAACATGTGACATTTGGTTGCATCAAGATGATCATAATAATCCATGATCTGATTATACGCATGTGTGTGGTTATACGGATCTCTGGTGCCATCATAAGTCTCCAACAGAGGCATTTTCTTTGATTTGTCAGCCTTTACCCGCTTTATTTTCGGAGTAAAAGGCGACCTGGCATTGTTCGGTAACTCTACTAACTAGTCAGTTACGGCCAGCCTCTGCTCCACCTCTTTCATCCTCCTCGCTAGGGCATTGGTCCCATTCTCCTAAAGAGTCGACTCAAGCCTGACTCCTAAATTATTCCTGGGGCGGCTCCGACGCCTGCCCCGATCTGGTGTGTGGCTCATTGGCCTGTTATTGTCCTGCGAGCGGCTATTGTGCCTCCTACGGATCGGAGAGCGGCTTCTTGGCCTGCTCAAGTCCTGCAAGGGGCTTTGGTGCCTGTTGCGGATCGGGGAGCGGATCTTTGGCCCGCTCCAGTTCTGCAAACGGTTTCGGTGCCTGCTACGGACCGGGGTGTGGCTCTTCGGCCTGCTGATGTCCTGTGAGTGGCGTCAGTGCCTGCCACGGACTAGGGTGCAGCTCTCTGACCTGCTTCTTTCTCGACGGGAACCGTCCGGACAGTATGAGTCTTATCGGTCACCTGACGAATCTTCTTGACGCCGATGATCACTGGAGGAAACTTCTTCTCCGTGTAACAAAGACGCCAACTGTTTATCCAACTTTATTTGTTGAAGGCGTATGGCCTCTATAGCATCTTTGTTCTGCTGCATCTTCCTGGCCAAGATCAACTCCCTCTTGTCTCGACCTTGGTCCGGTCTAGAGTTCTGGTCATCGGCACCATCATCATGACCGCCCATCCTCCGGGTGGTGGAGAACAGTTTTCTTTTGACAATTGTCGTCCTAGGGTCGGGTTGGCCCACCGAGCGGCTTTGGGGACCCAATCTATCCAAAATACTTTTCGATGGTCCCAATCTATCCTTTACCAAACCTATGGGTTGAGACCGATTAGGCGTAGACTCTCCGTATGCCGAGACCGTTTTTCTTTGTTTGACACCATGATTTCTGATCAAATACAACTGAGTGATTGTGTATTATACTGCACTATAGGCCCTCCTTCTAGCGCCAATGTTAACGCCAAGATTTCGTTGCGCGTCCAATCACTAAAATACGCGCCAAATCCTGCACAAGAACGAAACCGCACTCAGGAGCCTAGCAGTTTAGGCCGTTGGGGGATAGTTCCGGTGTAAGAATAAGTACAGGGTGTTCAAGGTATTAACAATGGAGGATTAACACCTTAGTTAGCAAAAAGTCATTACCTGTAACTTTAGGGCTTAACCTTGTATTTATAGATGATCACACCGCCTTTATTGCCCTGTTTTCCCACTACAATTGGTCTCCTAATCATGGTAATTACCTATGATTGGATAGACCACAATCTCCTTAAAGAAAGGAAGTCGGATAAACTTCTTTATTTTAATTTATCCAATGTTTTGAATAAAAATAAACTCCTTTATTTTTAATCAAATTCCAAATCAAAATAAACTCCTTTATTTTAATTTATAAAAATAAAAAAATAAAATAAATAAAATAATTGTACACAAATAATTATGCCCAATTAAATTGTTCTAAACACATATCAATGTATATACAGAATTAAAACAATTAATAATTCGCATAAAGTTTGGCTCTCTGATACCACTGTTAGGTTTGTATAGCGCGAACATGCAATCAAATTACATAAATAAAGCGAAAGCGCGATAAAATCAGATTTTAAAATTTTATACAAACCATCACCATGATCTTTCTTTATGCACAATTATTAATTAAACGAAAGAGATGGAGAATAAGAATTATACCCTTGTAGAATTCTAGCTTCCTCAGGTACAAGTTCACCTCCAATTCCTTCGCGTTCTCCTTGAATTCCACCGATTAAATTCCTTCCTTTGATCAACGTTAGCCACCCAAGTGTTTGGCCTCTAGAGGTGATCCACCAAGAAATAATACTTGTTCAAGAATATGGGTGTTGGCAAAACCCTAGTTTCTATCTCTATAGAAACTGTAAGTACTCTCTACAATTCTTATGCAAGAGTGTGTAACCCTAATCTATGATAAGACTTCTCTTATTTATAGATGTAGGAAAAACATTTCCCTAAACTATTTAGGATTAGAGTTTCTATTCTAATTAAACTCTTTTAATTAAATTAAACTCCTAATCCAATTAGAAATTCATGTGAGAATACTTCTATTAATTAATTCTCAATCCCTATTAGGAATTAAATAATAGTAATAGTAATAATAATAATAAGATTCCTCTTATTAATTTATATTTAATATTTCTAAAATATTAAATAATAAATATTAAGCTATTTAATTTATTCTATCTCCATAGACTAAATTAAATACACTTAACTTATTATTACAATTATGTCATTTACTTCTTAAATAAATATTTTCCTTTTGCGGTGTGACCCTTTAGGTTCTCCATATTAAACCGGCTGTGAATAAATCAATTAGAACAATTCTAATCTTATTTAAATAAATAAATTAAACTATTTAATTCATTTAAATAAATAATATTTATTCTACAATAAGGGTAAGCCCCCTTAGCGATCAACGACTTTCCAGATAATATAGATTTCAACATTAATCATAAAAGAACCTTTCAGTGCATAGTTACCGTACAATTCAATCCTTCTACCATACAATGTCCCAATTAAATATAAGACATGGAATTACTGTCAAGTCTTATTTTATTTAATTATATGTATTTCGATTCTCCAATGCACAACTCTAAATAATGCAAATTAGAAACTTTTTTCTAATTTCATTCTGCATTGGCCAAGGACTACTGAGTTGTCATTTATCGAATCACATAGGACATTCACATCTTTTACTAGACGTGGTAGATTCTTTGTTGATCATTCACCTATCTCCATGTATAACTTATTATACCCAATTATACCCTTTGTTATACCCTAAAGGTCTTAAGGGACATGTCAAAGTATAACTCATCATACACAAGATACTATGATGATCTCAAGTCCAAGGATCACTTGTACTACTATCACTAGAGGAATTCCTATTGACAGGCAAGTAAAATTCCATTAGGTATTCCTTAGCGAGCCACGTTCAGTGAACTTATTCTCCAATAAGCACCTGCATACTTGCTTTAGTGTCTCCACACAAATGATTATGAGATCAATCATCCTCTTCTTAAGAGCAAGCAACGTATGTACTAATCTATCCGGATTCACTAATCCCCTTTTTAGTAATCCAACGATTAGGAACGATTTTAGTTTGTGAGCTATCTAGAATTTAGATCTCATTAGCATGATCACCATCATGATTCTAAAAGCATTGCTCAAAACTATGGGTTTATCATATTTAATATAACAGCACTATGTAGATAATATAAAATGCCTTTTAAGAAACTCAATTCTTTTATTAATAAATGAATAAGATTACAAATGATATGCTACATCATATCAAATATGATTGGCTTGTGTGCATACTACTTTCACGAATAAGATTACAAAGTATATGCTACATCATATCAAATATGATTGGCTTGTGTGCATACTACTTTCAATCTCCCACTTGCACTAAAGTCAATCGTCATGGTATCTAATACCCTTCTTCTCTAAGTGACGATCATCCTGCCGTTTGGATAAAACTTCAGTAAATGGATATGCAATGTTGTTTTTGAGAGTCCACCATCTCTATAGTGACTTTTCTTCTTTCAATGATTGCTCTAATCAAATGAAAGTGCCGCAACACATGTTTGAATCCAAGATGAGACTTAGGAACTATTCCTACTTCTGTGATGAACTTTTCATCCAAACAATCAACTTGCAGCTTCACTTACAGCTATATACTTTGTCTTTGTCACTAAATCAGCAACTCTTTGCTATTTTGGAACCTTTCCAATTCACTGCACCACCATTCAAGGTAACAATTTACCCTAAAGTGGATTTGTTATCGTCTTGGTCAGTCTGAAAAACTTGAGTCTGTTTAGCCCTCTAGTTTTAATTCAGACCTACCATGAATCATGATCACATCTTCAATACCGGTTAAGTACTTAAGATGTTTATCACTGTCTTATAGTGATCTTCTCCAGAATATGACTGATCAACATCAGGCCTTGTATATTCATTGCATACATGATAGTAACTCATGCGATCTCTCTTTAAATTGGAGACAATTTTATAGAGATTCACTCCATGGCTCATCATCATGAGACCTTTCTTGGAGTTTACCATGCTCAACGCCTTTAGCATCGAATGAATATACGTTCATTGGGTCAAGCCGAACATCCTTTTAAATCTATCTATATAGATTTATATCCCCAATTTATAGGATGCTCCTCCCAAGTTATTCATGGAGGAATGTTTAGACAATTTTATCTTTACTGATTGTAGCATTGGTGTGTCATTCCTTATCAGTAATATATCAACATATAATACTAGGAATGTCACAGTCATCACTGACCCTTTTGTACACACTAGGTTCATTCTCATTTTTGAAAAAATCAAACTCTTTTGATTGTCTCATCAAAATGAATGTTCCATCTTTGAGAAGCTTGCTTCAATTCATAAATAGATCATTGTAGCTTAAAACACGATTTGCTTCAACCTTTGAAACAAATTCCTCCGGCTGTATCATACATACATTCTCCTCAAGTCTTCATTGAGGAAGGACGTCTTCACATCCATTTTGCCAGATTTCGTAATAAGTTGCAATCACAAGCAAAATCCAAATGGACTTGAGCATTACTCAATAATAAGGTTTTATTACAGTCAACTCCTTGACTTTATTTGAAACCTTTTAAACAGGTATGGTCTTATAGGTCTCCACCTTGCCATTTGCCCTAGTCTTTCTCTTTAAAAACCCATTTACACCCTCTAGACACTATGCCTTTCGGTGGAGTAACCAGAGTCTATACTTGGTTCTCATACATGGAGTCCATTTCGGATTTCATGGCCATCTGCCATTTCTCTGAGTGTCTTCTACTCATAGCCTCATCGTATATAACTGGATCATCATCTTCTATGATGCATACCTCATCATCATCCTCTATGATGAATCCATACCTCCTAGGTATCTTCGGTACTCTTCCAGATTTACAATTCGGTTGTGGTACAATAGGTCTATCTACAGGTCCCTCGGTTTGATTTAAAGTGCTTTGTGGTTCTTGAACTCTTTCAAGATCTATTACCCTCCCACTAGCTCCTTCAATGATAAATATCTTTATCCAAGAAGGCAGCGTATAGGATTATAGTAATAATGCCCTAAACTTTCTTTAGGATATCCCACAACTCTGCACTTGTCAAATTTTATCCCAAACTTATCTTTTGAAACCTTTTCACATAAGTTGGACAACCCCTTATCTTAACATACTTAAGACTAGGAATCCTCCCTATCCATAACTTTTATAGAGTCTTGGGGTCAAATTTTGAGGTTACCTTATTTTGTAGATATGCAGCCGTTTCTAGGGCATAACCCCAGATGGATACTGGAATGTCGGTAAAAATCATTATGGACCGCACCATGTCCAACAAGGTACAATTTCTCCTTCTAGATACACCAATCAATTATTGCGTATCAGCAAGTGTCCATTATGAGAAAATACCATTTTGAGAAGATCTAGAAACTTATTGTACAAGTATTCCTTCCTCGATCTGATCAAAGAATCTTAATACTTTGTCAATTTGTTTCACTTCTGAATTCTTTGAACCTTTCAAATGATTCAGACTTGTATTTCATCAAATACACATATTCAACTCTTTGAATGATTATCTCCTTTTCTTTTACTAGTTTGTTCAATTTGCAAAATTATTTTTTATGTAAGTCAAGTTTACAAAGTCCATCAAGTGATCTTCCAGTTTCAAACAAAACATTATCATTATAAATAGAACAACAATTGTTCTTAAATATAATACCAGAACCTTCCTTGTCCAACAACGGAAGTAATAATGTTTCTAAAGAGAACTGGAACATAATAACAACTTATTAACTTAATAAACTTGCCCATAGGCAACACTAAACTATAAGTTCTTACGGCTAATGTAGTAACCATTGCTCCATTCTCCACACGTAAGATTACTTACTCTTTGTTTAGCTTTCTACTTCTGCTTAGTCTCTGCATTGGATTGCATATGTGAAAACTATAGCCGGTATCCAATACCCAAGTAGAACCTTGACTTACAAAAAGATTTATTTCAATGATGAACAAACCTATATTTGTAACCGAAGCTTCACTAAGCTTCTTCTGGTTAGCCTCTGCAAGATGCTCCTTACAGTTTCCTTTCCAGTGTCCAGGCTTATTGTAGTGGAAGCAAACTCCTTTGCTATCTGCATCAGTTTTATTCTTAGTGTCCTTAGTTATTGCCTTTCCTTATACCTTCTTTGAATTGTTCTTCTTTTAAGAAGATCCTTTGGCCCTCTTCCGCTTTCTGAAAGAATTATCTACCAGTAAGACTTAGTCTTTCTTGGTTGGAAAGTGACTCTTTACAGTTTTCAACGTGTTTAAGCAACTCATGCAGGCTGACATATAGCTTGTTCACGTGGAAATTCACAACAAATTGTGAGAAAGAGTCTGGAACTGATTGCAAGATCAAATCTTGGATCATCTCTCCATCCATTACTAAACCCAGTTATCCCAATTGTTCAATCAGATTGATCATTTTTGAGGATATTTGTCTATACTATAGTGTCATCGGTTATTCTAAATTGGAAGAGCTCCTTAGATATCTAATATCTAGCAGTCCTACTTTCCTCACCATTCAACTCCTTGAAGGTGCAAGAGTACAGTAAGAGCATCCATAGTTTCATGCTGACGTTGAAGCTCGTTACTCATGGATGCGAGCATGACGCATTGAGCCAACTATGTATCATCTTGTCACTTTCTAAAAGTAGCAATCTCTTCCTCAGAGGCATTGTCTGCAATCATTGCAGGGATATGCGTATTAAGGATATAAGATAGTTTTTTCAGCCTTGAAAACTATTCTCAGATTCCTTAACCAGTCCGTGTAATTCGGTCCGGTTAATTAGCATCTAATATGCTACGCAGTGATAGTGAATTAGACATTATAAAATTATGTTAAATGAATTTGTAATTTAACAACATTTTAGCATACATTCATTTTAATTAATTACCAAAATAAATTAGGTCTTTATTTTAAATTGGTATCTCCCATTATTTTCATCAAACTATATTACCCTCAATATATAGTTCGGCAAATCTAATTAAAGATCTGCTAGTGAGAATAAGGATCCCATTTCAAATATATATAGCTTTGTGGTGCCACAACAAACGATATATAAATAAATAGGTAGACAACTATTGTCAATTACATCTCTATGTAATTCCTTGTATTTTGCCTCTTAGATTATTTTGATCAAGTGGTGACACATTCGAATCAAAATTATCCAAGTTAAGTCCATCCTAGCACTTCCATATATTCGAAAGAAAAACATTGTCCTTGTGGTGACACGACAAAACAGCATCGTTCAGTCTATTTATAAGCATCAAATGTGGTAAGACAACATCTTAAATATTTAATACTTGCCTTGTGGTGACACAACAAACTCATATTAAATATTTAATACTCTATTGTTTTACCATGCTAGAAGGCGACGTTCGATATTCCAAATATCTTTGAACGCTTAGGACTTAATATGATTTCTTGAGGGATTTATTATTATTAGTCTCATCTTGTTTAGCGCGCATGCACACATATATATAAAATACGCGTCATATTATTTTACATGCGAAGCATGTTGGATAATATAATATATATATATATATATATATATATATATATATATATTTATATATAGTAAGCATGCACATATAGAATACTATATTCTACCCGGATTGATTATGGACTTTTATTCTAGTTTAGTTCACTAGAGCCACCAAGTGAACCAAAAGGTCAAACCTAGGGTGCAAGAATTAAATTTAAATATAACTATTACATTTAAACCCGGGCTTCATTACAAACGGGTCTTCAAGCTCTCCTTGCTCCTTTGTCTCTAATTCTTCAAAATTAATTCTAACTATTCCTATTACAAAAACTACTTACAATAAATAGAAACCTTGATCAGCAGTCAAGGGGAAGTACATACGAGGGAGATAGAATTTACATTAAGAAAAAATTAGAGAAGACGAGGTACGCAGACCCCATTTATAAAACTCATACATTCAAGCATCCACTAAAATAAATCCAATCACACATTGGTTAATAGTCCATAATCAATCCCTATTTATTATCATACATATCTCTATATGTATCAATAAATAACATTCATCCCATGAATAATAAAACAATTCCATATATGCATTGATATCATTTAATGGGCAATATTAATTAGTATAAAATTCAATTTCAACTCCAATTAGTTATCATGGAATCCAATTCCAACTCTAATTAGTTATCATGAAATCTAATTTTAATTAAAATAAACTTCTTTATTTTAATCATATTCCAAATCAAAATAAACTCTTTTATTTTAATTTATCTAATTTTGAATAAAATAAACTCATTTATTTTTAATCAAATTCCAAATCAAAATAAACTTCTTTATTTTAATTTATCCAATTTTTTGAATAAAAATAAACTCCTTTATTTTTAATCAAATTCCAAATCAAAATAAACTTCTTTATTTTAAATTATCCAATGTTTTGAATAAAAATAAACTCCTTTATTTTTAATCAAATTCCAAATCAAAATAAACTCCTTTATTTTAATTTACAAAAATAAAAAAATAAAATAAATAAAATAATTGTACACAAACAATTATGTCCAATTAAATTGTTCTAAACACATATCAATGTATATACAGAATTAAAACAATTAATAATTCGCATAAAGTTTGGCTCTCTGATACCACTGTTAGGTTTGTATAGCGCGAACATGCAATCAAATTACATAAATAAAGCGAAAGCGCGATAAAATCAGATTTTAAAATTTTATACAAACCATCACCATGATCTTTCTTTATGCACAATTATTAATTAAACGAAAGAGATGGAGAATAAGAATTATACCCTTGTAGAATTCTAGCTTCCTCAGGTACAAGTTTACCTCCAATTCCTTCGCGTTCTCCTTGAATTCCACCGATTAAATTCCTTCCTTTGATCAACGTTAGCCACCCAAGTGTTTGTCCTCTAGAGATGATCCACCAAAGAATAATACTTGTTCAAGAAGATGGGTGTTGGCAAAACCTTATTTTCTATCTCTATAAAAATTGTAAGTACTCTCTACAATTCTTATACAAGAGTGTGTAACCCTAATCTATGATAAGACTTCTCTTATTTATAGATGTAGGAAAAACCCTTCCCTAAACTATTTAGGATTAGGGTTTCTATTCTAATTAAACTCCTTTAATTAAATTAAACTCCTAATCCAATTAGGAATTCATGTGAGAGTACTTCTATTAATTAATTCCCAATCCCTATTAGGAATTAAATAATAGTAATAGTAATAATAATAAGACTCCTCTTATTAATTTATATTTAATTTCTAAAATATTAAATAATAAATATTAAGTTATTTAATTTATTCTATCTCCATAGACTAAATTAAATACACTTAACTTATTATTACAATTATGTCATTTACTTCTTAAATAAATATTTTCCTTTTGCGGTGTGACCCTTTAGGTTCTCCATATTAAACCGGTTGTGAATAAATCAATTAGAATAATTCTAATATTATTTAAATAAATAAATTAAACTATTTAATTCATTTAAATAAATAATATTTATTCTACAATAAGGGTAAGCCCCCTTAGCGATCAACGACTTTCCAAATAATATAGATTTCAACATTAATCATAAAAGAACCTTTCAGTGCATAGTTACCGTACAATTCAATCCTTCTACCATACAATGTCCCAATTAAATATAAGACATGAAATTACTGTCAAGTCTTATTTTATTTAATTATATGTATTTCGATTCTCAAATGCACAACTCTAAATAATGCAAATTAGAAACTCTTTTCTAATTTCATTCTGCATTGGCCAAGGACTACTGAGTTGTCATTTATCGAATCACATAGGACATTCACATCTTTTACTAGACGTGGTAGATTCTTTGTTGATCATTCACCTATCTCCATGTATAACTTATTATACCCAATTATACCCTTTGTTATACCCTAAAGGTCTTAAGGGACATGTCAAAGTATAACTCATCATACACAAGATACTATGATGATCTCAAGTCCAAGGATCACTTGTACTACTATCACTAGAGGAATTCCTATTGACAGGCAAGTAAAATTCCATTAGGTATTCCTTAGCGAGCCACGTTCAGTGAACTTATTCTCCAATAAGCACCTGCATACTTGCTTTAGTGTCTCCACACAAATGATTATGAGATCAATCATCCTCTTCTTAAGAGCAAGCAACGTATGTACTAATCTATCCGGATTCACTAATCCCCTTTTTAGTAATCCAACGATTAGGAACGATTTTAGTTTGTGAGCTATCTAGAATTTAGATCTCATTAGCATGATCACCATCATGATTCTAAAAGCATTGCTCAAAACTATGGGTTTATCACATTTAATATAACAGCACTATGTAGATAATATAAAATGCCTTTTAAGAAACTCAATTCTTTTATTAATAAATGAATAAGATTACAAAGTATATGCTACATCATATCAAATATGATTGGCTTGTGTGCATACTACTTTCACGAATAAGATTACAAAGTATATGCTACATCATATCAAATATGATTGGCTTGTGTGCATACTACTTTCATCACATCCCAATAGAACCTATAAGAGAAAATACTTGATAGGAAAAAGGCAAGAATGGTGAGATCATTAAAAGGTAAAGGTCAGTTGAGGGATACAAGAGTGATTCATTATTGAGCGAAACACATAAGGGGGTTATGAGGAAAATTTTATCTACTAACCCCTGTTTTGCAGCTAATATGTCTAATATAAAAGAGGCATCTTCGAAGGCGGGTCCAAAGGGGGATTTTAAGCTCGAGATGGAAGCCATTAAGAAAGAATTTTATGGAAGTAGGACCAGTGAGGATGAGGATAATGATGTTGATTCTATGTTGCTATTAGAGGAGGTAGATGATAAGGAGTTTACTATCCATGGCATGACGTTGGTTACTAAGAGAGCTCTTAGCACAAGTGAAGGAGGATAGTATAGAACAACGAGAAAATTTCTTTCACACTAGGTGTATTGTTAATGGTAAGATATGTTATGTGGTGATTGATGGGGGAAGTTGTACCAATGTTGCCACTACAAAAAAATGACGATTCGACAACAACCAGTTTTCGTTGCTAAAGATATGAAATTTCGTTGCTAAATGTCATTTGCAATGATTTTTTGATCGTTGGACCATCCGTTGCGCAATGAGTATTGCTAATTATCTAGCAACAAAATTATTTAATTCGTTGCAGAGAGTGAGATATTTCGCAACGAAAGTTAGCTTTCGTGTAAAGACATAGATCATTTTGCAACGAAATGTATTGTTGCAAATTTATTGAGAAATTTACTTCTTAGTCTTGCTGATAACACAAAACTTCAGATCAGCTACGAAGCCTACCACGCAAACATCATAAGTTCATAAAAATATAACACATACACCCCCTCCATTCCAAAATGGCGATCCATTTTCATATAACAATATCTATATATAAAAGAAAGTAGGTTTCACCACTTATTATTCAGGCTAAATTCAAACATTATGTAATATTAGACACTACTAGGTAATAGCCCGTGCAATGCACGGGCTAGTTTGAATAACAGATTGTATAATTTGTTAAAATTACGATGAGAATTTTTTTTTTATAATAAGTTATTTTCATATAAACTTTTCAATACATTTTGCATGACATATCACTTACATTTGTAAATATATTAATTTTGTTATAATATTGCTTCCACCTTTAATGCGATACAGATTGTATTTTTATCAAACCTAGTAACCTCTTAAACAAATCTTGCAAAGTTGAATATAGATCTTAAGATATTTTAATCACAAAGGTTCAGCAACTAAATCTAATTGTCAATAATTTAACATAATAGAGTTTATACTTGGATACTAATACAAAAATTTGGACACAATTCAATATTACACAGTTGGCATATTGATACAACAGGTTCAATATTCAACTTTCGAAGAAATATACCTCAATTTGATCGTACGTGGAGGCATGTAGCTCCATCCCATACTGAGTGTCCGAATCAAAAGCAAAAGCTTTAACCAAACTGTATGATGAAAATTAGAAAATATGAAATTGGTCAGATTAAGAGTTCGACTTACAAATTACTCTTGCCAGATTAAAAAGCATAAAATTAGACAATACCCATTAACCCAATTCACACCAACAAATAACAATGAAGCTCATAAATAAAACCAACTCAGAACGGTAAGTGGCATAAAATTTCAGAAAATACGAGCATATATACATGTTAAGGGAAAAGAGAGAGAGAAAGAAACCTTTCTAGGTATTTAAAAAGGAAAAAGTTGCCTCTTTAACGTCCTGCTTGGTTACTTTCATTATTAATCCAACTTCCCATATGCTATAATCACTACATGTACTAAATTGTAGCAAACAAAACACAATCAATATCAAGAAATTGACTAATGTAAAGCAATTCATTAGTCTCAAAACTAAAAACAAAAAGATTATGAGCTAAAGGGAAGATGAAGCAAAACACCAAACATAACATTAAATCAAGAAACCAAATTACATTGAAAAATATTCTCGCCTTGTTACAAAAAAAAATAGTCTCATTTGTAAAATTTAATATTCTCGCCCCGTTCCAAATGAAGCATAAGTACCACAATATGCAATATACTCAAAATCGACTCATGTTAAACCAATTGCTACTTCTAACAATTACTGAAGTTAATTAACAATTAATTAGAAATCCATCAAACCCATGGATGAATTTTGATATATAGCTAAAATTTAAGAACTGAAACCTTTGAAAGACTCATTACTAATCATGAATTAGCAACACCTCTTTGGAACAACTCAGTAGACAAAATCTATATCAAATCAACTCATTTTCACATTAACAGTCTTTATAACACTTCGAGCCATAAATCCCTGCTCGTATTCGCTTGTCTACAAAAGAAGTTTTTAGAGCAAATTAGAGATAAATGAGAGATTTGGGATGATCGTTTATCACAAACAAATTTAAATAAACCATATCTGAGTAAAACAATACACAAAACTTGCCTCATTACAAACATTGCATAATCCACTAAATTAAAGTGTAGCTCCCAACAAGGAATCAATAACACTTCCACATAGTCCTAGTAGAGCAGAAAGAGGTATTACCAATAGCTGCTTCATGAATTTATCATAACAAAAGAAATTAAAAATGGAAGAGGAAGAGGAAGTGAAAATCTGAAGACATCGACAGAAGCGACGATCTATATATGGGTCTGAAGATGAAGTGGGGGGAAACAAATCGGAAAGGAATCGATTTAGGGTTAATTGAGAAGATGGAAGAGTGGGGAAGGGGAAGAGCTGATGTATCAGACCAATTCCAAAAAAAACTAACCGAGTTAACTCTTAATTAATTAAGGGTTGACTCAGTGAGTTTTCCAATCAATTAAGGATGGCTTATGTCAACTAACGTCATCTATTTACGTGTATTTATATATAATAGTTGATTTTATAAAGTGAAATCTCTTTTGATATAAAGATACACATAAAGACAAAGAATTTGAATAACAGAACTTGTCAATAGCACAAAACAGAGAAAATAAATTAAAATTGTTTTTTAGTAGAGTAGACACAGGATAATACTAGAAGTGGTACAATTGCTAAAACATGAACAACCATAGCTAGCAACTAGCTAAATCCATGGTCTACCCTATTCAAAATAAAACCGCAAATAGTTATGTCCCTTCACAATTCTTACATATTCTAACCATGAAAATAAAATTTGTTGATGTACACCAAAACTAGCCTGAATGAATGATAGCATTAGATATTTAAGATTGGAAATCAATATTCATAAAAGCGTTTCGAATGGCTTGAGTAGTTGAGTGTTGCTTTTAACTATTCAAATATGATTGCACCAATCAATATCAAAGAAGCTATTATCATCTTTTTGCGAGATAATAATTATTCGAAACAATAATGCCAATTTTGAACATATATAACTCTAACAAAGGTCTGAAATGGAACCTCATACAGTAACATCTAGGTTTTAGCTTTTCCAAAGTACACATCATTTATGAATTCAGTAAAATCAAACGAATTCAGTAAACTTTAGCTTTAAAATGTCAAACGAATTAAAAGGTCAAAGTGAAACTCAAATAATCAAAACCAAGTAAACTTACAAGAATTAACAATTTATGAATTCAGTAAAATGAGCATAGATATTGGAAAAAAGAAAAAGGTCAGAAATTTCAATTAGGAAAACTAATGGAACCTACCTCAATTTTTGCTCCAATCTACTATAAATCCACGAGAGGAGGTCTGCCATAGCTTTTCCCCAAATTTTGCCTCAAATTTGGTGATTAAGGTTTAAAGGTAGAAGGTTTTTCCCCAATCTCTTTGTTATCTATCACTCTTCTCTTTCTTATCACCAATTTTTCTCTTCTCTTGCTGATAAGGGTTTTAAGGTAGTAGGATTTGAAGGTATTTTGCAGATTGGGGAGGGAGGAAGAGAGTGGGAGTGAAGGGTCGAATGATTAAAAAGGTCAGAGATGTGAGGTGCGAGATGCGTAGAAAGCGAGACGAACTTGCCGCCGGAGTGAGAAAGGAGGTTGTCGCTGCAGAGAGAGAGAGGATTTGAGAGTTTCTTTTTTGTCTTCTGGTTTCCTTGGCCGTAAACCGTCTGGATTATACTCCAAGTACTTCAATTGCGACATAGAAAACCTTTTTTATGCAATACCGCAGATGTTAAGGCTGGAGGCTGAAAGGACCACCCCAAGGGTATTTCTAACATTTTCCTTGACTGCAGGTGTAAAGACTAGACCCAGACAAGGAAGACCGGAGCTTTAGAAGGACATCATGCACCAAAGAGAAACATCTAATCTAACCTGAAATTATTTTATGTGTTAACAACACTGCAGACACACGGGTGATGATCTTGCAACAAAAGGTAGGAGCTTACATCCAAAACAAGAGGTCAAAGAAAATGACCCCATAATTGGCGGAACAAGGACACTATTTAACCCAGCCCCTCCCGATCGAAAATCTATGAGCCTAAAAGAAAAGATAATCCAAATACAGGAATAGCTAGGTGGCCCTAGCAAAAAAGATTAAACAAATAGAGCTCATTAGAGCTGGCAAAAAAGTAACATCTCGAGAAGAGAGGGATAAGAATAAAGGAAGCAAGCGCAACAACAGATGAACAACAAAGAAGGGTAAAGTAGGGTAGATCACCCTAAAGGAATAAGAAAAATTAAGAACACTTATCCATAATGAAGGAATACACGGGATCACATTAGAGAAATTAAGCAAGGGAAGGGAACCAGAGGCCTCAAAGAGCTAGAGGATCGATCAGTGGCTAGAATTAAACGGGAAAATTAAAGAAAGGCGAAAAATCAGATCTGTAGCTATGAAGTTCATTACTAGTAGGTTATAAAATTATAAAAAGAGAAAGATATGAGTGTGTATATATATATAGAGAGAGAGAGAAATAAGCAAGCTAAGCTAAAACTCATGTTGATGAACAATTAGTAGCAGTGGAAGCATAAACTGCAGAAACGGAGGAGAGAGAAACATATATGCCTCCACGACCACATGTACAAACTCTTTTATGAAAAAACCAAAACTTTTATAAAACTCTTTTATGTAGAATTAATGGAGAAAAAAAACTTAAATCCATGCTCCTGAGACCTACCGAATCAAGATAGTCAACATCTGTTCGGAAGTAATTTATAAATGTATCAATAATTCTAGGGTGATCGTCCGGTAGCAGCCTGTCTAGCAATCCGTGCAATTTTTTAAATTTTTTTTTTACTCTCAAAAAATTTATAATGTTTATTTTAACTTAAATTTTTACAGAATTTAATAATTTAGATGTAATTTGAATACATATAAAAAATAGTCTTATTCAACTGTACAATCTTATTTTTTATATATATTCAAATTATACCTAAATCACTAAATTTTGTAAAAATTTGAATTAAAATAAATATTATAAATTTTTTGAAAGTAAAAAAAAATAAAAAATTGGGCCGGTCGCCCCAGAAGGACTCATGCACAAACCCATTTTCATGAAAAATATAGACTGCAGTGCCAGCCGTGTCATTTTTTCTTTTGCAGATTATGGGGCCAGATTTGTACGGCCGCTTAATGCATCTTGCTTTTTGATCTCTTCGGCTAGCAAAAATTGTCAGCTACAAGTCTAAGGAGCATTAATTTAAAGGTATAAGATTTTATTTTTTATTTTTTTTGGCTATCTTACTCCATCCGTTTTTTTATTTGTCTTTTTATAGCATAAAATTTATTTTTTATTTATTTATTATTTATAGATTTTAAAGAAACAGTAGTGACTTAGTTTATCATATTATCTATATATTAAATATTAATTTATTTATCTTTTATTTTTCCTAATAAATTTGAAAGTTTAATTGTTGAGATTTAATAATATTTTAATCAATTTAATCTATGTGTTTCTTTAAAATCAATTAAAAAAATTAAGAACGAATGAAATAATTTAATTCTCTTTCCAAAAACTACAGTCTCATCAAAAGATTTATTGCTATGATATCATTTTGACTGAATAATAATGTTGAAAAATATACATAAAAGATTAATCAAATTTAAAATTATCATTTTGATACTAAATGAAGAGACCATTAAACACACACACACACACACACACACACACACACACATATATATATATATATATATATATATATATATATAATTCAAGTTAAATTTAATGGATGTGTAATTCTAAACCAATAACAATATTATACATAAGAACCCTAATTGGGAACAGTAACACTAATTAAAGAGCAACGAACTGACCATTAAACAAAAAAAAAATTGCATATGTAATCAATATATAGCGGACAACCGATTGGATAATAAAACAAAAGGGGGAGTCTATGGAACAAAACAGACCTACAAGGGGTTAATTGACCTTTTGGTCACTATACTAGGGCCCGATTTTCATTGTGGTTACCGAAACTTTTTTTGTTACAATCGCATTACTATACTCGAAAAAACTTACCAAATGGTCATTACTTATTATTTCCGTCCAAAAAACGGACGGAAGTGCTGAGTAGACTAACTATTGCCAGGTGGTAATGAGGTGGAAGTGCTGAGTGACTAACTATTGTCAAGTGGTAATGAGGTGTCATGATGATAACAATAATCTTTATCATAACAGTAACCTTACCTCATACGAAATCAAATCAGATAGAAACTCAAAAATTTAGAAACAGAGCATTCAAATTAATCAAAAAATAAAATCAGATCATAAACTTGAAAATGGCAATCAAATCATCTTCCATGGCTTACATCATCAACGAGGAAGAAGATGGTTTCGTAGCGAAACCCTAATTCAAGCTCATCCCATATCAGGTAAACAACAGAAACACCATCATCATCATCAGTTCCTTCAAAAACAAACACAAAGCTCTATCCATCTATTTCATGACCCTAGCTTCTGCTGTTTATTCTTAATTTCTCTTCTTCTTTTATATATGCTCCAAATTACACAGGAAAGAGAAAGCTTCAAAAGAGACTCCTCTTTGCAGATCATCAGAGCTTTAAAGACATACATGCCTACTTTTTGAATTTAACCTCTCTCTCTCTCTCTCTCTCAAAATCCTTCTACTTTTATAGCTTTTTTGCCTTTTGTTTTGCAGTTCCTCATAAATACTTGTGGTAGTATGTGTTCTTAAATTACTATATAAGCAAATTGGTCTGAAATTAAGATTTTTCCCTTACCTTTATTATTATTCCTTTTCTCTAGATTAATTTCTCTCTAAAAAACACAGACGACCACATGGATTCTGGAAACAGTGAGATCTTACAATCATCAAGTGGCGGTGATGACGAGTACGGTTCACGCGCTGCGGATTCTTCCTTCCTCAGCCCCATTTTTAACCCCTTATCTCAATCTCAACCTTCCCCCATGTTTGACCCTTTATCCAACTATTTCGACCCACCCATTTCTTCTTCTTCTTCTTCACGCCCGCATAACCCAAACTCACTCTTAAATCATCCTCTTCCTCCTTGATGATACACATGGCATTAGAAGATGCACACATCAGCAATTAAGTCTCACGTGCATAGCACTGTAACGACTTCCGTCAGTTTTTTGGACGGAAACTTAATTAATGACTATTTTGTAAGTTTTTTGGAGTATAGTAATGCGATTGTAACAAAAAAAATTTCAGTAACCACATTGAAAATCGGGGCCTAGTACAATGACCAAAAAGTCAATTAACCCGACCTACAAGTAAGCTTTTGCAAGGCTAAAGTTGGCATCCATATAAGCTTTGACCGACTACTTTCATGTATACTACATCTCACGTTTAAGTCGTTTTAAAGTTATATATAAATATTAAAAAAATAATTATATAATATTAAATATAATATTAATTGTTTATACTCCCTCCATCCCAAATTAATTGCTCACTTTTGACCTTTTAAAGTTAAATTGACCATTTTTAAAACTAATTTTTTTACTATTTTTTGTTAAAATATAGGTGAAGAGATTATAACCAAAAGAAAGTATATACAATTTATTACTAACTCCAATTTTTATAATTTTAGAAATATATTTATATATGCTTAATTATTAATTATAAAAATAGTCAATTTGACTTAAAAAAGTCAAAATTGAGCAATTAATTTGAGATGGAAGAAATATTATTTTTATATTAAAAAAATATTATTTATTGAACAAAAAATAATAAAATAACTAAAATTATATTTAATACTTAAAATAATATTAAAAACTAAACAATTAATATTTATTTAAAATTTTTAAATTATATATATTAAAAGATATATATTAAAAGACACAAATATTTTATTAAAACGAAAGACAAAAAAAGAGTAGTACTTAATCAAGCCAGCTAGCTATGACAAAAAAAGGACAAGCCCATGTGATTCCTGCTAGGCCCACGTGAATATCAGCAAAGCTATCATGCAGATGAGACCACAAAAGTCGCGCGTGGAAACCAAAAACAGCCGGAGGAATCATACGAAAACAAAATTCATGTCGGACGGGACTCCATGAATCACGATCATAAGCTCACGACTAACGGAATGAAACAGCGAAACCATAATCAAAACGCAATAGAAGGCCAAAAAGCTCAACATAAGCAAACCAGATCAAACCCAGAATCCGGCAGCACCAACCAACCTAGAGAACAAACATAATCAAATCCGAATTGAAAACCAACACAACAAGTCTTTAAAAAGCCAACGTAGATCGAAGCAGGCAGATTGAACACACATTCAGCAGCAGCAGCCATTAAAGGCGCCAATTTCAAAAATAAACAGTTAAACAGAACAAAAACCCAGAACAAAAATAGAACCAGAATCTGACAAGGGTTAGAACCCAGGAACAAAATTAAACAATAAAAAATATGATTGGATGAACCAAAACTCAGAACAAAGGAAAAACATGCAAACAATTGCAGAAAAATCTCCCAAATAGCAGAAAATACAAATCAAATATCAATACCCAACAACAACAGAAGGTAATCATGCGGAATCTAGAAACATCTTTACCAAAACCAACAAACTTAAAGCTCAAAATGTAAGAATCCATGAAGCACTAGTCTCTCACAGCCTTTCGGAGAGACACATATCCTCTAAGCTCAGGAACGATCCACATACAGAGATTAAAATTGCTGGACTAATAGGAAATCCTTAAACTGTTAAACCTGAACCCAATCCCAACAAGAACGGTGGAGGCTCAGGAGGGGGCGGAGGAATACCTCAAGAGAAAGAAAACTAGGGAGGATGAGGAGCTTCTCTCTCATCATTTTCGCCTCTTGTTCATTAGTAACAGATCCGGTTAGTAACCCAACTTCGTAATAGTATTCCTTCTACTTTCCATTTATTAATTTGAAATCCCAATTTAATTTGTTTTCATCTCAAATCCCAGTAGATGGGAGGGGGAAGATGCCACGTAATTACGTGTTTATGGGTGTTGTTAGTGTTATAGGTGTCATGATGTGTTGGGACAGAATGATACGCTGTTGATGATGATCATGAGTTTGATTTTGATCCTAAAAATCTTAGCATATTTCTGTGGGCTGCTATGATTTTTCGATGCTTCTTTTTTTGGTGATACTTTTTGTGGGTCAATACCAGGCGTAAAATAGACCCCCACCTCCGCCACCTCCTGCGGTTGTGAATCAACCGGAGCGCCGCCCAAAGCAATTCACCATTGTTTCTTTGTGGAGTACGTACAAACGATCAAACTCTGGATAGACCAGAGGCTGCGTATTGAATGAGGCAACGTCAGAGTGAGCTTTAATTTATTTATTTTTCTTCTTATTGTTTGGTAGAGATTTTCAATTCTCATAAATATTGTTCTTGAACATTTATTCTTCACCGGATTCAAAAAAATATATAATTTGGACAAATGTGCATTAATCTCAGTTTATTATCCATTTATTGGTATATAGGCTTTAGTTATGGAAAATTATAAAACTGTTCCCTCTTCCGAAATAGATTTTAATTTTTGTAATGTTATATTTAATTTTTTAATTTTTTGTAAAATTATTTTCTTCAATTAATTTTGGTCAAAATTAGTCAACCATGCATAGAAAATGTGAGTGTTAAAGGGCAAAATATTAAATTGCATAAATATAGCCTTGATCTCCTTCTGTATATTACTACCTCCGTTCTAAAATTAGAAATTCAATTTGAGGTCAAACAACATATTAAACTTCAAAATTGGTATGACTCATAAAAATTTAGGATGAAATAAATTTTGTGATTAACAGTTTTTGTTATATACTATACAATTATAATAATTATATCAACTCAAATTAAATAAATCACATCAATTTAAAGTTTAACATGTTGTCGCTTGACTTCAAAAATCAAATTATATTTCTAATTTTAGAATTGAGGGAGTAATTTTTGAGTCCTGCTACACTTATAAAGAACTCTTACAAAAATTAGTTTACAAAAGAATGTGTCAAAATGTAATTAATAGATGATTCATCATACATAGTGAGTTTACTGATTATACCCAACTAAAATCATACACGTTATTTTATATCTTCTTTTTATAAGAGTTCTTTAGTCATTTTAGAGACTTACACGTAATATTGATAGTCAATTGCAGAGCTACCTTTATTTATTCTTGTTTGGTCGCTGTTGATTGGGTGTAACACTCTTCGGTTGAGAAATATAGTTTACTTCTTGAGGCTTTATTGAGGTTTTTTTTATTCTTAGTAGACTCGTACATCTCCATGTCCAAAAAAAAAATCATGCATGTCATGCATGTGTTGGTAGAAGATGGTGAAGTTTTGAATGACCAATGAATATAAAGTTTGTAAATCTAATTTGACATGGTCTATAGGGGTTTTATATATAATTTTGAGATATAGGAGTAAACTAAATAGGTTGAGTAATTGAACATAAATGGCTTTCAATACTTACCATCCATCTAGTAGGAAACCTCATTGTATTGATCTTCTTCTTTAATCATTTTTTTACCCGATAAAGGAGCTGAGATTAACTAAGCATTTGTAAAAATGATGCTACTTCACTACTATATATTGATAAAATAATATTGCCTCTGTCCTAAAATAACTGTTAAAATTAATTAATAATTGAGTATCCATATAAATACATTTTTGAAATTATAAAAATTGGGCTTAATTATAATTAATTATGTGTAATTTCTTAGGTTATAATCCCTCCACCTATATCATGTTACCAATGATACAAAAATTAATTTTAAAAATATTCAAATTGACCAAAAAAGTTAAAATTAAACATTCAATTTCACATTAAACATAATATATATATAGAGGAAAATGATCCACCTCCAACGTTAAATGGGATGTTATAGTCTTCCAACCAATCTTGGACCGTCTGAATCAACAATAAAAAGCGCATATAATCGCAATCTGATGCGGACAGTGACCCTACCATTCAAATTCAATCTATTCAATTCGCAGGACAGTTATGCGGATGGCTAAAATCAACCGCACAACTATTGTGTGGATGGGAGTATTATGTTTTTTGAGCATACACATAATTATTATGCAAAGTGGGAGCTTGTGAGATCACCGTCTGCACAACAGTATTCAATCGTCCTAATAACTGTTGTGCGAATTGCGCTTATCCAAATCATTTGTTTATGATTTGGACGATTCAATATGAGTTAGAAGGCTATGTCTACCATCCAAATTTGAACGTGAATCAGTCCCCACATATATATAAGATAATACTCATGTCCGTTGTCCGCACATAGGGCTAGAAACATGGATTTTATCATTATGAACGCTAGAGTTACGAGTTACGGACAGGTGATTCACTTCCCCACAGTGCCGTTTTGATTTTTATCATTAATATACCCAACGCCCGCAATTTAGTTTTGCGGAAGGTGATATGACATTATGACTTAAAATATCGTCGTGTTAATAATCGTCATACCTAGCGTCCGTAAAATTAAATTGCGGATAAAAAAGGAATATTTTGAACAATCTTTCTATCCACATAACTAAACTGCAGGCACCCCCATATTAAACTGCGAATAAAAATTCTTCTATATCTATATCGTTCGATTCGCGAATAAACGACTGAAATCTATTATAAAAACATCTTTATTTTTACAACACTGACTATGAATCAATTTTCTTATATATATTATATCCACAAGAAGCCTCACACTAATAGTAGCAAGCGAGACCCATGTCCTTATTTCATTACTACACATTAATATATTTAATATATTGGGGATAAGACACTATTTAAAAGTATCAAATTTCCCTTAATTCCTCTGTTATATTATTGTTGGTTCTGTTGGCAACTTTTGATTTGTTTCCCCCTTGCAAATATCAGTTGTATGATATTAAAATGGTATTAGAAGCCAAATCAACAAAATGAATTTAAATAGTAAAAAAATAATTCAAACAAAGAAGCCTCTTATGCAAACAAGGGCAAAACATATGGACAAGTAGACAACCAAAATCTAGTAAAATGCACTTTTCTTTTTTAATAAATCATTGGTCCTATTTAAAGAAATACAAAAGCCATATCAACGGCAACATCAAGTAAGCCCTAGCTAGAGAAAAAACCATCAAGTCAAGACCATTAATAATAAGCTAGACGGACCACATGAATAATAAGCAAAGCAGCTTGCATCTACTCTCCAGAAAACAGAAGAATATGCAATAGCTCAGCTCTATGGGGAGGCTTCATTAGTTTGCCGAGTATTAAGACCCTTACAGCAAATGAGTATTAAGACCCTTACAGCAAATGATGATTCACTCGATATTAATCCTAACAACTTTCTTGGTTCTGCCCCCATAAGAATCCGTCCGAGCTTCATTATTTGATCTCATTCGAACAGTTCCTCCAGCACCATCCACAAATGGAAGAGCCCAATCACGCAAACCTGCTCTATGTCCACTGGCACTAGCCCCTGCATAATCATTATATGCACAATGTTAAACCATCCATTCCATGTATAGCAGTAAGTAAGCAAGTCATATCGAATACTCCTCATTCTGCAAAAAGTCTCATTTGTAAAAAAATTGTTTCCAAAAATAGTCCTCTTTTTATTGATAGTAGTATAAACTGAAACAATGTCCTCAAACTTGTCATTATAATCTCATTACTATGCCACTACTACTAAATTAACAACTTATTTGCAAATTTTACAAGTGATACTCTTTTTGGAGAAGAGAGGGAGTATTATTTTGTAGCAATAAAGCATAAGAGGAGATTAGGGGACAGATGAGGAACTTGTCAAAAGTCGTCAATAGAACCCTTATTACATGCAAAATAATCCAAATTACTTGAGAGTCCAATTTAGCGAATGAAAGAATACAAAGCAAAGATTAAATCATCAAATCATGACTGGTTATTCTTTCGAGAAAATATTCAAATGTGAAAAAGAATAGATTGAAGAAAGGTGTGCATGACAATAAGAAAATTTTATAGAGGTCTGTCCAATCAATTTCATCAGACTATGTATCAATTTCATCAGACTATGTATCGGCCCACCAAGGGACCTTTGTTCCAATTTACTGCTTCTTTTCATAGATAGTTAAAATATTGCCTCGATGACAACAAGTGTTAGACCTGGTTTAGTGACAGATGCCAATCTGTGGGAGATCCTTCCCCACTTAGTCTCCTCGTTTTAGACTCAACCACCTACCTAACCTCTTAGAAAAGATCCAATAGATATTTCATAGTGGCACCCACTCCCCGGCTATCTTTTTTGAGTATTTTGACGTTACCATAATCAATACCCAAAACTTAAAAATATTAGGCCATTGAAAGTCGACTTCCGTTTGGGACAACAGACAATAGAAACTGGATTCATGCAGAATTAACACGTTAAAGACATTGTTCTTCAACATATTTCTTCCTCTTTAACTTTTCAGCAAAAAAAGTAAAATAGTACTCCATCATGATCCTACCACAATTCCCGTTAATAAAAACAAACAAGTATAATAAAGCAAACCTGGCCAAAATTACCTGCATCCCCAAGTAAATTGGATCCATCACTCCAGCCAGGAATATTCCTTTCCACATTACCTTTCCAAGCTTCTTCAAAACCATTTAGTTCATCTGAGAGAACAACAGAATATCATCTCCATTCCAAATAAATGAATGGAACATAAAAAAAAATTAAAAAAAAATCCTAAATTTTCATGTGCAGAACTGAACGCACCTTCCTCTAAATTATGCAAAGTTTGCATTGTGTCCACTTTACCATCAGGATTAAGCTTCCTTGTAAAAGAATGACCCTATGGAAACAACAAAATACTATTACCCTCTACAGAAACTTCATGCCTATACTTCAAAGTATACCGGCAAACCATTCATCTTCATATTTCTACTTGTATAGAAAATCGAATAAGGCATTCAAAACCCATAATTTACATTTGATACATAATAACCAGTTAACCCCCATACCTTGCAAAAAATCAATGAAAACGAGATAATGTAGTCCGAAATTAAAATAATATGTAGCAATGAGTAACAAGTACCACTAAATAAATATTATATATATGTGTGTGTGTGTGTGTGTGTGTGTGTTAGTAGTGAATATGAAAACAATTCAATCCAGGCATAGTATCAGCTAGTTCCTCGAATAAGTACAATACATACTGCAAAACTCGTAAACAGCAGTAATGATGGATGTTTCAAACTTGTACAGTCTGGTGTGGACAGAACTTGAGTCTCAATGGATCCAGGTAACTGATCCATTATTGATCCTAAGCTGTCAATTTAGCCACCTTTTGACTAAAGGCAGCTAATAGACCAACCACAACATATATCATTTTTGTCATTTCCTTGAGTGCTAACTATGATAACTAGATTCTTCACTGTGCGCCTCCCTTGCATACTTATCCAACCCTCTTATAACTGTACTATCACAACCATCCATGCCCTTTAAACACAATGAGAACTTGCCAACAAAGACAAAACTACGACGAGATAACTATCCAGTATCGTTACATGATGGGTCTTTGTTATGGTCTCCCATCTCCTTCACCCATATATCAGAAGCACTAACTAAGAAAAGGTGGAATATACCCAAACTCTTTCAACCCCAATCAAGAGCCACAAAGTAAATTGTGAATCATTGTCCAAATTATGTATACACTCCTAGAGACAAAGTAATTCCAAAGGAGATTCAAGCATGCTAAAAAAAATATTACTACATCAAGAACTTCTAAAAGTGCACTTCACGACCAACTATATCAAACATTCAGCCAAAATGTAGTGTAACTGATTGCTTCTTGTTGACCACCAACAATAAGGATATGTTCATTTACTCCAATAGAAAAAGATATTATGCATATGCTCAGCTAGCAATAGTTTCTGGTAAGCACCTACATTGACCAGAATGCTTTAATCAAAATCATAAGTGTGAAAATGTAGCCAAGAAACAGAACAATAGTATGAAAAAGTGCTCTGATGCCTCAGAGATATTCAAATGTCTGAAGAAGCAAGATTGAAACATAACATAATCTACTTACATGGATTCTTGTATAAAAATTTTAAAGCGGTTCTTATAGCTGGTAGTCAAAGAACTTGACAGCTTTGTATCAGGACAATTGTTTTATGGATAAGGGAGCATAAGTTTGGCTTCTTAATCTAGCATGCACACTTGTAAGTTGTAACAAATCTCGTGTACTTTCCTTTCTAGATCTAACAACATTTCTTTTCCCACAACGGAAATGTATTACTACCATAAATATACCACTGTAATTACTGGATGAACTGTTTATAATACAACTGTTACTCATACGCCAGACTCCACTTTTTAATACTTGTTAAACTTCCCCAGTCTCCTTAACAAGGTTAATAAGCAGAAAAGTTACAACAAACAAGTAAATTCCTATGGCAAAGAAACCTAGCATATATTTGACAAAAACATACACGCCCCCTCTAAAGTAGATATCTTTTTAAATTGTAATGATCTATGCTTCATCAAGACTACATCATTGTCCCTAGAGGGGAAACTCCTTAATTACAGTATTTACAACAATGCCATTACAAAATCGAGCAAGTGACTTTACACTTAGTCTCACAACATTCTATTATGTAGAGTGCATCTAGTAGGTTTAGTCCTGCTTTTGAGATATACGTACATCAAGCACCCAAAACATCACTATTACCTTGTCATGTAAGCCTCTAGAGAGTCTATGAGAAGCTTGACCCGTCGTTCTATCAGCTTCTTTGCTTTCTTCCACCATTACCTGATTCTCAAACAAACAAAATATTTAGTAATGAAAGAATACACACGACAAATCCTTTTCTTTTTTGTTTTTTAAGCAAAAGAATACACACAAATGATACTATCACAAGAACAATAAAATGTTGAAAGTAACTTACGCCATCACTTCCTGTCTTTCTTGTTTTTGTAGCAGTGTAATAAGTTCCATCTACGCCACCATATGTAACTTTCCTGAAGCTAACACCCCGAGTCTGGGGCTGTTTCCCTTGCACCCTGTTAGAGTCCGTCCTATAAGACACATCCTTGCTATGCTCCTCTGCCAAATAAAAGCAGTGGCCATCAACAAGTATTTGAAGATAAATATTTAACCAAAAATATATTTCAAGGTAAAAGTATGGTATTCTCAAAAAGGATGTTCAAGTAATCTGAAAGTAGGGATCCAACTTACCATTATCTCCATCATCAGGATGCTCAACAATAGGACCTTTGTCTGACCGAGTATTCTTCTTCCCAGCTTCATATTTCTCATCTCTAGCACTTTTATCATAACCTTCTTCCTCCTCCTCCTCTTCTCCCTCATCACTGGTGTCCAGTTCCTCAATAACTGGTCCCTTTGATCTATTGACTTGTGCTGAATCACCAAAAGGCCCACTCGTATCAAACATGCCTGACCCAGACATACTACCAAATGGCCGGGTGAAAAATGGATCATCAAATGGATCCCTTCCTCCAAATATGCTAGACATCATACTTCTCTGAGCCCCAAAACCATCAAATAGACCACTCGAATGCATCGAATCATCTCTATTCTCTCTGTTCCTCTGCATACTGTCTGCACTAGCTCCTAGATTTCAATAATAATTCATCCAAAGATATGAAGTTTAAGTAACCACACACTTGCAACACAAAAAAAAAAAAAAAATCGCTTGCATACACATAAAAACAAACACATAAAAACAATAAGACATATTAGAGAAATAAAGAGATTGCAATGTAAAGAAATGTATTTGATGGTTTCTTCTTGCCAAAAACATACATAAACATAAATGGAGAAAGAAACTAATAGTTAACAAAATCATCCATAGCAAATAAGATCAAACAGAATCCAAAACCTTCAGTTCATTTTTAGAAATTAAAAAAAAAAAATAAAAAAAATTAGGAGGATTCAAATATGCACTCAATTATCGTTTTCTCCGGCTCAACTTTACTAAGTTGATGATAAAATTTCAGATTAGGTAGGTATTTTCTAGCATTTTTGCTCACAAACCAAACAGAGCATCATATAAGAATCTTAGAGAAATCAATCATTGAAATGAAAATTGCGAATTATAATTCTTATTGTTGAAAGAAGTATAGAATCAAAAAGAAAAATGATAAAAGTTAATAGAGGAATTACCTGTGCGCAGAAAGATTCGGGTTTGGGATTGGGGGAAAAGAACGACGCAGAATGACAGAGAGGTTAAGGCTCTAGAGAAAGAAAGAATGAATTGGTGATTTATATTTTATTTTCGTTTTTTGGTCGCCATTTCACTTATTAAATTGTGACACGTGTTGAGCGCTTGCTGCTCTAGTTTGACAACATGTTTATACTTCGCGAATCTACTCGAAGCTTATTTAACTCCAAAATACTTTTAAATATTATTTATTTAAAAAATAATAATATTTCTTACAATTTTATATATCAATTTTTTATATTGAGTTATATGAATAATTATATTTATTAATATTTTAATTTTATATTTATTATGGTAGACTAATTTTATAATCTTACACAATCTTAAGTATTGATATACGTTAAAATCTTAATTCAGTATAAAGCCTTTATAATACATAGCAAGACTTTTTATTTAATTTACAAATATAACATTTAGCATTTTATTCTAAACGCAACTTATTTAACTCACAAATATTTAACTAGGTTATTTAATTAATAAACGTAATATTAATGCTTAGTTTGGATTGCATGAATCAAGGTAAAAATGACATAACTCATTTTTATAGAATGAAAAAAAAAATTGTATTTGTATTATTCTATTTGAATAGAATAAACCATTTATATTCTTGCCAAATTTATAAATTTTATTTTTTGAAAAAATATGAAATGACTTATTCCGATCAAAAATAAAATAAATCATTCCGCTTACTATTCCATCATGTCATTTTTAGTGTGGTGGCTAAATGCACTGCACACTACCACTACAAACACTAATAATTGATGACTACCACTACAAACGCTAATAACTGAAAGTCCTCCCATTAAACACTACCGTTGCAAATGTCAATAACCTAACGTAACAAATGTGTTACCAAGTTTTAAAATTGATAGAAAATAAAAAGGGAGAAATAATGAACAAAAAAAAGAAAAGAAATAACATATACAATGAAAGGATCATCACATTGTTATTACCAAGCTATTATTATCAAGAAACGAATTTTTGCTGAACAAATGCTGATTCATAATAGCCTGACTCGTGACTACAAACCCATCTCAGAAAAATTTAGCCAGTATAAAGCAAAAGATTATCAAGAAATTATCAAAACCGTATATCATATAACTATAGGCATGCTGCCAATATTAATCTACATCTCTTCTAAACAACATAAATAATCTACAAGATTGTCAGCTTGTCAGCACACCACATGAGACATCTGCATGCCTTTAATTACAGTACCCAAACCCAAGGTAAAAAAATCAAAAACTAGAAAATCATCACCATCTCATCGAGCTAATCCAACCTTGAAGTGATCCCCACTTGTTCTTCTCGAGTTGTTTCATAACATCAATGCTCATCTATAGGCTTGGAGAGGAGGGTTAGAACCCAAATTTTAGTTAAAGTCTGTTTAATTAGCTGAAGGTGAACGAAATTCCGTGGGGTCTTCAGAGATACTGTTACAAGTAAGGAAAAGTCGAGTTATCAGATATGATGTCGATGCTCGTTAGAACTCTTGGCCATCCAAATCGGGCTTTGATGGATATTCAAGACCCTGAAGAGCAGGCATCCTTCTTAAATCTTCCTCTGAGTAAGCTGGGATGAACCAGTACCACTTGTCCATTCCAAACACCTGGTACACAATAACCAACATTCTTTCTTAAAAGTGGCCGAATAAGTCCACAAATTAAACATGGTTAACAAGCATGCCCCCAACTCACCGTGGACTGTAATTTATCGGAAACAACTACAAGGATTGGAGAAGAATAGAAGATAAAGTTAATCTGACACTACAAGTCAACTTACAGAATCAAAGTCTATTTAGTAGCCACTTGACATGCCACTCGTCACCAAATAACAATATAATAATTATTATTGTAAAAATAATATAATAATTATTATTTTAATAATATAATAATTATTATTATTTTAATAATAATAAAAAGAGTAATACACGTGCACCTGACTTACTAGTACTTCATTGATATAATCTTAAAAGTCAAAATTGATATAATTTCGTTCAATTTTTGAAAACAACAAAGGTTATAATTTCGTTCAATTTTTGAAAACAACAAAGGTGATTATTAACAGTACTTCATAGTTAGTTTACGATTGTTATATTTATTTGTATCAAAACTAAATAACTTCATATCAATTTTAAATTTTAGGATTCCACGAATTGACTCTAAAAAGTCAAAATGTATCTCTAATTTTGGAACAAAGGGAGTAGTAGTTTTTATTGTGGACACTATTTGTTTGAAGAATGATTTATAACTCGTAAGTGTGATAGCTGATGTTACATACATACATACACAGATAGAGAGACAACTAGAAAGCAATAAAGCATCAGCCAAGTTCATATTGAATACTGAGTTATGCTGACATTTCTAATTCTTAATCCTCCCTTTATGAAAATAAGAGACACAGAAGCTCAGTGACTTGCATTATTCACATGCATTAGGTTTTCCGCTACGCATTTATGCATATTGTCTCTCTGTGCAATAAAATAAATAATAGTTTATAATTTGATGAATTTGAGATATTTCCACAAAATAAAAGTGTGTGCTGTTTGCTGGATCTAATCAAAAAATTCCACGGAAAGAATAAAATGGCAATTGATAATGATTAACCCACCTGTTCGAAGTTCCTCTTTCGACCAAGGTCATAACGCCATTTTGGAGTGGTCTTCTTCTCATATGCCTGACACAAGATCGAAATAATCAACAACTAAATTATCATCTACTTCATCCATTCTTGCCAAAGGCAAGAATGTTAAATTCCCTTCAAAAGTAGCAAAAAAAAAAGAGACTAGAGAGAGGGGGGAGAGGGGGGTCATCAAGAGGCAACCAACAGAACTAAAAACACTAACTACCTTAAGTACATATATGCACTTTAAAGATTCTTTTGCTAAATGCACTTTAGAGATTCATTCCCACTCTTCATAAAACCCCAATATCTTTCTTTTAAGTTTCAAGGTGCACAAGAAGATATGAAGCTCCCATAACAATGTGAAGGAAAGCAACTCTTTCTGAATGAAAGAGGATTTGGCAAGGCCTTTTCTAGGCAGCCAAAGCACATGGATAAAGAATGAAAAGTGAAACTGCAAAGGCCATCTTAAATCAAAATTTAACAAAGTATAAACAGTAAAAGAAGGTAGCTACCTCAATAGTCGTGGTATTTCCAGCCACTAATGATATGTGCATAATTAGGAACCCGAAAACACTCAATGCGAACGCTAGGTTTAAAACTGTAGAAACAGCATTAACAGAAGCATATCAATCAAGGGACAAGAAGAAGGGCACTGACCAAAGAAAGCTAGATGATGCAATAGTAATGATAAGTCAATTCACACAATAACCTGAACATTGCATTAGACCGATTGGTCTAAATAGAAAAGAAATGAGCTGCTAAATTTCAAACACTAAATCTTACCAAATGCAAGAAAAGTGGTTGCAAGACTGCTTGGCGATCCAGGTATCTCTCCATCACTAAAGAATGTTATAAAATTTGGTAGCAGTGATAAAGTCACAAGAGTGGTCTCAAGAAACGTGTAGAACTGCATTATATACCAAAAGAATGTGATCAGGTTTATTTTGTAAAAGTTGAAGGTCATACAGAAGTAGAACTGTGATGTCAACTATATAATCTCAAATATCATGGAACAATATTTAGCAGCCACAACTGACAGACATTGCCACACATCAGATGGATCCATGTGCAGTTGAATACACGTAAATGAACATAAAGACCACACAGAATTTCGTGTTAGGGAAAATTGTGCAGGTCGATGGCTAAAGGAAGACAAAAATCTACTCTTTACAATAGCACTATACAGAGAAGTCTCCGTCTATCCGATACTCGGTCTCAAATCAATTTGTCTCGAGAAGTCGGACAAGATTCCCAGGTGGTTTCTCATAGGAACTGCAGCTTCTTAATAAAGCCCTTCAAAGTACTTAAGAAGCTGAGTCCAATGTATTCAAGACACCTCAGAACAGAAATCTAATACAATAAAGTTTAAAATGAAGTTGCCTGTTTGCTTTGCTATTCTAGTGAATCTGGTGCACAGATGTTGAAGACATAATACTTACCATGAACAGTCACATAAGTTCTCTCTCCATCCGCTTTGTTCCTTTTCACTTTTTTTCCTCCAGTTTCTTTCTTCAATTTTCAATAAATCCATATAGACATGTGAATTTACTATGTATTAATGTCATGTATGCAGGCAGGTGTACAAGAAAGTTTCTTTTTCAGGGTATGTTTTGAATTATTAAAAAATAGAATCATTTTATGAGACTTTGGATGTTTCAGAAATTCGTTGAAACAATAATCGCATATGTTATATGCATACATGCTTACATATGTGTTCAAATTTTATTGTGAAGCATTCCATACCTGCCCAACTTGTTTCAAAATAATAAAGAAATAATAACATGATATATATTACGATAACATTCACATTGAGTTGCAATATTTGACCAATATAATGTAGATATATGAAAGCAAATATCAAACTATTCAAAAGCGAAGATAAGAACTTGATGAGATCCTTAAACTATATGGTTTTCTGTTTATATAAAAAAAAAATACTGATCCAAAATTAAACATTACTACCACCGATTGAGTAATGTCACGTCATTACTACCACCGATTGAGCTCATGGTTTTCCTTAACAATGACAGAAGAAAAGAGGTTACATTCAGATCTCCATCAAACTAAGGATACGCTGTTAGGATTGAGCAGAGACCAACTAATTCTTACATATGTTCTGTACTATCTTTTGTAATGTACAACTCACCCGAAATTCGAAAACAAAAAGCATTCCCCTTCTGCATACAGACAAGGGGGTATAGGTGATTATTGCTTTGATTTCTAAAGCAAATCAAATTACAATTTGGAACAGTCACGAGAGATTGATATAAAAACTTTTATAGCCACAATAATATTCATAGATCATTGGTTTGCTCTCTAGTCCAAAACAATCAGCTACTACATCAATGGCACGCAACTTTTCCTTTAATTTAAGCCGAAGAGGAAGAAGCAGCTACAGGGAGGAAGAAATATAAGAGCGATAGAGAGAGAGAGAGAATAGCAGTATTACACCCAACTATAGCATGGTATTGCTATCAGCTCCTACTTGCAGTATGCATTTCAGAATCATAATTATGCAAACCGAAATAGATAAATCATTTAAAAAATAAGAGTTCGGGAGCAGAAGTTCAACAGTATAAAGTAACTAATCAAGTAGAAATTGCACAAGGAACTTCTAGTTTAGCAACAAACTATTGAAATGACTGTAAATTTCAAGACTGGCTACTGCAAAGGAATTTCAATCGTCATATAAACAACTCAATTAAGTGAAATTAATTTAGATTTGAAGTAGGCACAGCATACCAGGAAAAGAAGGAAATACTTGTAGTTCAATGCCCCAACACAATTGACAACCCAAACACAATGATGATCCATTTTCAGCACACACTTCCCACCTGTAAAAAATAAACAAATGCAATTAAATTGAATTTTAAGGAAATAGATAAAGGAAAAACACTCAAAAAACCATGCAAGTGAACTCACAGACAGAGCAATGGTGGCAACGAGGTGGTTTTAGCTGGTTGCACTTCCGACAAATCCGAATTCTCGTGTTTGTTGGGTCAGCTGCCAACTGACTGAATTCTGACCCAGCCAACGGTTCAGTATCCCCATTCTCTTCGTCCACAACAGGCCTCCAATTTGGAGGCACGGAGCCCGGATCCGTAAAAACAACAGAGAAGTAACTCCATAATAGCATCGCCAACTGTAAAACCATTGCAGCTATTAAATACAATATTTCAGCTCAAAATTCTACTCAAAGACAATTACCTAGACTGGCTGTTAATTGTTCAAGCATAAAAATATAAATACAAAAAAAAAACTGGTCCTTCATGAGTATTTTAGTTTCTAAATTTTCAAACTTCAGTATAATAAGAGGAATGTCTAATAAAATTGAACAAGTTGCAAAACCTAGAGCTTTAACTAAAATCCAGCTAGTCAACTATTTTGCAAAACCAAGAAGTAAATAAAGCATCCTTCTTTAACAAAATTCTAGCATAATTCAAATAAACTTAAATACAGCTAAGTTTATGCATTCAATTTTAGGAGAATGCATAGCTGAAAAATTCATAATTTATCAATCAATCCCAATCTAAATAACTACTATTTTAGGTAAAATTAGAATTAAAAAAATGATTCAAAACCAAAAAATTAAACAAAACCCACAAAATTAAACAAACCCAGAATCCATGATCACAAAAATAAAAAACTAGAATATAGATTGGAACTTTTAAGAACTTACCAGAGCATGAAACAAAAGCATAACAGCGAGAGCAATAAGCGAATCGAGTCCACCATCGTTTAAAGCTGGGAAATAATAGGATAAAATGACAGCATAATATGTAACGCCGACAACTCCGAGAACCAACAAGATCATGATCGAGCCCAGACCCCTCAGAGCTGTACAAAATCTGAATACATTCCAAGCCATTACAGCTCCAGATCTATACATACTCTACTCCAAATCAAATGAGCAAAAACCCCAAAAATAAAAATAAAAATGTGATCTTTCGGTGCTTTGGGTTTTCTGATTACTGAATTTAATTGGGGGTTTCTGTGGGGTTTATGGATTCCTGGTAAAGATTTGAGGAATCCATGGTTAGACTTTAGACTTCATTTTAGAGAGAGAAAGAGGGAAAAACAAGGACAGAGAGAAAGGATATATTGATACTATTGTTTTAGGATTAATGTGAAACTTTAAAATTAACCATTTTTATGATAAGAAGGAAGGTACTCTTCTTCTTCTGTTTTGTGATTAATGAAAAATCTAGAAGGTCAATTATCATTTAAGTATTTATCATGTAGTATGGTATTTTCTTTTATATATATATGTATATAAATGTACATCATCAAAATAAAAAAATTGACACTTATTTATTTTCTTTTATATTATTTAAATATTTATGATAGAGTTAATTTAGTGTTATTTAAAAAAATATATGTATTTTAATAATAGTGAACATATTTATAAATAATTAAAAAGTAAAATAATAATAATAATTAAAATTACATAATATACGAATAAAATTAATCTCAATTTAAATTAACTTTTTTTTTCATTTCCATGACAACCTCATACGCCGGAATTTTGTTTACAATTGACGTTGGCATAATCATTTGATAATGAATTGAATGGGAAATGGATTTTTTTTTTTTCTTGTTGAAAATGTTACTAACTTTGAACATTTTTCAAAGCTTACAAGATAAACAAATAGCGAGTCAAATAAGTTAAAGATATTTCATTCGGATACACTTTTTTTTGTTCTAAATGGTGAAATAAAATATATAAATGAAGGGTAACTATGTTATTTAGTGAAGTCTATTAGTATAAAAAAATAAAAATTTATCACTTTATATAATATTATGGGTGTCCTTTTAACATGTGTCCTTTAGGACACATGTTAAGCACACAATTCAAGAGAATATTCTCTTGAACGGTGTGTATATTCTCTTGATTTCTGCATTCGCACCAAGTTCAAGAGAATATGCACACAGTTCAAGAGATATTTTTTTTGAACCGTGTGTTTAGCATGTAGGGCACATGTTAAAAAATTCCTATTATGGGACTACTAAGGATAAATTTAAAAATATTTTATTTTATTTTTTCTACTTTTATTTTTCTTAATATGTGTATAAATTATATTTTCCTCATTCTTTTAGGGACGAAAAGAGTAGCAAAGTACTTTTTTTTTTTTTATTATTATTTTAATTTTTTTCTTGCCAAGTGCAAAGCAAGTTTCTATAGGTATTCCTTGATAATCAAAAGTTTCATTCTATAAGTATTCCTTGATAATTTAGACTAAAAGACAAATTGCACCCCAAATTTTATTCATATGTTGACTTTTGATCCCAAACTGAAAAACATATCTAAGTGCACCCTAAACTTCATATATGCGTAACAAAATGCACCCTCCATATATTTAGCCGGTCAAAAGTGACCGGCTAAGGCACTGGGGTCAAAAGTCAACAAGTTTGGGGTGCAATTTGTCTTTTAGTCTAACAATAATAATAATAATAAGACTTAATAATAATAATAATAATAATAACAGTAATAATAACAATAATAATAACAATAATAATAATAATAATAATACCGATAATAATAATAATAATAATACCGATAATAATAATAATAATACCGATAATAATAATAATAATAATAATAATTTTAATACCGATAATAATAATAATAATAATAATACTAATAATAATAATACCGATAATAATAATAATACATATAATAATAATATTTATAATTTTTATATTTTATAATTTCCTTAATTATATTTTCTAATAATTATATCAAAACTCATTTGATATTAATTATAAAAATCAATTATTGGATACAAATAATGATACAATGCATTATTTGTATCAATTGATTTTTACCCCAACCTCCAAGTCACTGTGCATTGTATCATTATTTGTTATTTGTATCCAATAATTGATTTTTATAATTAATATCAAATGAGTTTTGATGTATTTCTTAGCAAATATAATTAAGGAAATTATAAAATATAAAAATTATAAATATTATTATTATCTGTATTATTATTATTATCGGTATTATTATTATTATTATTATTATTAATGGTATTATTATTATCGGTATTATTATTATTATTATTATTATTATTATTATTATCGGTATTATAATAATTATTATTATTAACGGTATTATTATTATTATCGGTATTATTATTATTATTATTATTATTATTATTATTGTTATTATTACTGTTATTATTATTATTATTAAGTCTTATTATTATTATTATTGTTAGACTAAAAGACAAATTGCACCCCAAACTTGTTGACTTTTGACCCCAGTGCCTTAGCCGATCACTTTTGACCGGCTAAATATATGGAGGGTGCATTTTGTTACGCATATATGAAGTTTAGGGTGCACTTAGATACGTTTTTCAGTTTGGGATCAAAAGTCAACATATGGATAAAGTTTGGGGTGCAATTTGTCTTTTAGTCGATAATTTACTTCACTTAAGATTTTGTTTTGTTATTATCATTTGGATCTCTTTCCGAGATAATATTTGATGTGTTTAGATTTTTAAATGTACTAATTTTTTTTGTATTAATTGTGGTACAGTATTTTTGTGCCTCAAAAGTTACGTTATTGAGTTAAATAAGGTACGTTCGAAATAAATTACTTCTAAGCAAATATTTAAAATGCATTCCAGTTTCTAAAAATACACTAAACACAACAAATGACCTTTTTTCTTTTGCTTTTTTGTGAAAAAAGTTACACTATTACGATATAATAATATATTTCAATTATAGAGGCCTAGAAAAGAATACTGGAAAAGGGCCAGAGGCTCTTTTAGAAAAATTTAAGAAAAATATACTTTTTAAAAATCTTCGCTTGTTAAATTCTTAATTTTTTATTAACGGACTAAACTATCTCGACAAGCGGCCTCTAACTCCAGTAAGAAATAAAGTGCAACAACGATTTTGATGTAACTAAAACTCCCATCAAATACCAGACAAACAAAAGATTAGGCATAGTGTTTTTGACCACACAAATTTCATGACATGTGTTACATAGTGGATCCCCCGCCTGCGGGAGCGGGAGAGGACATCTGCAGATGCCTCTGTCTTTTCCACCAGAATATTTAGGCCCATTGGACCTACATACACTGTCTATATTAGACCCTTGAAGATAAGTAGACTTTAAACACAGGTCTAAACATTGCTGGGCCATTTTGTTGACTAACAACTTGAGTTCAAATTCTGCCTGAAAATATTATCAGAATGAATTTTGCCCAATGTTTGTCTGGTATATATTATGGTAAAGACTGTTAGAACATAGAATCTGGCCCCACCTGTTCATTTGTGGCTTTCTTTCCCATTCAAGAACAGATAATTTTGGGACTTCATTTTGCAAAACCCAAAAGTAAATATCATGAATTGTCAAATTATTATTGTCCATGTTCAATATAAAGTTTGTATTTAAAAAAAGAAAAAAAATTATATTTAAGTGAAACGCACGTAAACTTATATGTGGTAATAGCATGTCATTTAAAATGCAAAGAAAAAAAAAATAGTATTTAATATTTAAGAAAATATAAAAAATAAAGTCATTAATTTTTTACTGAAATCTACAAACAACGGATAAAAAAAATCTCTAAAAATAGATTTAAAAAACAGATTAAAAGAAAGAAATGAATGTATAAATTGGCCCCTCATTTTAGTTTGGTGGAATTTAAGTTGGAGGGACCTCAACCTATGCATTGGTAGTTTGGTACACATTAAATTGTAGTCTGTAGATTAGTTCCCAATCTTTTTTTCATGTTTTTGCTACCACTCAATGCAAATTTACAAATCATAAATTGATAAGTAATTGACTTCTCAGCTGAAACCCAGGAAAATGTGGGTGGAAAGGTGACACAAAATTGGAAACAGAACCCACCCAAAAAAGTTGACAGTCACTTGTATATATAGATATAGTGACACAATTAGGGGACAAAGAGCCTATTACTGCGAACAAAAGAACAATATTGGTGTATCAAAAATCACCCAACTGTGAAGTATAAAGTATAAACCCTCATCCCAAAAGAGAGAAATAAAAAGAGGGATTTTGATAGAAATGGATAGGGAGAGGGAAAAAGGCATTGTTTGTGTAACTGGTGGAACAGGGTATGTAGCTTCATGGCTGATAATGAGGCTTCTTCAACATGGGTATTCTGTTAACACTACTATTAGATCTGACCCTGGTAAGTTACTGATTTCATATGCAATTTTCATGATTTTTTTGGGGGGTATTTTTTGAACTTTTGAATAAAAATACCCAGATTACTGCAAATGAATGTGACCTTTACTATTCAGTTTACCAATTTTTCCCACTAGTATCTTGTTGATTTAATCAAACAGTTAGTAGAATGGTTAAATCATACTGTTTGATAGAACTGATCAAATACAGTTATTGTCCTTTTTATCTTCTGAATTTTGAGAATACTTTTCATAATAATTTATGATTTCTGCCTTTCTGGTATGAAATGATAAAGATTTTCTTGAAAAAGTGATGATTATTGGATTTGGTGAATATACATATACTTATGATATTCCCCCTTTTTGGTTGCTAGTCTGCCTAACCTTCTAAATTAGGCTGAATGTTAATACTTCCAGCTTTCCTGTTCACTAAACAAAGTTTAACTCTTAGCATTTTTAGTCTAATAAAATGATAAGAGGTAGTCTGTAGTCTCTTATAACTTTTTAGATTTCATTTCCTTTTTCTTTTCCTTTTGCTTTCTGTGTTTCAAACATGGCCTAAAAGCTTTTGGTGCATTGTCAGGCCGCAAGAAAGACATCAGCTACCTCACAAGCCTACCAGGAGCATCAGAGAGGCTCCGGATATTCAACGCAGATCTTGACGAACCAGGCAGTTTCAATGCGCCAATTGAAGGATGCATTGGGGTATTTCATATTGCTCATACTATTGATTTTGAGGAGAAAGAAGATGAAGAAACAAAGACGAAAAGATCAATCAATGGGACCATTGGCATCTTACAGGCATGCCTTAATTCAAACACAGTGAAAAGAGTTGTGTACACTTCGAGCGGATCTACTGTCATGTTTAGTGGAGAAGATTTAAGAGTAGTGGACGAGTCATCATGGACTGATGTAGATTTTGTTAGAGGTCTAAAGATTTTAGGAGCTTCGTATTACATTTCAAAGACATTAACTGAAAGAGCAGCACTAGAGTTTGCAGAAACACATGGATTGGAGCTTGTCACTGTAATTCCTACTTTTATTCATGGTCCTTTTATTACTCCTCATTGCCCTGGTTCGGTGCGCACTTCAATGGCTATGATGTTTGGTATGTACTTTGTTCTCATAACTAGTTTTTGTTTTGTTCTGGATATAGTAGAAGATCTTAGGTCCCCATTGAACATGGGAATGGACCTTGGAATACAATGTAATCTCTCTTTTGATATGCGCAAAATGGATGGAAGTGTCATTCCATTCAGCTTATTTCCATCCGGTCCAAACCAGACGTCTGTAGCTAATTCAAATATTCTGCAGTAGAAGCAACGTGAGCGAGAAATGAATAGCGAGTTTTCGTCAAACTATATAGGCAACTAGCTTAAACCTATGCTTCATATCTGCATTTCTTGATTAATTGAAAGCCTTCATATATCACCTTGATAGTCATTCCAAGTTTATTTAAATTTATTTTATTTAATCTTATTATAGTTGGTAGGGGTCCTAGGGGAGCATAAAACCTAATCAAAAACTCAACAAGGAAATAAAACAATAACAAATACAAGATAAAGTCCCTTCTGAGGCTAGATCAAATAATCCCTCCACTGAGGCTCAAGACTCTGATCACTACCATGAAGGGGAAGGGGTATGATACCACTAGAGCTAAAGCTTGTTGGTCATTCCTAGTCATACCTTAATCCTTACAATGTTTTCAATCTGAGCAGGTGATCAGAACCAATTTGAATTTTCTGCTAATACCGGTTTTGTGCACGTGGATGATGTGGCCAGTGCACACATCTTCCTTCTTGAATATCCTAATGCTAAAGGGAGGTACATTTGTTCGGGCCGTAGATAAAACGACTGATGAGCTGTCTAAATTTCTTTCAACAAGATATCCTGAATATCAAATAACCATCATCTGGGTACGTTCTTGGGTTTTGTGTTAACTTTTCTTATTCATCTTTAAAGAAGATTTAACTGAGTGACTACTATAATTATTCTGCAGATTCTTGAAGCAACTGAAAGATTCTAAATATTCTCGCCTCTCGTCAGAGAAGCTCTTAGGCACTGGATTCAAATATAAGTATAGCCTTGAGCAAATGTATGAAGATGCAATTCAATGCTGCAAACAAAAGGGTCTTCTCTAATTCATGTTTGTCAAAGTTCTTAGAACATCTGTTATCTTCATTCTTTAAACTATTTCCCCCCTCCCCACATTGTTTTTCTATTATATTCTTATTTTCAAGTCCTCGAATTGCATAAGATTTACATTGTGTCATGCATTTGGATGGTCACACAAGTGGTTGAATATCCTTAGGTAGCTTTGTTTGCAACTAGTACAATAGATCATGTGTAATTTTTGTCTGTTCATTGATTTCAAATTCTATAAATGTATCTTGGTTGAAAAGATTGTTCAGATTTTCTAATGCAGCCAAGCTACATCAAAGTTATATGTAAATTCTTTAGAAACCAGTGTGGTAATAAGATGATGACTAGTTTCTTGATAGTTTAGAGTAATTTAGATAGAAAAAAATAGAAAAATTTCACCATTGTAAATATCGTTTGAAACTTCCCTCCTTTTGGTTGAATATTGAGAATCTGGTTAATGCAGCCAACATACATGGTTTTATTTGATGTGGACAAGTAAAGCTTGTTATAGCTGGATGTTGAATTCATTGTTTTGTTCGATTTGCTACTCCAACCCTTAGTTTTGAGAATCGGTGCTTACTCGCGTTAGGTATGGCATTAATGTTCTACGTATTTTTTTTTTGAATAATCAAGAGGACTGCAACTCTAGTGCAGCTATGCAGCTATAGGTAGCTGCAATACCTTTAGTACTAGATAGACGTTAATATTCGTTAAAACAAAGTGAAAAGAAAAGTAGATTCTCTTTTTCGGATGGAGTTAGTATGCATAAAGGTGGCATATTCCCTCCAGAGAATGTCTAATGCAGCCCACTACATTAAATTGTGTATTCCTAATAGGGTCACTGACATGGGTGAAGTCCGTGGCCAACTAGCCAGCTGTTAGGGAACATGATATATGGTAATGTTTACATGGTCCTTAGTTTGAGAATTAATGCTCTCTCTGTTAGGTATGGAATGCAGTACTCATGTATTAATCTTATTCCTTATTGTCCTTTTTAATTACTTCTATGTTGTCATATGGGATTCATTTCACACTATTCCAACTAGTTTGAGATAAAAGGTGTTGTTGAGTCGATTTGAGTTAAGAATCAAGAAGATTGCATATCTAGTGCAGTTATAGTTAGCTGCAATGCCTTATCAAAAAAAGGTCTAAGAAAACGTGAACTCTCTTTTTCAGACGGAGTCTCACATCGGAACACATGGGATGGGATTGACTAGATATATATAGTATATAAGGTTTGCACTCTGCTTCCTAAATTACCAATAATTTGTCATAACTTTTAGACAAGTCTGTAATGTGCTAAGATGACTCAACTGGTCCTCTTAGAACGTGAATTGAGCCTTACTTTTGTTTGGACCAACTCGTTACAATAAAGTTGAAGAATGTCCTTCGAGACTGAGAATATGTCTAATGCAGCCCCATTGCAGTAACATTGTTTATTTGTAGCAGCATCAGTGATACTGGAACATGTGGGATGACAGGATTGTATATAAGGTTTGAACTCTACTTCCTAAAGTAGGAATAACTTGTCGTAATTTTTAGGTATGCATGTGATAGACTAAGATGACCCAATAAGTCCTCTTAGTAAGTTTGGACACTATTGTTGCAATGAAGTTGAAGAATGTCCTTTCGGGCTAGAGACTATGTCCTAATGCAGCAGCCCCATTACATCAAACCTTGTGTATATTTGTAACATCATCACAGAAATTGGTGAAGTCCTTGACAAACTAGCCGGCTGTTAGGGAACATGATATATGGTCATGTGTGATGCTTTTTGATCTTATTAACCAAATTTTGTTTAGAACTGTTCAAGAAAAGCAACAAGTTTAGAAAAAACAAATAGTGATGAGATAGATTTCTCTGTGTCTCTATCTTTGTCTCCTGATTTTTTTTGTGAAAATGCTTGTACTTGATGGATGAAGTTTTGGTTTGGTTTCTGATTGACTATGACCCATCACCCATGCAATCAATGACTGAGTTGGCATGGGTCAAGGCCCCAGCTTTTGTTTTCAATATTTTTATAGGACTTGTTTTCATATTAGCCTTAGTCCCCACCTTTTTTTGGAGTATTAGTTTTCTCTAAAAATAATTTAGTTATAGCTATATTATTAAGGGGTAGAGCAAGACGGTAGTTGGTAGTTATTTTAGACTCTTATTTTCCACCACCATTATCTATCATCCCTAATTTTTCTCATTTTTTTATATTTTTTATTTGCACACAATTATATGTTCCAGGTAATTAGTATATGTATTTTTGCATAAATTTAGTGTACACTCGATAAAAGTAAAAGTTGATTTCGCTTCTTAGCAATGATGTATATATCAATTTAAATAATAATATTATCTATAATACTCCAAGAAAGTATATACAATTTATTACTAACTCCAATTTTTATAATTTTAGAAATATATTTATATATGCTTAATTATTAATTCTAAAAATGGTCAATTTGACTTTAAAAAGTCAAAACTGAACAATTAATTTGGAACAGATGGGGTATATTTTAATTTTTGAAATTAATTTACTAGCCCCTAGTACCATCTGAGATGAAGTCTTAACTCTATCTGTTTGCAGTTTTCACACATAATTAAGTTATTAAAATTGTAATTATCTCCATTGATTTGGTTTTATTGATAAAAAAGTTAAATAATTATATTTGAGGATTATTATGATAATATTCCAAGGAGGTGAAACAAAAATCCAATTTTAAAAGTAATAAAGAATATATATATATAGATTCCATCTTATTCCGCGTTTGGGTTGGGAAATGGAAGAGCTGCCAATTGTTGGAAACACGTTGAGGCAGAGGCAGAGGCAGCAGCTGGGTCCAAGTCAACATTTCTAAGATTGGAAATTTGGAACCATCGATCACAACTTATTCTGTTTTTTTATAATCATTTTTTATTTCATTTCTAATAATTTTTAGTTGAATTATGCATTTATTTTACCTACTTTTTAACCTCAATTTGGACGGCTGCCATTTTTATTTTTTATTTTTATTATTCTCTTGTTTTGATTACTCTATCCGTCTCAAAATTAGAAATATATTTGTAAAACAACGACGGTTAAAGATAATTTTATTTTCTTAAATATAGTCTTAGTATTAGTTAGAAATTCAACTATAGTGGTGTCATATTGAAAATGAGAGTAAAAAAAATAATAATAAATTAAGAACATCATGTCACTTTATAGTTTTAAAATAAAAATATCTCTAATTTTTGAAACGGACTAAAAAGAAAAATATACTCCCTCCGTCCCAAATTAATTGCTCAATTTTGACTTTTTTAAGTCAAATTGACTATTTTTAGAATTAATAATTAAGCATGTATAAATATATTTCTAAAATTATAAAAATTGGGATTAGTAAAAAATTATATATACTTTCTTTTGGTTATAATCTCATTCACCTATATTTTAGCAAAAATAGTAAAAAAATTAGTTTTAAAAATGGTCAATTTAATTTTATAAAGTTAAAACTGAGTAATTAATTTGGGACGGAGGGAGTATCTTTAATTTTAGAATAGAGAGAATGTTTGTTAGTGGGTTTGTAAAAGCTGAGTTATTTTTTAACACACTAGGAAAAAAAAAGAATAAAAATCTTGTTTTGCGGGTCGCATTTCGTACAATATTTTGTATAATTATGTACGCAGAATATAAGATTGTGAATGTTTTTTTCAGTTAAGAGTTGTTGAAACTTATGTTTTTCTCTTATGACTGTCTAACATTAATGTTCATCCAAGTTATATTTAAGTTCATGGATTTATATGACTGCGACTGCCTAAAAGATTCCATTAATTTGGTTATCCTTTAATTAAATTTTTCACTGTCAGTAACTAGAATTAGTAAAAAAAATTAATTGTTTAGATAATAATCCCTTCATTCCATAATAATAGACTTTTTAGAGAAAAAAATTATTTTAATTTATTTATCGTTTACAACTTTTTAAGAGAATAAATTATTTACTTTCCTATATCACCCTTTAACTTCTTTAATTGTCCCAATAAATTTTCACTCGTATTAGTGGTTTTTAACTTTTTATAAAAGGGTGATAATAAAATTTTATACAAATTTTAATTGTTAAATAATAATATTAAATGACTTTCTTAATTAATGTGCATGAAATTAAAAAAATTATTATTATGGAATGAAAAGAGTATAAACAAGTGATGCGTTATTAATATAAAGAATATTTTCTTATTAAGAGGAGGTAGTTTATTAGTCTTGAATGGATTATTTTTTGTTTAAAAATAATTATTTAAAAATTATAAATTAGTTGTTGAATAAATATGACATCAAAAATGTTTTTTTCATTGAGTTAACTTTTAAGTTAGTAAAACGAAAATGATTCTGGTCTTAATAAGTACTGGTATTAATTATCGATAAATAATACTCTTATTTAAAATTAAAAAAAGATGAAAGTTGATATTGTTAAAGTAAAAATAATATTTTATAAAACGTAAATATAGATTTATCGACACTTAATAATTTAAATGATATGTATTACTCTGTTAACATAATTTTTGCTCTGATAATATCATACGAGGAAAAAAAATTTATTTTCCTCGCTTGAAAATTATAAAACTTTTCAAAATTAGAAAATACAAAAAGAGAAAAAGGAAATGACTAAGAAGTAGTTTCACTAGCTTTTACTTCAACTTTTTTAACCCAAAAAAATAAAAAATAAAATTACGTGAAAAAGAATTTCTCGTTAGAAAGAGTGCATAATAACGTCCCCACAAACATAACGAACTTCTCCGAACACTCTCTCGCCTTCTTTATCGCTTGTGTCTGTTTCTCTCTTTGGAATTTCAAATTTCGATCACTTTTTCTCTCCTCTTGTATTTTCCAGAATTGGATTTTCAGGGATCGGAATCTCGGTGAGAAAGCCGGCCGATCATGTCATTTTCCGATTCCGATTCTTCTTCTCATGGAGGAGTCACAGAGTACAAGAATTTCCGGCAAACCAGCCGCACAAGTATGTTACTAATTTCTGGCTCCTCTACCTCCTTCGTATTCTAATTTTTAATTTCAGAAATTATGTGCTTAAAACGCATAAAAACGCACAATTTTGGTGAATTCTTCATCTGAAGAGTTATTAGCGATCTCAGTTGATGTATTTGTTGAATTGAAGTATTTTGTTGTGCTGTTCCAATGTTTGGAGGGGAAATTAACTCAGTCACATAATATAGCAAGTTTGCAGTAATGGGGAGAAAAGAAATGGAAAGTTTATTGGACTTTCTTATTGTTGATTTTTAGGTGTAGAGACTAGAAAGAGAATTCAAGTGCTTGGTGCGTACTTCCTCCGTCCTGAAATGAGAGCCCATCTTTCTATTTTGTAAGTCCAGAAAAGAGAGTCTGCATCTTAAAGAGATAAAAAGTGGTTGAACACTAGCTTTTACTTCAATTTTAATATTGTATTTAAATTGAGTTTGGAGGATAAATTGGAAATTGGCTACTTTTCTTAGATGGGATGACTTCTTAGAAGTAAGAAGTGGACTGCCATTTTGGTACGGAGGGAGTTGAACAATTCGTGGATCATAGAAGAGTAGCTACTAGCTAGTCCGGAAAAGAGCTACTGAAAGCTTATAATGAGGAAAGCCAGTAGATGATGGTGTTTTAAAATTGGCAGCTATGAACCTCAGATAGAGAGGTTTAGGAGAATTACTACAAGTAGATACATTTTGCTGAACAGAATTAAGGGTTTGTGAAAATTATTAAATTTCAGTAATTGAATTATTTCTTCATGGAATTTGGAAGGATAGCTGAAAGAGATCCCTAAAAGGGTACATCTGGTCTGGAAAACAGATTTTAGTTAGATGCTGAGTAGTCAACCTTGGACTGGGAAGAGTTGAGAGATATTACAAAGGAAAAAAATTGTTTTCTTACACTTGGTTTTGGGTGCTATGCGGGAACATGTAGATTAGTATAGATGATGTTCACTTGCAGGCTTGGAGTATTTGGCATGGGCTATCTGGTGGCTTTCTAATATAGCTTATTTACTTCAAAATGAGAAAATTTGTTCAACACATCACATTTTTGGAAATTAGAGCCTTACTTGCCTCTTACTGTCTCCATCCCACATTATTTGTAACTCTTTTTTTATAGCGTGCGACGACACGGATATAAGACATTCTGAACTCATATTTAAATATTATATTTTATATCTATTTACATATTTAAATATATACAAATGTTATACTTTAATTATATTATAATATTAAAACTATAATATTTAAATATACATGTCTTAAAACATGTGTCATACACTCTAAAAAGGGAGTTTCTAATAATGTAGGACGGATGGAGTATTATCCTTTTTGCTGATCATTGGCATAAGAGGTATTTAGTTTAGCTATTTTTATGCAGCTTTCTTTCATTTGGTCGGTCCCAGATTTTTTGTCCCATTTTAGTGGATTCTTAGTTGCTTCTCAGAAAGGACAAAAAATAAAGTAGTTTATCAGCTAGAAGGGTGTTTGTTAAGATCTTATAAGAGGAACAATTGTTGAAGATTGAAATAATTTTGGTGAAATACAACATTTGGCATTTCATATTTGTTCTGTGCTGCCTACATCTGCTAAATAATACTATCAAATATATTTGATGGTAACACATGGCTTGATAACCTTTTGATAAACAAAAATCTTTTAGTGTAGCATAGAGAACTGAAACTGGTATATGTGGTACGTCAGGTACATTAGAACACAGAGCTTGGTTATATTTTCACTAAATGCGTACTGTAGACATTTAATATAACATACATGCTGAGAATGACGGATAGTAAATTTAATTCTATGCATTCTACATTGGTTTGGGTTGGGGCCACATTATTTTACTTTTTGCTATTTTTTAGAAGTGTGAACCCATTATCCTGAAACTTTCTGGAACCATCATTTACGGCACAATTGTTTGTTTTTCATATTTAGGGTTATTGCATGAAATGCTCAGGTCATCCAAAACAGGGGATTCAAAATCTTGGAAGGTATGCGTCGTCAAATTACTCTAGATTCTTTTTTTGCTCTTCCTATTTTAGCAACTTTTTCTCCTACTTAATATATACATAGGGAGTTGATATTTCGCAAGTAAAAATGTTATTTTCCCAGCTCCTACTCACATGAATAGTAAGTTGAGTTCACTCTAGTGTGAGAGAGGAACTTGAGTAAATACAATTCCCTATATGTGTGTGTGTACATGTGTGTTTGTGTGTGTGTGTGTATATATATATATCCACATATATGCTTCTTGCCCTAGGGCAGGAATTATGCAATCATACACAAACTAATATACTCCATATTGTTTGAAACCTTTACTGGGAATTTCATAACTGATCTATTATATTTATTTTTGTTGAAGTGTTTCCTAGGACCCACTAGTGGTCAGCTTACTTCAGTTCTTGATTTGAAATTTTCAAGGATGATTTCACCCTTTTGGAGCTATCTATATTTGCTGAGAGATTTCACTTGGTGTTTTCTATTTAAGCTCCAACTCTACTTGCCTACTTGGAGAAAGGAAAAAATGCACATTAGCTTGAAATAAAAGTCTTTATCAGTTCTTTCAGTGTTGGACTAAGAATCTATTATTGTTTACATCGGGAAAAACATATTACAGACACTTTGAGTACTGCTACGCAACTTTTCTATGTGGACATAATTAGAAGAATATATTTCATTATTTTGGACGCTTAGTTTTAACCTGATAGTTTGGTAACTCTCTCTACCTTTCATGTGACGGAACACGACAAAATAATGGGTTAGACTAGAAAAGACAATAAGTTTATGTTCCTTCCTGGATTTAGGGTAAGGTTATCGTAGAGTTCTGGCCCACAGAAAAACTTCTCTTCAGATAATTGTGCCGCATAATGCATGTCCTTTTCTTATAAAACTAAAAAATGATGGTAAATATCAGTTGTGATAATTAAAGTGAGAGACAAAAGGATGCTGTTTGTAAAAAGTTAAATGTCAATTGGAGGTATATTTCCTCACATCAATGTTGGGGGTGTTGGTGAGGCATTTGCATAATCGAATAAAATGTTTCCCTCCTCAATTGAACAAGTTTAACTTTCTAAACATGTTTGTTTTATGGTCTCCAACATGCACGCCAGATGACTTCTTGGTTGGTTGGTTGGTGCCACTTACCATTAACATCACTATCTAGAAACTTAAAGTTGATGAGATGATGACCAACCAACCATGTATTCAGGCTTGATTAACTTTGTGCAGGTACTAATCATGGATAGAATTACTGTGAAAGTCATGTCTTGCTCTTGCAAAATGGCAGATATAACAGATGAAGGAATTTCATGTAAGCATTCGTAGATGTTACCTATTAGTTGGAATCATTGTCTATCTATGTGTATATATATTTGTTTTGGTTGATTTTCTTTTCAGATTGGAATTTCCCTGTAAACTTGTTTAATTATTTTTTCTCTGTGCGGTATATGTCAGATTGGCTGCAATCAGAAAACAATGCTTTCTCTGCATGTGGTCATTTGTTTCCCACTTTTCATACTGACAAATTTTATTTGAAATGAGAAAGATATAATCTCCACCTTTCTTCAAATGCTCCTGTTTTGAGGGGGGTTTGTCACTTGTCCTGATACAGCTTTTAGTTTTTTTTAAGTGATCCTGTGCTGGTTCAGAGCCTGCCTTGGACGCTTCTTTGTTGGATAGCCAATTAGTAACTGGGCTGAGTCTTTTGCTATTTAGTCTCTGAGTGTGTCTTTGACAATAATAACTGGCTAATTTTCCTCCTCTTCCTGCAGTGGTTGAAGACCTTTTCAGGAGAAGGCAGCCTTTGCCCTCAATGGAAGCAATATATTTCATGCAACCTTCAAAAGAGAAGTATAATTACCTTCTGAAGTTTCTCTTGTTCCCAAGTGTCTGCTTATTTAGTCATTGGTTTTTGCAGACTGAAAGCAAAAGAAAGGACACTGCTTCCCACATACACTTTGTGATGTTTGCTTTTATAATTGTTGAACATTCTGATCTCGTTACCTGGACAATTTGATACCTTGGAATAAATATTCAAATTTGACTAACATTGCCTTAAGTGATTCAGAAATCTTAAGTGTGCACAGAAAAATGAAAGTAGAAAAAGGAAAAAAGAGAAACTAAGAAGGCTATAAATTGATGTCGGATAGTTGAGAATCTTGATATAAGGACAATTTATCAAGCTGGGTTGAAGTGTGGAATGCATTACTTGCTATATGTTTTCTGCCCGGTACTTGACCTCTGCTACCTTAGAATTCTGCTTGGAACTATTATTGTATGGATGGCCCCTTAATTAGCACCACAGAAGTATTGTATTATTAAGAGTGCGGTTGTTTTCCCTGTTTACCTTATAAACCCAGTCTTGCATTGGATACCTGCAGGTCCCCCCCCCCCCCAACCCCACACACACAATAAAATAAAATAAAATGAAAAATCATGCGCTGATTGTTGTGTTGGGATGATGCAGACAGGTTTGTTGGACTAAGAAATAGGTATTCGTTCTCAACACCTATATTTCTGATGGCTAACTAAGAAGATAGAATCTCTAACCTCGGTGAAAGAAAGTGTTTCATTTTTTTCATATATATGTGATATCCACTCCTTCCTTTAGCATTAGACCCATTGGTATAAGTTCTATTGCCTCTAGTATCCAAATTTTTGGTTTTTTGTTATCCGTAATAAATACATATATATATATATATATATTTGATTGGCAAAAGGTAAATTTTATTAAAACCCAAAGTAGTACATATGTGACAAATCCAAAAGATTTGGATGGGGCCACAAAGAGTTTTATTACTGATGCTCTCTACTCTTTGCTCACTGATGCTCTCTGTCAAATTAGGTATCTCTAGTGAAAGAAAGAATAATTGTGCTTCTTCAGGAAATTATGCAAATTACTTGGTCTGTAAACCATGTGATGTGAGTATAAGACTAAGAGCATCTATTTGTCTAAATACATGGTTAATTTAGGTTTGTATCTAGTCGGTGAGTGGCATGACTCTCAGGCCTTATAGCACCCTGCATGAGGAGGGCCAACACTGGTACTCCTGCTAATGCTGCAATTTGTAGTGTAGGTTAGAAATTATACCGGACTATTACTCACAATTATTCTTTCTTCCCCTGAAAGGAATCATAACTCATGAAGAGGCAAGGTTTTTTAAAATCACTGAAGTAGTGGCTTGCGAATGATTGTTTCTTCCTCTAGGGTGAGACTCATGAAGATGTTTGGGCATCTAGACCGATCATTCGTAGTGTCAGCATTACGAATGGAGCATAGATTTCGCTGTCCCGTTCAGAGCTCTGTGCTGTTGAGTATTTAGTTCATCTGCGGATCTGTCCACTACTATCGTTTTGTCTCCTCTCTCTCTCTCTCTCTTTGTGTGTGTGGGGATATTTTCTTATTGTTAACAAATACTAGTAGTGCTGGGTAACTCTATTATTTGCTATACTTGAAATTTCTTGGCAATTTAAAGTCATGTGGAGGTTCATTATCATGGAACCTTGTGGTATGATCCATTATTTAGTGAGCTAATGAATTATATCCACTGGTTGTTGCTCGGTAGCCGTGGAACTGCTAAGTTATTGCTCTTTCTAATTTGGTAAATTGATGTAGGATTTGCACAATTTTCATATAGTTAGGAATCCGCGGAACTGCAAAGGATTTGGAACTTTGTTGTCAGTGTGATGCCAATAAATATGTCCTATCTAAGTATTAATCTTCAGATTTCGCACCATGAAATTTTAGTCAACAAATATGTTCTGCCACATTGTTCATATCATAATCTGACTGCTATATTATGTAAAATGATTTTCACCTCTTTGTGGAATAGGCAACGGACATCAGTTATCTACTTGTCATTTTTTGGTATTAGTTTTGCTTAAGATGCAATGGTTTTGGGAACCTAAAGTGATTTGTATAATGGACATTTCATGATTGTTTGCTATCTCATGGCAACAGTTTTCAGTCTTCCTTTTTCTTTGTTCTTCATCTGCCACTTTTAATCTTCCATGTTCATGATGAATTACTCTTAAGAGGATCGACACTGATTATATTTTGTAATAACTTTGCAGTGTGATCATGTTTTTGTCTGACATGTCGGGAAGAGAACCTTTATACAGGAAGTATGGAAAGATTCTAGTCACCTTAAATCTATTCCACCCCCTGGGATCTTAGACCTCAGTTTCCTTGTAGTACTGAATCTGTTGCTTTTGTTGTTTTTCCTTGTTGCAGAGCATTTGTATATTTTAGTTCGCCTGTCCCAAAGGAATTGGTTACTCGCATCAAGAATGATACGAGTGTTTTGCCACGCATAGGCGCCTTGAGAGAGGTTAAAATATCATATCTGAAGCTAATGTGTGGTATATTATATCAATAGTTTTGGATTGTTTTGAAGATAGCATTCTGAATTTGATTTCTTCTTGTAATTTGGTAAATGCAGATGAATTTGGAGTACTTTGCCATGGACAGTCAGGTAGCTGTTAATGTCATATATTTCTTTTCTTCTGTCTCTCTCTCTCTCTCTCTCTCTCCCCTCCCCCCTTGATTGTTGTTATGTTGATCGACTTGCTTTTACCATTTTGTCAGGTTAAGAAATTGAGCCATAATAGTCAGTAAATTTATCGGACATCACATAGAGATTAACAGCCTATTAAGGAAAATACCTTGTACTTTTAATGAATTTTCAAGTATATAATCTTAGTGTGCTTGTTATTGCTGCATGACTAAGTGATTTCCTCTCTAGAAGAAGTACACCAAAGTAGGGTGAATTATTCAGAGAATAATGAGCATTGGCTTTGAGAATCTTAGCTCTCAACTCACCACCAGTATGTGTTATATAAACCCAAGTTTTAGTGATGGTGAACTGAAGTTATGACGATTTACTTGTCCACCCGGGTTTTATGCTGTAACAGTTTGATCATACAAAGCAGACTTTCTAAAAGTGATATCTTTGGTAATAATGAAAATATGTAACTTAGTGATGTTGTCCCAACAGTTGATATCTTACAAGGTCTTATCACTTATTAACACATGTAATGAGAATGTATTGTCCTCTGGTATTTTGTTGCAGGGATTTCTCACTGACCATGATAGTGCTTTAGAAGATCTCTTCGGAGAAGATGCTGGAAATTCTCGTAAATTTGAAGTTTGCTTGAGCACAATGGCTACTCGAATTGCTACTGTATTTGCTTCATTGAAGGTATGGATGTGAGATTTTCTGATGTTGAGCTGTGGTATATATCTTTGTTAAGATTTGATATGCTACTGTATGTTTCTTATCTTGCTTCTTTCCGTCTCAATTGCCAGACTTGTTAGACAGGCAATTGTTTTATATTTTAGTCTAACCTGTTGTTTACTTAGAGAATGTTTTATCATCTATAGATTGCTCCTAATATTCTATTGATACATCAAAGGGTCCTGACCCCTTGTTATGAGACTAATACGAAGTGATGAATGCCTCTCACCTTTAATAATGTTACTTCTTGCAAAAGTTTTATCCTGGTAACTAGTTGTACCATCATACAATCAAACAAAGAAGATGTTAGTTTGGGAATCTCATCTCATTCACAATATTACTACTTTGGTCTCTTATAAGTAACTTTGAGGATTGCATTAGTGGGAACTGAATTTTCCATTTTTCATTTTATTTGTTCTTTTTCCTCCTGAAAATAAGAAAAACTTGATGCTCAAAATTTGGATAAACTTCTGCTCGTCATAGATTCAAGTTAACAAATTGCGTGTATAGTTATCCTAATACGTCCATTTCATTTCATTTCATTAGGTTTAGAACACGTGCAGCAAACTTGTTTGTTGTTACTAATATATGAAAATTAAAAAAGCACGTCATAAGTATTTTTGTACCACTGCAGGAATTCCCTTTCGTGAGGTATCGTGCTGCCAAGGCGCTTGATACTGAAGAAACAACATTCCGAGACTTGGTTCCTACAAAGCTTGCTGCTTCTGTGTGGAACACTATTTCAACGTATAAATCTACTATTCCTAACTTTCCTCAGACTGAAACATGTGAATTACTCATTTTGGACAGATCTGTTGATCAGGTAAAACCATTTTTGGAACAAATTTTCTTTCTCTATGATTTATAATTTGATTTTGTTGAATATGACGTGTATGACTTTCTAGATTGCTCCTGTCATTCATGAATGGACTTATGATGCCATGTGCCATGATCTACTGAACATGGATGGGAATAAATATGTGCATGAGGTACATCTTTTTGCTTTTATGCTTCCTGCTGTTTGTTATGAATATCGGAACCTCTGGCAAACGTTTATACCTTTTTGTGTAGGTTCCCAGCAAAACTGGTGGTGAACCTGAAAAAAAGGAGGTCCTTTTGGAAGATCATGATCCTATCTGGCTCGAGATTCGCCATACCCATATAGCAGATGTATGTCTCATGCATGTATGTTTTTGATTACCTTTATTTGTGACGAGTGTGATTACTGACCAACTGATATATCAGGCTAGTGAACGATTGCATGACAAGATGACAAACTTTGTATCGAAGAACAAAGCAGCACAATTGCAACAAAGGTCGGTGCTAGTGATGTAGTACAAAGTTGATCTCTTTTCTCCTTCTACCCTTATATCTGTACTGATCTTTTATCTATGGTAAGTTATGAAAACTGTGAATGTTTTTCTGTTGGATTGATCACATTGATTTACTGTTATCATGGCATTGTCTTTCTGGAATATCGTTGTGATTATAAGAATCTTCCTGATTATTGACGCAGCGGTATAAGAATCTTCCTGATTATTGACGCAGCGGAAGATGGGGTAAACAACAGAAACAATCACAGGAATTGAATATGGAACTTTGCAATCACAGGAATCCACAAAGGAGAGATAAAAGACTGTAGAACAGCCGTCAGAATAATCTGATAATTCAATAATAATGAGAGTTGTTCCATAATAATAACCCTAAGAGACTATTTATACTACCTAAACCCTAAAATTAAATAAAATCCAATAAACTTAAAAACTAATCCCAAAAAATAAACGGAGCCAAAATAATTAAACCTACTAGGCTATCCTAATTAATAAATAAAAATACATCAAATATTTAAATTGTCCATATATACCAAAACATAAATTACAGCGAATCTTAACGGATAATCCTTCTCGTGCCAATTACCGACTATAATTGAGTTATTTCTAATTAGTTTCTTCAAAACACTGATGCACTTTTAGCCTATATGCTAATATCAAACTTTTAAGTGATGTGTGCTCGGAAAGATACATAACACCATGCTGTACTAGATATCCAAGTATAATTTTTGTAGTATGAAAACTACACTCTGAGAGGGCCTAGAGAGTATAATTATAGACTAGGTTCTACTACACACGTCATGTGTATACCAAATTCATGCTACTTTCACTACAGCAAAAGCACCAACTCACCATCTTGATTAAACTCACTAGATCCAAAAAGAATTCAAAACATCAACCTCAAAGGACAAGGTATCCGTGGGAATGCTCATTTAGAGGCACCGAAGATGCTCTCATGCGATGGTTGAGCAAGCCACCTTTCACAACTCCAAATTCTCCTGTACTGCTGCGCAGTTATTACGGGATCAAGCTTTACATTTCATTACATGCTGGGTTAGGATAGTACCTTGACGACCACTAAGCTTTGTGCAGTAACCATAAACTGTGTCGCTGTCCACTTAAAATACCGAACTTAGCTGAGACATGTTCCCTACTGGCAGATTACACATTGGTCATTTGAAAAGTGTCAAAAGCTTAGGCGGGAATATATCAGACAAAGTTGCCCCCTTAAGTTTCCAGCATTGAACATCATGGACATCAACGACAACTTTTATGTTGATGTTGATAACGCACACCATAATGACAAGGCTTAGGCTATCCTAAATTATCTATTCTTCAAAAAGCTTAAGTTATCCAAAATTATATCTCAGCAATGCATATTATGTTCTAACACACCTCTAATTATTTGATTCCTTCTCGCACATGAAGAGGCAAAGCAAGGTTCCTTGATACAAACATCACAAGGACCGAGTTTACTCAACTGCAGTAAGACTGACAGGATTTAGAATCTCAGAGCTTCTGACACAAAGCTCTGATGCCATTTAGAGCATATTTCATCAGTCATGATGCACTGTAAAGTTTGTCTCCCAAGTTTTTCATTTATACCCTGTTTGCAAATATCCATCATTTACTCGGGTCTTTACATGCGAACTTGAGTTTCATGTAATAAAGGGTGTGGGAGCTTGCCCGAAATCAATTAATGAAGCCTCCCAAGCTAGAATTCACAGGTTATGAGTCTATCTACCCATTGTTTTTTTGGTTGAAAGCTATACAAATGTTTAATGTTTATACCTTCTTCCTAAATTAGAGTTGCATTAGTTGATCAATAAGTCTTTAGAGACTTGCTTTACTAAAAGATAAAAGAGGACGAATTGTACCCTTTATGTTACCATCTTCAGCTAAATCCCCTACCAAACTAGCATCAAGGGTACTTCAGATATCTACTCAACCTCTGGTTTGTTTTGGTGTTTCTTTAGAGCATTCTTCCAGTCATAGCAGCGAACTTTCCTGGAACCTTAGTTGGAGTAGATGCCAGAAACATGACTTTAAGTATCTTAATTTAGGAGCAGAAATAACAGTCCCTTGTATGTATTTTTAGTTTTTTATGTATAGGAAGCAACAAAAGGGAGAATAATGTAGGAAGACAATATGATTTAGATTTTCTGATTTTATGTATCAATATATGTTTATAAAGAAATCTAGGTGGTCAAAGTATACGACACTGTTTGTGCTTTTGGTTGTTGAGTGATGTCAGATAGTCATCATCAACAACAATGACACAAAGATAGTTAGAACAATATTTTCTAATTGATGAAGCTGTGTGATGCCGTGATGGTGTTTGGGGTGTTGATAAATATTTTTGTCATAATTTCACAAGGTCGTTCTTAGTGCAACTAGTAGTAGGTTCTCAAGCATTTTGGTATACTAGTAGCTATGATAATAACCTTGTGCCTTTAGGCTTCGCTCAACTCGTAAATTACAAGAGGTTGGAGTAGACTACCTAATGCCTTCGAATTCCATGAATTTCTGACAATTCAATCATGTCCTATATCTATTTTCTTGTGAAGCAAAGTCTATGAGTCCAAATGCAAGATGCATCACCATGTTTTGGCTTTATCTTGCTATGAATTTGACCTGTTTGTCAATATAAGCTTGAAATTAAGGAAGTAGCTTTGTTTGAGCAGTTTCTTTTAATACATTTCTCATGTTAAGTTTGACTTTCTGTAGGGATGGTAGTGAATTATCTACACGTGACTTGCAGAAAATGGTTCAAGCTTTACCGCAATATAATGAACAAATGGACAAACTATCTCTCCATGTAGAGGTTGGTTCTTCCCTTGGTCAGTTTCAAATGCCTTATTTGTTTTTTCTCTTGTCCTAACAGACAGAAAGGAAAGCACTTCACACCCTCTATATAGCCTTGTTAAGGACCCCTCGTGCACCCAGCTTTGAATTTTAAGGAAGTTGAAAGTTTATTCTGCAGACACAAAATTAATAACAAGAAATTTAAATATACATGAACATGCATGATAATTAGAGATGATTTCCAATACCATTATATTATCTCAAATAAATTGTTATACATGTCAAAATCATCAGGATCAACCAAATGATCATGTAGAGAAGGATCATAAAGAATGTATTAAGAAAATGATCATGCTGATTCTATATTTGTGTATTTCAATCAGATTGCTGGAAAAATTAACAAAATTATTAGAGATGTGGGGCTTCGAGAACTAGGACAACTTGAGCAGGATCTTGTCTTTGGTGATGCGGGAACAAAAGAAGTCATCAATTTTTTGAGGATGAAGCAGGTAATTATAGTCTACTTTGGTTTGAAACAAAACCGCATATCCCTATATTTATGTACTGAGGAATGCTGTCAGTTACTAACTATTCGTTTTCTCCTTCAGGATGCAACTACTGAATATAAGTTGCGATTGATGTTGATTTATGCATATGTGTATCCAGAGAAGTTTGATGGTGACAAAGCATCAAAGCTTATGCAGGTAGTAATTAGATATCACATCCTGCTTTCTTCATGGTCCATTCTCTATACATAGCTAGATGCTCTTCTCATTATTTTTTGTTGGAATAGAAAATTTTGATTATCAAGTCAAATCATCAATGCAGTGTTATCTTCATTCTTTTCTTTGATTGTGTGATGCAAGTGATGGTTCCATCATTATCTGCGTGTATATAATCATGAACTATTAATTTCTGATTTAACTTCTTTTGTTACATTGCCAACGTAGACTTCATAAATTTCATTTCTTCATTGTCATTGAGAATTTGAGGCCCTTGAATTATAGAAGTTATATATTTTGATTTTTAGAATACGTGATTGCATTTTTGTTTATTCGATGGCTCTTTGGCCAGGGTTTTGCTTTAGAATGTGCATTTTCTTGGTAGAATAGTATGCATTGCTTTGAAGCTAAGGCTACTACCTAAGTCGAACCCAGTATCTAGTGATCCATACTTCACAAACACAAGTTTTCATAAGAATCTATCTGTGCTCCTTGTATCCTTTGACCTTGACAAGTTCGTGTTTGAATTAGGCACAGACATCAACCACACCTTGAAACTTTATGAAATTCCTGATGATATTTGAGTATACAACTTGAAAAAAAATCTTAAAGGGACGGCATCAAAGGAAACTCTTTGATTGCTGTTAGCCGATGATTTCAAAAAGAAACAATCTCTCTTTGTGCTAGAAATTCTCATAATTAGGATTAGTGTCTCCAAATTATTCTTTCATCCCTTCTGGATCACCAACTATAACATACCATGGTAAGGGTTATTGAGATTGTATTGAGGATAGGTCCAAATTCCAAAAGATGATGCATGCATCATGAAATCTTTGTTTATGATACCAACCATAAGGAGTCCAATGTCCTGCTGTCCTCAGAACTTCATGTGAAGTCACGTTCAGTATGTATCATGAAATCTTCATTTAAGATATTTTACATTTCAGCTTTGGAGTATGTTAATGTTATATGGTATTTTTATTAAGAAAAAAGAATGGTAAAGGTTCACAAATTGGAGTCCTTAGTGTTATTGGTTTTAAAAAAAATGGTATTGCCAATTTGTCACTAATTTATTAACCTTACAATACATATCAATATGTACGGTTATATATATGTCTGTGTGCGTGTGTGCGCGTGTGGTTCTATTTATTAGTCTTTTGAATAGGTATCTTGTACCTTTGTGCCTTACTCTCAAGTTAATTAGCTATGTTATTAGTTCTTTTAAGTGTTTGACTAGGACCAGCATCGAGACTTAGCCAAGGTGCTAGTATTATAATCATATGCGGTTTAGGCTCATGGCCTTTAGTCCTTGTTATATTATATGCCTCATCTCTGGAATTTTAGATGCATATATGATTATAGTTGATCTTGTATTTGACGAAAATTTCTCAAGGAAGTTGTTAGACTACATTTGTTTCCTTTCTTATAGTTGGCAAAACTATCACATGAGGAAATGAAGGCGGTGAAAAATATGATATTGCTCGAGGGATCAGGTAACAAAAAAACATCCCAGGGAGGTTTCTCACTCAAGTTTGATACCCAGAAGGTAAACTTGATATTGCTTATTGAAGTAAGGAGATATCTGTGCATACCTAGTTTGAGAAACAAGGTTTAACAGTTGCCAAATTTCTTGTTTGACTATTAGAGGAAGCATGCAGCCAGAAAGGATCGAACTGGAGAGGAAGAAACGTGGCAGCTCTTTCGGTTTTATCCCATGATAGAGGTACGGTTATAAATTTTGTTAACATATTATTTATGTTGCACAAACCAAAAGTTCGATATGTTGTTAGCCTTTTGTGTATTTGTAGGACGATGTGAGACTGTTTAAACTCGTATGACTCTAGGTGATATTGCTCCATTAGCTTGCTGCTTTTGGAATAAACTGTCTTTGATTATACATAAGCATAAAAAAATCAAACTTTGATATTTACTATTCCTAGAAGGCTAGAAAGATTTGTCTATTCAGAGGAATGGTATTTAATTAAATAGGTGCCTACATAATACCGTCACTTATGTCATCTTTCAGGAGTTGATTGAAAAACTTAGCAAAGGTGAATTACCAAAAAATGAGTACCAATGCATGAATGACCCTGGTCCAGTTGCCCAGAAGGCCACGAGGGCAATTGCATCTGCAAGAGAGGGTCAAGCTGCTCCACATTCAATGAGATCAAGACGGACTGCAACATGGGCACGACCTCGTGGTTCTGATGATGGATATTCGAAGTGGTACCTCCACATGTCCTTTTACAGGTCTAGAAGAAGACTTTTTTTTTACCCATTAATTGCATGCAAGGCTATAGAAGCTCGTGTATTTGGTTGTTCTTGCTCTCTTACAGTATATACCATCTATTGATGATCCATCGTCTCTAAGGTGAAACTTGTAGAATGATCTATTATAGAGTTCTGAATAGGCTGTCTCTTTCTTGTTTTGTCCTACTGCTTTTGCAGTGATTCCATTCTGAGAAGTGCATCTAGTGATCTCAAGAAGATGGGGCAGAGAATATTTGTTTTTATTATAGGTGGAGCAACTCGATCAGAGGTATATTTTTTTTAGGTACATGTCTTGCTGTAAGTTGTATATTAGCCCTTCAAGATTTTCTTTTTTCTTCTTTTGTTGTTTCTCAGCTACGGGTTTGTCACAAGCTTACTACAAAATTAAGGAGGGAAGTTGTCCTCGGTTCAACTAGTCTTGATGATCCGCCACAATACATAGCGGTAGTAGTTTTCCGGTTATTCTCTTTCTTCTTCCTTTATGAACTTTTTGTAGTTCAATTTAGAATATCTTCTTATCTTGTGGAAGTTGTAATATATCATTCTCATAGCTGAAATACTTGGGGTATATTTGAAATTGTAGTGCAAACTTATGCTCTAGATGGACCCCTTCGAGGTGGTTGGTTCCATACTAAAGATTACTGTTATGGAAAGTTGATCCTAAATTTTGATTGAAAACCTGCTTCAAGAGTTGTCAAAGAAATGGATATTTAAAATAACAAAGCCTAGATATGGTTGGCATTTTAAGCCAATATATTATCCTAATACTCCCCATGTGTATATAGTAGTAGTCTTCTCCTCATTATACTATCAGCCAAAAATAGATGTTTCCACATTTCTCTTCCCTTTATGACTTGATTCATCTAAGCTGAATAACAAAGCGGAGATATATGGTTGGCGTTTTTCTGGCTTTTGATTTGTTTTTCTTCCAATATAGAAATGTTTCCAGTAGGTTTGTGTCACTGCATCAGTTTTAAATTATGTGAATATGCAAGTATTTATGGATGAACAATGAAATGAGGTAATGACTGAGGGTCCTGAGGGAGGTTCTAACTTTTTGTCCATGCTGCAGAAACTGAAGAATCTTTATGGAAAAGAACTCTCGATCGATGACATTACAATATAGAATATGGTGCTTGATGTGTAGAATATATTTTTCTCAACACCATCAGGTTGGCCTTGTAATTTTGTTCAGTAATTCTTCTCCATTAGTTATCATAGTCAATATTTTCTAGTTCTTTTTCAATATAAAAGATTTGTTGTTTACATATTATGATCCACTCTCTGCAGCAATTCCAAAGGAAGTTGCACCTGTGACTATATATGAAAAATAGATTCAGGGATGGTTTTGTATACTCCTATTTCTCTCTCATGCCTGAACGCTAGAGCAAGGTAAAATTGTGGTTTGTTTGCAGAAGGTAATAGCCAGAAGATTTCATATGATTCTAAAACATTTTTCTCTTGGTAGTAAAGAGAGTAATACAAGTCACAAGTAGCAATTGGCCGTCCCATGATCAATGCGAATTTTTTTCCACCAGCCTAGATTGATCATTCCACTCCAAAATGTGGTGGAAATTTTATTTTATTTGGGTGCAATTGTATTAGGGAGCATTATGACATTATAGGGTAGTTAAATTAGTTCCATTATGTTACTTGTTCAAAGATCTGCCATTAGCTCCCTTAAAATTTGTATAATATTTAAATGAGTCAATATAGTTTATTGCAAAGTACTTTAGAAGATTGCCAATTTGTTTAGACAAACTTTTAATTGTACGTCAAAATCGTCCAAAATTGAAGCAATCCCAAATTGAAGTGGCAAGGCAATAGCCTACGGTAAAGTATCAATTTATTTAATGTGTGATACCACAAGTTTGAGTTTATCATTTGCAAAGTTAGAATCAACGGACACTAAATATAAAATTCTATTATAGGTTAGGTTGTGTATAATTGGACAAACGCCGGTTAAAAAGTACTAAAGATCATATCTGTACAACTGATAACTTTAGGGGACAAGTGTCAAAATAACAAAATAAAATGTTCCAAGAGTATACTTCTATCCTTAATTACTTAATTTAAATGTCAATGTTTGACATTAGAATAGGCTGGGTTAATTGGTTATGAGAATTTCTTCTTTGTCAATTATTTCTATAAAGATTTAAAAGTTAATAAAAGAGAAAATAATCCAATTTTCATATTAAATCTATGCCCTCACCACTTTAGTTTTTCCTTTGCTCTGTCCACATAAAAGAAAATTTATAAAAATAGTTATTCTATAAAAACAATAAATATATTATCTTAGTATAACTTTCAATTTTACTACTATCTTGTCACCAATAACACTAAAATACACACATTACATTTAATAATAAGAAAGGAAAAAAATTATAAATGATATTCAAATGAATATTTTATAGTAAAGATTATGAATTTTTCGTACATAAAAAATATTGAAATTTTCAATAAAATAAATTTTTTCCAACTCAAACCCCACCTCGCCCCCTCAACTAAGACTGTAAATGAACCAAACAGTTCGGACTTAATTAATTCGTATTTTAAATAGCTCGATTCGAGCTCGACTTGAAATAGAAACAATTCAAATATGAATAAATTTTAAAATTCGATAAATTACTCGAATATTTTTAAATTATAATTTTTTATTAATACTCGGATCATATTCACCCGAAAAGTTCAAATTGTCCGGGCTCATTTCGAGATCATTCTTGACTCGGTAATTAAATGAGCCTCAATTAAACTTTATTTTAGATTTAATTTAATTTTATGAACAAAATATGAGTCACTCAATACTCGGAACAAGTATTTTTTTATGTAGTGATTACAAATATCAATCAAATACCAATACAAATACGCATAATTTTTTTTCCAGCATATAAATACCACAAATATCCATCAAATAACAAATACGAATAGAAAATCTTTTTTCGAATATAAATCCTATTATATCGGGCTCCGTATATATCTCTTTACAATTCTATCATTGATTGTAACTTTTAACAACTTATGAGCATCAACTTGACAGTAATTTTTATTCAGGGACCAGACGCAAAATACCTGGGGACCATGGGTTTTCTTTACAAATAGTAGTTCTGTGAGCCCGAATTGTGTTGCCCTAAGAGCATCTCCAGCAGATGGACTATCCCGTAGACTATAATATAAAAATATTAAAATAATTAATAAATTGAGAATTCATCCAACAAATTCGGATCAAGTGAGAAATCTTGAGATAATAATGAAGAATAATACATCTAAAAAATAAATTAAAGAGATATTATCAATAAAAAAAATAAAATCAAATATAATAAAAATACAAATGATTATTAATCAAATACTTGCAATTGCTAAAAGTTAAAGTAATTGATTAAAATATAATAAAATATATTGAGTTATTATACATATTTATAAATTTTTCGATCAACATTTTTAATTTATATTCGGAGGACAATGTTCTATTGGTGATAGTTAAAAAAAATATCTTCCCACTACAATACTATCACTAATATAATAGTATCACATTAATAAGTTTGTAAAATATTTATAAAATAATTTGAATCTCTAATGTTATTTTATTTTATTTTTTTTATCCGTTGGGTCCCCATATTTTTTGTGTGAGTACTGACCTTTCACAGGAGACCAGAGAGAGAGAGTGTTTTTTGTGTTGAGTACTGACCTCTTCCACAGGAGACCAGAGAGAGAGAGAGTGTTTTTTGTGTGAGTACTGACCTTCCACAGGAGACCAGAGAGAGAGTAGAGAAAGAAACAGAGGTGGTTTTCTGCTAAAAAGAGGTGGTCTCCATCTCATATTCTTTCCTTTCTTTCTTTCTTTCTATCCTGTTTCTTCTTCAGCCCCCTTCATCTCCTTCTTCTTCAGTCATCCAACCACCTCCACTATCCCATTTAAATATATTTAAAATTATAGTCAAAATTATAGTCCACCACCTCCCGTTCCTTGATATAGTCTGCCTTGCTTGCCGGAAAAATCGATAGACTAAATTTAGTCCGGCTGTTGGATCAAAATCTGATTCCTAGACTCTATTTAGTCTAGGATTTAAGCATCTCTGGCCTGTTGGAGATGCTCTAAAACCCTATAAGCTTAGCCACTCTGCATCTTAAAAATCGCCATTTCTTTCCAAAATCGTAAGGGGGAAGATGTCACGTAATTAGGGTATAGTGGTATTGAGTGTGTTGTTTTTGATTAGGGCTTTGGGAGGTAATGATAATGCGAATACTACTGTGGATGATGAGTTTGATTCTGATGATTGGTGGTATGCCACAGATCCAGATTTAAGAGGATGAGTTGCTGTTTTATTTTTGTGGCTGGATTAATATGGGAGTATACACACCCACCACCTCCTCCTCCTGTGGATGCTACTGCTAGTGTGCATGAACTGGAGCCGAGTTTGGGAATACCTAACCAATTCATTGGTTTTGCAAGCTCCGGAAAGATTGGAAGCGAATGGGGCGACTTCAGGGTCAGTTTAATTTATTTTCTTCTTCAGTTCTGGCAAATATTGTTCCCGAATATTTCTTGTGCACTAGACTCAAAAACATAAAATTTGGACAAATCTGTTTTAAATTTTATTATGCAGTTGATATCAACAATCACGGAACCGAGGAGTATTCCAATGGTTTCCCTTTGATTGGTATGTAGGCTTTAGTTATTCTCATTTTTTTTATAAAAAAAAAATTGACGTTTGTTTTTATAGCTTCAAAGCTAGCATTTAACTTTTGATTGTTTTTTTTACTTAGACAGTTTATTGATTTGGGATTAGGAGGTCCAATTAATGCTGAAACTGAAAAAGAGCCTTCATTGTCTACGTCAGAGGGCGGTGACCCTTCATAATGGATGGGGCTACTGAGGAGTCCAGTGGGAGAGTACCAGTCGGAATTTTCTTAGGTGGGTTAGTGTATATTAATCATTTAACCCACTTAATTTATCATTATCGATTTAACCCAACCTACTTAGATAGTGATACTATCTAAGTAAATGGATAATTTAACTCATTAACTTATGGGTTTAATGGACGGGTTCATGGGTTTGGTTTAATTGCCAGCTCTAGGGACAAACAATTATGACTACCACCATTATTAGTTCTGAAGCTATAGGTCCTATAAAAGGGTCCAAGAGTGAATCAGTTCTCATTTGGCAGAACAAATGTATAAATATTCTATTTTTAATTGTTGTTTCATATGGAAAAGCTAATTTCTAGCTGATACTTTTTGGTTCCTTGTTCTTTTTGCTATGGAGGTTTCACCCTTACTTTTTCTGAAATATGGCTCGATTTTGCTGCCAAACATTCCTTATTTGTTTTTCCCCACTCATACTTGCACCATGTATATTTTTGTTTGGCAATTCCTTTTCCTTATTCTTATTGATTGTTGACGTTATTGTATATGTCCGTGAGTGCATATCATATTTTCTTTACCAAACTAAGATGCATGTCTTGTGTGTGTGTGTTCACCTTTGGCTGAGTGGATATATTTTTCAGTGATTTTTTCTATTAGGTGGAACTACAGAACCAACCTTGGCCTGTTTCAGTGTGATACTGAGGCTAGTAGGATCTTATTATGGTTTGGTCTGTATAGTATAGTTACTATGGCTTCGCATGAATGAGTTGATTTTCAGGAATTCAAATGCAGGCCCTGGTTATGTCCTTCGTAATCTTAATGTTCTTAGGGACGAATGGAATAAGGGTTGAAAATTTTGATTTAAAGGTTGCCTTTTAAGTCAAAAAGGCCGTAGAACCTTGCTAACTTTAGAAATGTCTATTGCAGGTTGCTCCATCTCAGTAGATGGCAATCTCGGATGATGACAGGTATGGAGTTGCAGTGCAAGTTTTCTTCAATAGGAATGGCTGGCCTAATGTATGTTTTAGTGTTATTGGGATAAACCCACATCCCACGCAGGAGAGAAATAAAACTTTTCTTGATTTTATATAGTGGGACTTCTTTACTAAAACAAAATACTCACATCATTTATTTTTCATTCCTTCCCCATCCTATTCTTTCAATCCAAACGTAGCATTACACTAAGTTGTTTGTATTCTGATCTCCAATTTCATTTTTTCAAAAAGCTTTTGCTTCTAAGTTGGAAAGGGAGCTTCCACCAACAAGGACTGCACATCCTCTTTGGCCTTAAAATGGAGATTCACCCTTCTATCATCTCTCCTTTTTGTAAAATCATGATTCTAACCCTTTTCATATCTTTATATAAAAGCATCTCTGAGTGCAATTTTTTCTTGGCATAAGAAAGATGCAGTGTTCTAAAAGTCGCTAGTCGGTCTCAGGTCGGTTGCCTACTAGCGACTAGGGGATTAGTCGGAGATTAATCGGATAGGGGCTTAAATGAAAGTATAGGGGCTGAAACGAAATAAAATGAAACTACAGGGGCTGATATATAACATTTTAGGGGCTATTTTGAAATTTAAGAAAACTTGTAGGACTAAACTAAAACTTTATAAAGACTATGGGGTACCTAACTGTAATTATCCATAAAATATAGATCTGCTACAACAGATCGCACAAATCACAAATTTGAAGAAGAAGAAGAAGAACAGATCGCGAAGAAGAAGAACAGATCGCGAAGAAGAAGAAGAAGAAGAGATCGCGAAGAAGAAGAAGAGATCGCGAAGAAAAAGAAGAAAGAAGAGACTCCTTTACTGTACGACTAGTGAAGAACTAAACGAGAGCTGTGGTTGACCGACAGAAAGCATGGGAAAAGGTTCTTTTTCATTACAGCGCAAGATGCACTTTGAGGAGCACAACACCATGGAGTCCCCGAAACAGCTATTCCCTTTCTCTATTACTTACGCTATTATTCTGGTCAAGTGGAGAAGACGACGCCGACTCCGATCGACTAGGTCGACAAGCGCCGACTAGGCATACCAGTCGCCGACTAAGTCGGCTGGCGACTAATGGAGCCGACTAGACCCAACTCTGCCGACCCCGACTTAGTCGGCCGACTAGTCGGCCTAGTCGCCGACTTTTAGAACACTGGAAAGATGGGATAAGCATGCCTTATAGAATACATATAATTATATAGGAATTGATGAATTAATAGCCCTTATTTCGTTATTCAACCAATGAATAACTAATGACCAGGCCTCTCTCTCTCTCTCTTAAAAGAACCAATGCAGAAGGAGCTAAATGAGGAGGGTGCATGAGATACGTAATCCAGAAAATAGGAACGATACTACTAAAGTAACTAACTAAACAAATCACAAAATTGTCAATTTCTTGAGAAAGATTGAACCCTATGAGACATTTAATTTGTTCGGGAATGCTAAACGCGGGTCGCCCAAACGCGGAAGTTAGCGTTAGCAACTACGTTTCGGTTAGCAACTGCGTTTGATAGCCGAAACGCAACGCATCTCTTTTGTTTTTGTTAAACACAAACTCAAAGGAGAGAGATGCTCTGGTTTAGTAGTGTAAATTAACCCAAACAAAGGAAAAAGTTATAGCTCAATTCCATTTCTTTAATACTCCATCCATCCATTCCGGGGAAAAAAATCATCTATAAATTCAAATAGAACTCTCTTTTGTGAAACGAATACAAGTGATTAGAAGAACTAATATAAGTACTTAGAAGAACTAATATAAGTACTTTAATGGAAAATTGGTTCAATTTAACGTATGATTTATTTCTTTCTCCCTATGAGTTGCAGATTTTTTGAGTGTTTGTTGGAGTTTTTTTTTTATGTCTTCTTAGGGTAGTATAGATTATACAGGGGAAGGGGTAAATAATGGCCAAAATTGCTCGAGTGTATCTAGAATTATATTGCTTTTCAAAAAGTTAAACCAAAAATATAAAAATAATAATCATAATAGTAGTTTATGTATTTATGTTTAATAAACGTCATGCTTTTTTTCACAAACTATTATTTTTGTATGATTACAAAATTGTTTTAATATCATATATTAGTACTATATAACAATTTATATACTTGTGGGTCATTGTGTACCATTTAAGCCGCAATGGCTGTAATTCTAATTGAACAAGAATCATACTTTTAACAACACAAGTTGATGGTAAACGAATAAGAGCATAACTTTCCAAATTAAAATTAAAATTTGAAAAGTTAAAATTTTGTTTGTTTACTATTATCTTTTACAAATGAAAATATAATTATTGTTTGACTAGAATTGTAGGGATTGCAAGTATAGTGTTAATGAATGACTAACAAAGACATGAATGCAGTTGATTTGAATTTTTATTAGAAAAATCTATATATTATACATATATATATATAACTAATTATTATTATTATTATTAGTTATATATATATGTGTGTATAATATATAGATTTTTAAATTTAAATTTTACATGATTTATTAAAGGTTTGAAACAATGAATCTATCTCATAATTAGTTTAATTTTTATATAGTTTATAATAATTATAATTGTATTAAGAAAAAATAAATAGATTTATATCAACTTTTAAATTTTAAATGTCAAGATTTACCATATTTATTGAGATGGACTCATGAAGGTAACATCCTAAGGCTTTGTTCGACAATGACTTATAACTCGACGCGCTTGGAAGAGTTGGGTAAGCAGGGCCTGTAAAAGTTGGGTAAGCAGGCTTTGCTTTGAAAAGTGGATAAAGAGGATAAGGAGGGTCTTGAAATGCAGGGCATGTAAGAGCAGTGGGTGTGTGTAAGAGCAGAGACTCGATAAAGATAAAGAGATAAAGATGGTGTTGATATGTAGGGTCTGTGAGGGTGGGGCAGTAGGAGCAGTGACTGCCGACTGGAGGAGTAAGGCTTGTAAGAGTATGGGCTCGATAGGTTGAGCCTGTGAGCGTAGAGGGTCTCCATAAGTAGGGCTTGTGAGAGCGAGACCTCGATAAAGAGAGTTTAGATAAGCAAAGAAGGTAAGTAAGGCCTATAACAGCAGGGCTCGATAAAGATGGTTTCGATAAGTGGGGCCTGTGAGAGCAGAGCCTCGATAAAAAAAAGTTTAGATAAGCAGAATATGTAGGAGCAGTAACTCGATGAGTAAGGCCTTGAAGAACTGACAGGGTCTCAATAACCAGGGCCTGTAAAAGCAGATACTTAGTAAGGAGGGTCTCGATAAGTAGGGGCTCGATAGAGTGGGTCTTGATAACTAAGTCTTGTAAGAGCAGTGTCTCGATAAACAGGTGGCCGAGGATCATAGGTTTGGAAGGATTGGAAGACGGACTGAAAGATGGACTGGAGGAGCAAGTGTTATTGGAAGAAGGGTTTCGAGAGTAGGTTCTTGGTGTTCCCTGAGAAAAGCAGTCAACCCACGGATATCCGTGGGTTGCAACTAATGCACTCGCAACAAATTTTCAAATCCCCTCAAGCCTCAACAGCACACTATGTTTTCTCGAGAGAAAGATATCAAGTCCAACTACATTATCAGCAAAAAGACACTCACATCTTACAAACGTCAAGGGGAACAACATTTCCACCACAATGATGCTCAGGGTGCCAATGCTGAAAAATGTGACTAGCATACATCCGTCTATGATATTAGTCAAACCATTGTATGCAAGGTTAATGACGTAATTGAAGATCGCGATTAGAACATTGTGGAATACTTTCCAACACTGTCCACCCAATGTCTTAAGATGAAAAACCATAAGAGCCAAAAACAAACATAGAATTACTAGAAGTAGTTTGCTTTAAGTAGTGGTGGTAGAAATCCTTTTTTAGGCTATGTTCATTCTACCACCACTACTTAGAGCAAGTATGATCACATTAGGGAAAGTTACTTTGATTACTTTTCTAGTAATTCTATATATATGTTTTTGGCTGTTATGGTTTTTATCCACAACTAGATAACAGGTTGGAAAGTATTCAACAATGTTCTGATCACGATCTTCAATTACGTGATTAACCTTGCGCACGATGGTTTGACTAATACCATAGATGGATGTATGCTAGTCACATTTTTCAGCATTGCCTCAACGAGCATCATTGTGGTGGAAATGTTGCTCCCCTTGACGTTTGTAAGATGTGAGAGTCTTTTTGTTGATAATGCAGTTGGACTTGATATCTTTCCCCCGAGAAATCATATTGTGCAGTTGTTGAGTCTTGAGGGGATTTGGAAATTTGTTGCGAGTGCATTAGTTGCAACTCTCATCCATGGGTTGCCTGCTTTTCTCAGGAAACACCGAGATCCTGCTCCCCAAGCTCTTCTTCCAATAACACTTGTCCATCCTTCAGTCCGTCCTACTGATTTCCAAGTCCTAATCCTCGGTTACCTGTTTATCGAGACACTACTCTTACAGGGCCTGGTTATCTAGACCCACTTTATCGAGCCCTTACTTATCGAGATCCTCTCTACTAAGCCCTTGCTTACAAGCCCTGTTTATCGAGCCCCTGCCCTTCTAGGCCTTACTCGTCAAGTCACTGTTCCTACAGGTTATGTTTATCTAAACCTTTTTTATCGAGACTCTGCTCTCACATGCCCCATTTATCAAGACCATCTTTATCGAGTCCCTGCTCTTATAAGCCTTACTTACTCCCCGCCGAGTCACTGCTCTTACAGGCTTTTCTTATCTAGACTCTCTTTTTCGAAGCCTCGCTCTCACATGTCTTACTTATGGAGACCTCTACGCTTACAGGTCCAAGTTATCGAGCCTGCTCTCACAGACCCTGCATATCTAGACCATTTTTATTGAGTCCCTGCTCTTACACGACCTACTTGTCGAGCCACTGCGCTTACATGCCCTACATTTCAAGACCCTCTTTATCGAGCCCCTGCTCGTACAAACCATGCTTCTCGAGTCACTACTCTTGCAGGCCCTGCTTACTCAGTTCTTCGAGGCCCTGCTTATCTAGATCTTACTCGTCAAGTTATAGGCCCTATTTGTCGTGCCACTATTTTCCATCTTTTCGATCCCCGACTCCTTGAGTCCATGTGCCTATCTAGCTATCATTTGGGACATAGTATCAGTAAATGATATTTGACATTTATTGCTTTGAGACATTGTAAGGAATTAATAGTTTAGAACATTGTTTTTGCACTCTTAGAAAATCAAGATAAGACGACGAGCTATAGTGACGGTCGGGACGGGAACGTAACTATAAAGTTTGACGGTCCCAATCTGGTCGTTAGTATATGGCTTTAAAGATTGTCTTTTCCGAGGGTCACCACTTAGCCGTCGGTATAGAGCTTATTTTTGGGCTTTTAGTGAGGGTCAAGAGCCGACCATAGATAATATGTTTTATTCTAGTTAGGGCGCCCCCAAATCCCTCTCATTTTTTTTAGATTGTTCATTATGTTTAACCTCTCGTCTCTCTCAATCGATCACCTCCAACATCACTGCCCTCATCCGTTTCTCAAATCCTAAATTGAAAACCTTTGTCCATGGATTTCCCCATCTGAAAACCTTTGTCCATGGATTTCCCCATCTGAAAACCTTTTCCACGACTTCCTCAACTCTCTCTCAAATCCCCAACTCCTTTCTCCTTCAGAGCTTAATAGGGCAAAACATTCGACTACTCTTTCAGAAACCCATACATTCATTTTCAGGTTTGGTTTCTCTCTCATTGAATATCAGATTCACCATTTTTATATAAACCTAGGGTTCTGGGGTAAACATCAAATTGATCATTATGTATTTCTTTGCTTTTGTGGTAGATTTTATGCACAAGTAAGAATCAGTGGTGATCTGCTGAGGAAGACGAGGAATTATCAGAATGAGAAAGCGAGATTTAGCTATTCTTATGCTCTCCACTTTCGCTATTTCTTCTCTCTTCAGGTATTCTCTCCACCTTTCACTTTATAGCCTCTCATCACATTTGATGAGACCTAATAAGACCTTTCAATCTTTCAAATTCTCGCAATTTTTATATCATTGAGTTTCTTCTGTTCGCAATTGAAAAGTTGTCTTGCTAATTATGTTGGAGTTGCATATCAGCACGAAGGTGATTTTTCATTCAAAGAAGTGTGGTATCATCTTACTGATGAATACCTGATTAAATACGAGGCTGAGCGTCTCCCTCCCCCTATTGTCTTTGATCTTAACGGTGACAGCAAAAAAGAGATTCTTGTAGCCACTCATGATGCTAGAATTCAGGTTAAATTGTTGGAAATATCAACTATTTTGTTCTTATGTGCTCTGGGTTTTTGATTTTATTTTGGGTACCCAGCAAAAAGGATTTTTTTTCTTCATTTTAATTGATGAACTAATACTTGGGAAATGTTGATAGCTATGTTATTATGTGTTGTGCCTTGTTTTAGAATATTTTGGTGTTTCTTTGACGAGGGTAGGACCATGATTTATTTTTTATCTTAGCCGTTGATTATGAGCATTGAATGTTGGGAAAAACAAATTTAAAGAACTAGAAATGGAAGAAGAAGGGTATGAGTTATCTATGTTTGGAATTGAACTCTTAAATTTCACAGTAAAAAAAATAAAAATAAAATTGGCGTACCACTGCACTTTTTCACCAATTTTTATTTTGGTTAACTCGATATCAATTCATAGATAACTATGTTAATGATTTATATTTTATCTTGGGAAGTCAGGGCATACTTCGACTAAATTCTTGTTTGCCTTTTTAGCTCCCACACAGAATGTTATGGGACAAGAGACTACAAATCTCTCTCTTGGAAGCTTTCTCTTCCCCATGTACTTGTGGCAACCATTGTTTCATTCTTATTCGGTTACCATCTTGGGTTTGTTCTCCGTTTTGAAATTATGTCACTTGTAGTATATTATTGGTTTCAAAATATTGTCACATATAATCATTGTGATTTGTGATATAAATTAAGTGGTTAGAGATTAAAATATGTGCTTTTGGCACTATTCTTTGGTGTTTGGTCTACACAGGGTAGTTAATGAACCCCTTGAAAGCATTTCTACTGATCTTGGTTTCAATTGGGACACCTTGGCGAAGGTCAGATATTCCCTGTTGTTTTCTATCTTTCAGTTTAACCTATTGTTTATCTACGATTAAGTTTCATAGCTATTTGTATATGTCAAATGATGGGCTGGTGGTCAGTATGTGTCTGGGTGGTGCCTTTGTTGGATCTCTACTCAGTGGTTGGATTGCTGATGGGGTTGGGCGTCGTAGGGCTTTTCAGCTGTGTGCTTTGCCTATGATAATCGGTGCTTCTATCAGGTAATAGTTTGCAGCATAAAGCCAAATGCGGTCAATTTACTTCCTCGCTTTATTACTTTCAAGGCAATAATTAACTGAAGGTTGGATTCACTCTTAGAGCTGTCCTTTCAAAATAAAAAATAAAGATTTGATGAGTAAGTTGTAGAGCTGTCCTTCACTCTCTTAAGAGTGATTTCTCAATTTATTGGATATAAATTTAGTTCCAGAATGGAAATCCTGCAATTTCAAATTGCCTGTTGTTTTTGAAACGTGGCATGGTTGCTTCATTATTTGTTTCTAAAACTGTGTTGTCAACTAAACAGTCCATACTTCAGATCTGTTTTTCGTCGCAGTCAATTTAAACGTGGATAACTTCCAACTTGTAATTTTCCTGGCCTATGATTGCAATCTATTAAACTGTTTTACATATTTAGAAATTTGATAACTTTCTTAACTGCATCTTCCTATGTGCATGTTTTATCTTGTAATATTGCAGCGGGGGCGTAATTTCTAGTTTCTTTGTTTGTTTTTGTTGTAAAGAAACTAGAGTCCTGCTATATATTACAAAAGTTTTCGAAAAATTTGTCGACAATCCAATTTTGTCAAATATTTGTTGACATGTATATTATTTTCCAAGAAATTATGCATGCTTTTACTTTTGTGAGATCCTGATGCATATTTTTTCAGTGCATCAACCACCAATTTGGTGGGTATGCTTCTCAGAAGGTTTTTGGTTGGGACAGGATTGGGTATCGGTCCTGTTGCATCTCTCTATATCACAGAGGTTAAACAGCTAATACTCTCTGCAAGATCCATCATTATATATGTACATTTATGTATGGACTGACTCACTCTTATGGGTTTTTCCCTTTGCTTGAAAGCAGGTTTCCCCTTCGTTTGTAAGAGGTACTTACGGAAGCTTTATTCAAATTGCGACATGTTTTGGACTTATGGGGGCTTTGTTGATTGGAATTCCTGTCAAGGATGTAACTGGCTGGTAAGGATGTGGATGGATGCTACCTTTTCTCTGAAGCTGCTGTTTATTAGGAAACACTTGGTTGAAATCCATGTTTTAAATTTTTTTTTTTTGCGTATATGTTTTTGGGTATGTACAATTCCATCTGCAATGCTTGCTATTTTAATGGACTTCTCTGCAGAGAGTCCACATTGGCTATACAAGGTTTGTGAACCTCTCAGTGTGTTCTGTATGTTGAGATGACTGTTTTCTTTTGTTCTCTCAACCATTGTCGTCTATTCTCTCCTGATTGTATGAGATCTCTGGGGGATAATTAGCGTGCTTGTGAATAGGAGTCAATTGTCATTTGGTGAAAGAAGCCGATGCATTTGTCATGTGACTTCATATTGTAGATGTCTCATGATTGTTAATTTGCATGTGAATGGTTTCTTCCACTCTTTCCCGCTAGTTTTTACGTATTCAAAATGATCCAGCTAATACAGGGAAACTGGGTTTAATTTCTTGGAATAGACTTTGTTTGAACTTTTTAGCAATGAACCACAATCTGCACATCGCTATTAGCACCAATGATATTCACACTTTTTCTTTACATATCACTTAGGTTCCAAGCTTTTTCTTCATTGTATCGTCAAGTAAATAGTCGTAGGTTTTGGTCTATTCCCAGAAAGTTTGAACATATTGGTCTTTTTGAGCAAACCCAAGACAAGTTGGTCTAATCCAAGAAACCATCCGGGCAAACAGATACTTATTTATTATTTTCACTTTTCTGAGTTCTCCTAAGTTTTGAGTTTCCTTCCAAATCAACACCGGGTTTTTTATTTTGAGCTGTATCCTATTGATTCTTTATCTCACTAGATTTTTTCACACACTTATATGGATACACACATAGAGAGGTTATATATATGAAAATGGACCTCAGACAATTTGGTGGCAGGGGCCGAAGTAAATATATAGAGGAAAAAATGAGTACATGTTTGGCAATATATTAGTATCATCATAAAATGAAAAATATCTCCTAAACATTGAACAAGTAATTTAAAAAAAACTAATGTTTAAAATGTTTAGAGAATTCATACAAATATGTAGACCAATTTTTAAAATGAAAATGCTAAAGGACCTAAATTGTGAACCTAAATTCACAATAAACATGTACACTTAATTTTTAAAGGAAGTTCTATGGTACTAAGAATATGGGTCGCTTAACTTCAATTGAGTGGGGCTATGCGTATATTGTGTATAGTTACATCCTACTTTTGTACGTGTGTTTGTGCCAAAAAAGGAAAAATGCTTAGATTTTCTCATTATGTGATAGCAAGGAAGAACTGCTGATGCTGAGGTTGAATTTGAGAAGTTCTCGGATTTGATTGTGGTAAATTTTGTAGTTTGACGGTGTCTTACAAGTAAGATTCAAGTCCGATTGAGGTTTTAGTATGGCCTTAGGGAGATACTTGAAAAGAGAAAAGCAAGAGAAAAATTTAAGTGTTGAGTGGGTAGGAAAAAATAATTTCATAATTAGATTAGCAGGAATTAATATTATTTTAAGTAAAATTATCCCTCGCTCTATGGAATATAGATTTAACATTTGTGCTCTTATAATTATTGTGGATGCTTAGTTTATTTTATACCGTTCAGATTATATAGACTTTAAATTATATATAAAAATTTACCTTTTTCATGTTTTGTTTGCAGTTGAGAACTTACTATTGGAGTTTGTTAAAAGAGAGGATTGTTCTCAATTTGGAGGTCATCGAAATGCGTTTAGAAACCTTTTGTTATCTCCATGCATATTCTTTTTATTTTACTTTTGATTAACTATGATTTGATGTATTTAACAATTGTGATGTAAATGATTTTAGATGATATAAATTTGTTTGTGATTGTTACAGAACATCGTATTGTGTTTGTTGAATAAAAATTTTATTATTAATATTTTTTAAAATTTAGGAAGGCTATAGTTAGGATCGTTGACCGTAGCTATAGGATCATAAAACATCAAACACATAGGATCATAAAACATCAAACACCACTATACCTACGGCCATGACCGTCATTATAGGACACTATAGTTACGGTCGAGACCGTAACAATAGCTTCAAACGTATAAAGCAAAAACACGTTTTTGGCATGTGTTATAGCTACGGTCATACGATCGTGACCGTCAGTATATCGTAGTTAAAGGCTTTAGCGACGTGACCAAAAGCTAGGGTCGATGGTCGTCAGTAAAACCTTTAGCGATCATAAGGACTATAACATCGTTGTAGGCCTTTTTTTTCTAGTAGTGTTGCATTTTGAGATTTGGTAACAAAAAAACATCCCAGGGAGGTTTCTCACTCAAGTTTGATACCCAGAAGGTAAACTTGATATTGCTTATTGAAGTCGGGAGATATCTGTGAATACCTAGTTTGAGAAACAAGGTTTAACAGTTGCCAAATTTCTTGTTTGACTATTAGAGGAAGCATGCAGCCAGAAAGGATCGAACTGGAGAGGAAGAAACATGACAGCTCTTTCGGTTTTATCCCATGATAGAGGTACAGTTATAAATTTTGTTAACATATTATTTATGTTGCACAAACCAAAAGTTCGATATGTTGTTAGCCTTTTGTGTATTTGTAGGACGATGTGAGACTGTTTAAACTCGTATGACTCTAGGTGATATTGCTCCATTAGCTTGCTGCTTTTGGAATAAACTGTCTTTGATTATACATGAGCATAAAAAAATCAAACTTTGATATTTACTATTCCTAGAAGGCTAGAAAGATTTGTCTATTCAGAGGAATGGTATTTAATTAAATAGGTGCCTACATAATACCGTCACTTATGTCATCTTTCAGGAGTTGATTGAAAAACTTAGCAAAGGTGAATTACCAAAAAATGAGTACCAATGCATGAATGACCCTGGTCCAGTTGCCCAGAAGGCCACGAGGGCAATTGCATCTGCAAGAGAGGGTCAAGCTGCTCCACATTCAATGAGATCAAGACGGACTGCAACATGGGCACGACCTCGTGGTTCTGATGATGGATATTCGAGGTACCTCCACATGTCCTTTTACAGGTCTAGAAGAAGACTTTTTTTACCCATTAATTGCATGCAAGGCTATAGAAGCTCGTGTATTTGGTTGTTCTTGCTCTCTTACAGTATATACCATCTATTGATGATCCATCGTCTCTAAGGTGAAACTTGTAGAATGATCTATTATAGAGTTCTGAATAGGCTGTCTCTTTCTTGTTTTGTCCTACTGCTTTTGCAGTGATTCCATTCTGAGAAGTGCATCTAGTGATCTCAAGAAGATGGGGCAGAGAATATTTGTTTTTATTATAGGTGGAGCAACTCGATCAGAGGTATATTTTTTTTAGGTACATGTCTTGCTGTAAGTTGTATATTAGCCCTTCAAGATTTTCTTTTTTCTTCTTTTGTTGTTTCTCAGCTACGGGTTTGTCACAAGCTTACTACAAAATTAAGGAGGGAAGTTGTCCTCGGTTCAACTAGTCTTGATGATCCGCCACAATACATAGCGGTAGTAGTTTTCCGGTTATTCTCTTTCTTCTTCCTTTATGAACTTTTTGTAGTTCAATTTAGAATATCTTCTTATCTTGTGGAAGTTGTAATATATCATTCTCATAGCTGAAATACTTGGGGTATATTTGAAATTGTAGTGCAAACTTATGCTCTAGATGGACCCCTTCGAGGTGGTTGGTTCCATACTAAAGATTACTGTTATGGAAAGTTGATCCTAAATTTTGATTGAAAACCTGCTTCAAGAGTTGTCAAAGAAATGGATATTTAAAATAACAAAGCCTAGATATGGTTGGCATTTTAAGCCAATATATTATCCTAATACTCCCCATGTGTATATAGTAGTAGTCTTCTCCTCATTATACTATCAGCCAAAAATAGATGTTTCCACATTTCTCTTCCCTTTATGACTTGATTCATCTAAGCTGAATAACAAAGCGGAGATATATGGTTGGCGTTTTTCTGGCTTTTGATTTGTTTTTCTTCCAATATAGAAATGTTTCCAGTAGGTTTGTGTCACTGCATCAGTTTTAAATTATGTGAATATGCAAGTATTTATGGATGAACAATGAAATGAGGTAATGACTGAGGGTCCTGAGGGAGGTTCTAACTTTTTGTCCATGCTGCAGAAACTGAAGAATCTTTATGGAAAAGAACTCTCGATCGATGACATTACAATATAGAATATGGTGCTTGATGTGTAGAATATATTTTTCTCAACACCATCAGGTTGGCCTTGTAATTTTGTTCAGTAATTCTTCTCCATTAGTTATCATAGTCAATATTTTCTAGTTCTTTTTCAATATAAAAGATTTGTTGTTTACATATTATGATCCACTCTCTGCAGCAATTCCAAAGGAAGTTGCACCTGTGACTATATATGAAAAATAGATTCAGGGATGGTTTTGTATACTCCTATTTCTCTCTCATATGCCTGAACGCTAGAGCAAGGAAAAAAAATTGTGGTTTTTTTGCAGAAGCTAATAGCCAGAAGATTTCATAATAGAAGTCACAAGTAGCAATTGGCCGTCCCATGATTTTTTTTCCCCAGCCTAGATTGATCATTCCACTCCAAAATGTGGTGGAATTTTTTTTTTTATATATATAATTTTTTTTTTGGGTGCAATTGTATTAGGGAGCATTATGACATTATAGGGTAGTTAAATTAGTTATATTATGTTACTTGTTCAAAGATCTGCGATTAGCTCCCTTAAAATTTATATGATATTTAAATGAGTCAATATACTTTATGGTAAAGAACTTTAAAAGATTGCCAATTTGATTAGTCAAACTTTTAATTGTACATCAAAAATCGTCCAAAATTGAATCAAACCCAAATTGAAGTGATAAGTCAATAGCCTACGGTAAAGTCTCAATTTATTTACTGTACAATATATATTTAATGTATAATATCACAAGTTTGAGTTTATCAATTGCAAAATTAGAATTAACAGACACTAAATATGAAATTTTATTATAGCTTAAATTGTTTGTAATTGGACAAGTGTCGGTTAAAAAGTACTACATATATATCATATATTATGTACAGTTGATAACTTTAGGGGGCAAGTGTCAAGATAACAAAATAAAATGTTCCAAGAGTATAATTCTATCCTTAATTATGTTGACATTAGAATAAGCTGGGTTAATTGGTTATGAGATTTTCTTCTTTGTCAGTTATTTCTATAATAAATTTAAAAGTTAATAGAAGAGAAAATAATCTAATTTTCATATTAAATATATGCCCTCACCACTTTTAGTTTTCCATTTGTTACTCCCTCTGCTCCACAAAAAAAAATTATAAAAAAATTATTTTATAAAAACAATAAATACAATATCCTCATATAACTTTCAATTTTACTACTATCTTGTCACCAATAACACTAAAATACACACATTATACTAATAATAAGAAAGAAAGAAAAATTAAAATATATAAATGCGATTCGAATGAATATTTTATAGTGAAGATTACGAATTTTTCTTACATAAAAAATGTTGAAATTTTCAATAAAATAAAAATTTTCCAACCCAAACCCCAACATGCCCCTCCAACGAGAGCTATAAATGAACCAAACAGTTTAGACTTGATTCGTATTCCAAAAAGTTCGATTCGAACTCGATTCGAAATAAAAACGATTTAAATATGAACAAATTTTAAAATTTGATAAATTAATCGAATCTTTTCAAATTACAATTTTCTATTGATATTCGAATCATATTCATTCGAAAAATTCAAACTGTCCGGGTTCATTTCAAGATCATTATTGACTCGGTAATTAAATGAGTCTCAATCAAACTTTATTTCAGATTCGATTTAATTTTATGAACCAAATTTGGGCAACTCAATACTCGGAATAAGTATTTTTTTTGCATAGTGTTTACAAATATCCATCAAATACCAAATATTACTACGAATAAAATATCCTTTACCGGATGTAAATACTACAAATATCCATTAAATAACAAATACCAATAGAAAAATCTTTTTTCGTATATAAATACTATTATATCGGGCTCCGTATATATCTCGTTACAATCCTATCCTTGATTGTAACTTTTAACAAACTTATGAGAATCAACTTGATAGTAATTTTTATTCAGACCTAAACTACCTGGGGACCATGAGTTTTCCGTGAGCCCGAATTGTGTTCCCCAAAACCCTATAACCTTAATCACTCTACATTTTAAAAATTGTCATTTTTTTTCAAAATCGTTTTATCTGTAAAAGGGAAAAAAATGTCACGAAATTATGTGGTTATAGTAATATACACTCAATATATAGACATTGAAACTCAATGTTATTGGCAAGGTAAGTTATTTTTGGGATAACTGTGTTATATTAAATAACTTCGCGTTTGTTTTTATTCCATTATGCAAGATTCACAAGCCTCTTTTATTATTTACAATTGGACAAAAGGCTAGTCAAATCCTATGCATAGCCAACCCAACAAATTAAATCAAATCCTATGCAAAGCCAACCCAGTGCAGTCCACACACACTTAAATTATACTCCATTATTTAAAATATAATTTATGTCTAGGCTGATCCATACGCATTGACATTTTCAGCCCATTTTTTATTTTGCCATATTTCATCCCAAATTAACCATATAGTAGACATACACAACATGTTGGCCTAGTTTGACTTGGCCTAGGCCTGCCAGACCTTGGTCTTTGACTAGATCATGTCAGACCGTTTACTTAATTAAGCCTAACCACTCTGCATCTTAAAAATCGCCATTTCTTTCCAAAATCGTTTCATCAGAGAAAAGTAGAAGATGACACGTAATTATGCTGTTATAGTGGTATTGAGTGCGTTGTTTTTTATTAGGGCTTTGGGAGCGAATGATAATATGAATACACCTGTGGATGATGAGTTTGATTCTGATGATTGGTGGTATGCCACGGATCCAGATAGAAGAGGTGTTGAGATAATAGCATGGGTTGTTGTAGGATCTGGGGCATAATTTAGACCAGGGATATGGCAACCACCATCATGATGACTATGTATCATCTACTCAAGCAGCATCACCAACTCACCATAATGCTATTGATTCACAAGTTTAATCCACTGACTATATAGTTCACATACCTGGGGAAGCCAACGCTGATACATGAAGCGCTCCACAATTGTATTCTCCGTCATATTATGTTGTCGGAATATCATTTATTGCAACTTTTGATAGGTGTTTGCATGATGTAAACTTTTCAATGTACAGGTAATGGCCTTTGCCCTTGCTATTTATAAGAAACATAGGTTATTATTATGCATTTTGACTCTTCCTTTGCATTCTCATATGTTGTTGACTAAGGATGATTAATACATGTTAAACTTCTCTTTGAAGGTTATCCCTTTTGCCATCATTTTCAGTTCGTGTGTAACAGACACATAATAATACTACTGTGAATCTCGACAAAGGTGTTCATCAATAAAAATGTTCATTCCATCCTTGATTGTAACTTTTAACAACTTATGAAAATCAACTTGACAGTAGTTTTATTCAGGGACTAGACGTAAAATATCTGGGGATCATGAATTTTCTTTACAAATAGTAGTTTCGTGAGCCCCAAAACCCCGTAAGCCTAGTCATTCTTTATCTTAAGAATGGTCATTTTTTTTCAAAATTGTTTCAACCGAGAAAAAGGGAAGATATCACGTAATTATGCTGTTATATAAAAAACAACACACTCAGTATCTGGGTATAGAAACTCAACGTTGACCATGTGGTTAGACAACATAGTACTAGTGGTACTAATATGTTGTTACTTAGACAGTTCATTGATTTGGGATTAGGAGGTCCAATTAATGCTGAAACTGAACAAGAGCCTTTATTGTCTACGTCGAAGGGCGGTGACCTTTCATAAAAGAAAATTTATATATAAAAAAAATATTCTATTAAAATAATAAATATATTATCCTAATATAACTTTCTATTTTACTATTATCTTGTCACCGATAACACTAAAATACACATATTATTTTAATAAATTTTATAAATGAGATTCAATCGAATATTTTATAATAAAGATTATGAATTTTTCGTACATAAAAAATATTGAAATTTTCAATAAAATAATTTTTTTCCGACTCAAACCCCACCCCGCCCGCTTAACTAAGGCCATGAGTGAAGCAAACGGCTCGAGTTTAATTCGTATTCCAAAAAATTCAATTCGAGTTTGAATCGAAATCGAAACGATTCAAATATAAGTAAATTTTAAATATTCAAAATTTTTAAATTATAATTTTCTATTGATACTCGGATCATATTCGTTCGAAAAATTTAAACTATCCGGCTCATTTCGAGATCATTCTAGACTCGATAATTAAATGAGTTTAAATCAAATTTTATTTTATATTCAATTTAATTTTATGAATTAAATCTCGTTCAGAAGAAGTAATTTTTTTGCACAGTGTTTACAAATATCCATCAAATACCAAATATAAGTTCCAATAAATTTTTTCCGGCATATAAATACTACAAATATCTATCAAATAATAAATATGAATAGATGAATAAAAAATCTTTTTCCGCATATAAATACTACAAATATCTATCAAATAACAAGTACAATAAAAAAAAATTTGCTAATACAAATACCATTATATCGGGATAGAAAAATCTTTTTACGGATATAAATTCTATTATATCACGCTCTTAATTTATCTCTTTACAATTTTATACTTGATTATAACTTTTAACAATTTATGGAGATCAACTTGACAGTAATTTTTATTTAGACAAGACCTAAAATACCTTGTGACCATAAATTTTCTTTAATTTCATGAGCCCAAAATCCCATAACCCTAGCCCCTGCACTTTAAAAATCGTTTTTATCTTAAAAATCGCTATTTCCCCCCCAAAAGCCTTTCATCTGAGAAAGGGGGGAGAAAGGGGAAGATGTCACGTATTTTAGTGTTATTGATTGTGTTCTTTTTGATTAGGGCGTTGGGAGGGAATGATAATGCGAATACACCTGTGGATGACGAGTTTGATTCTGATGATTGGTATGCCACGGATCCAGAAAGAAGAGTTGTTGAGATAATGGCATGGGTTTCTGTAGGTTATATTGTTTTTATTATTGTGGCTGGATTCATATGGGTTTATACACACCCACCACCTCCTCCTCCTGTGGATGCTGCTGCTGGTGTGGATGAACTGGAGCCGAGTACGGAAATACCTAACCAATTCATTGGTTTTGCAAGCTCCGGAAAGATCGTAAGCGAATGGGGCGACTTCAGGGTCAGTTTAATTTATTTTTTTCTTCAGTTCTGGTAACTATTCTTCTCGAATAACTCTTGTGCACTAGACTCAAAAACATAAAATTTGGACAAATCTGTGTTAAATTTTATTCCATTAAGCAGTTGATACCAACAATCACGGAACCGAGGAGTATTCCAATGGTTTCCCTTTGATTGGTGTATAGGCTTTAGTTATTCTTAATTTCACGTTTGTCTTCAAAGCTAGCATTTAACTTTTGATTGTTTTTTTCGAAAGAGTAGTCATAATCCATCCCTTTTACTGTTCTGAACATAACAAAAATGCCATCAATTCTTTTAAATATCATGTTTTTAGGACAACTGTGTTGGATCTGGGCAGGGAATTGATGATGGAATTTCTCCCAACTACAAAGAGAGAAGAGTTAAAAGCGAGGTATATAGAATTTGGCAGAATACATTAATACAAATGTTTACTTACCTTATGACTAACATTGAGTTTTAATGATTTTTGTTGTTGTAGCTAGCAGTTCTTCAAGCTGAATTGGAATGTATGAAAACGGAAAATCAGCATCTTAGAGGCTTACTAAATCAGGTGACTAACAATTACTACACTCTCCAGATGAATTTAGTTACACTTATGCAGCAACAGAATCAGAAAGTGGCCGTTGATGAATTTGAACAACCGGTGATCATGCTACTAATAATAAGGTTGACCAAGTAGTTAGACAACATAGTACTAGTGGTACTTATATGTTACTTAGACAGTTCATTGATTTGGGATTAGGAGGTCCTGTTAATGCTGAAACCGAACAAGAGCCTTCATTGTCTATGTCGGAGGGCGGTGACCCTTCATAATGGACGGGGCTACTGAGGAGTCAAGTGGAAGAGTTCAAGTCGGAATTTTCTTATGTGGGTTAGTGGATATTAATCATTTAACCCACTTAATTTATCATTATCGATTTAACCCAACCTACTTAGATACTATATAAGTAAATGGATAATTTAACTCATTAATTTATGGGTTTAATGGACGGGTTTATGGGTTGGGTTTAATTGCCAGCTCTAGGTACAAACAATAATGACTACCACCATTATTAGTTATGAAGCTATAGGTCCTATAAAAGGGTCCAAGAGTGAATCAGTTCTCATTTGGCAGAACTAATGTATAAATATTCTATTTTTAATTGTCGTTTCTTATGGAAAAGCTAATTTCTAGCTTATACTTTTTGGTTCCTTGTTCTTTCTGCTATGGAGGTTTGGCCCTCGCTTTTTCTGAAATATGGCTCGATTATGCTGCCAAACATTCCTTATTTGTTTTTCCCCACTCATACTTGCACCATGTATATTTTGTTTTGGCAATTCCTTTTCCTTATTCTTATTGATTGTTGACGTTGTTGAATATGTGCGTGAGTGCATATCATATTTTCTTTACCAAACTAAGATGCTTGTCTTGTGTGTGCGTGTTCACCTTTGGCTGACTGGATATGTTTTTCAGTGATTTTTTCCATTAGGTGGAACTGCAAAACCAACCTCGGCCTGTTTCAGTGTGATTCTGAGGCTAGACCGAGCAGGATCTTATTATGGTTTGGTCTGTATAGTATAGCTACTATGGCTTTGCATGAATGAGTTAATTTTCAGGAATTCAAATGCAGGCCCTGGTTATCTCCTTCGTAATCTTAATGTTCTTATGGACGAATGGAATACGGGTTGAAAATTTTGATTTAAAGGTTGCCTTTTAAGTCAAAAAGGCCGTAGAACCTTGCTAACTTTAGAAATGTCTCGATTGCAGGTTGCTCCATCTCAGTAGATAGCAATCTCAGATGATGAAAGGTACGGAGTTGCAGTGCAAGTTTTCCTCAATAGGAACTTCCACACATTCTTTTGAGTCTGCCAAGTTTCGCAAGCTGGTTTACTTGTTATGTGCTGTCAATCCAATTAAGTATGCAATTTCGGAAATTATTAGTAGTTAGTATGTTCGAATTGTGTTTTTGTAAGATTGGTTAAAACAAGCACACTGGCTTGCTAAGGATGCTATTATGTTCAACTCTTCTGTTTATAACCGAATTACTATAAGCGTGGGTATCCAGACCCAAAAACAGTTTGCAAATATGTAGTGTGCATAATAATAGGGGTGTTCAAACCGGTCGGTTTATTCGGTTTTTAGGGAAACCGAGCCGGTTCGAACCGGTTGGTTCGGTGCAAATATGAACCGGTTCCAAAAACCGGTACATACCGGATTTTCGGTTCCGGTTCCGATAGCTTGTTTGGCTTGGTCGGTAAACACCGAATCGAATCGCTTGTACCGGTAATTTACATAATTTTAAATAATATATTAAAAAATAACTTGAAAGACTAATTTTTTAGGACTTTTTTGTCTAACCATGTAAAATTAACTTAAAAGTCTTCTCTATTTATAGAATAGAGGTAACACATATATTAAAAAATAACTTGAAAGACCAATTTTTTAAGACTTTTTTGCCTAACCATGTAAAATTAACTTGAAAGTCTCCTTTATTTATAGAATAGTTGGAAGACAAGAGATGGTATATTAGACAATGTGGGATATTTTTTTGTCTAACCATGTAAAAGTAACTTGAAAGTCTCCTCTATTTATAGAATCGAGGTACAAGAGATGACATACTAGACAATGTGGGATGTTTCGAAATTTGGTGTGGCCTCCTTACATGTAATAGTGGTCATTCAATATGGGACTTATTAGACAAGAGATGGCATAGTACATTACTACCAAGTACAAAGTGAAGCCCTTAGTATTTGTCTATTTAGTTGTCTCTAAGTCTCCAAGTCCCATATTGGCTAAATTGGTAAAACTTTAAAGAAATGTTCCTTATAAATTGATTACCATGTAATAATGAATTCAAGATAACAAGTAATCAAAGCATGATTACTTATTAATATTGGGTTGTAAATAGCAACTTTACCCTCATCAAATCCACTATAATGAGACCAATTTCTTATAAATTGATTACCATGTAATAATGAAATCAAGGTGACAAGTAATTAAAACATTATTACTTAATATAGGGATGTAAATAAATTTAGGAAATCACATAAGGGAACTTATGAGTTATGTCACCATCTTACATAACTTGTATTTAAGTCCCACATTGATTAGATTATAAATATTTAAGAAAATTTTCTTTATAAAAAATTTTCCTTATAAAATGATTACATATAATAATGAATTCAAGATAACAAATAATCAAATTATTATTATTTAATATAGGCATGTAAATTTAATATTGGAATGTAAATACCAACTTAGACTCTCATCAAATCAAAATCACACACTAATGAATGCCAAGGAAATCACATAAGGGAACTTATGGCACTATCTTACATAACTTATTTCCAAGTCGCACATTGATTAGATTATAAAAATTTAAGAAAGTTTTCTTTATAAAAATACTACCAAGTGAAGCCTTTACTTGTCTCTAAGTCCCATATTGGTTAAATTGGTAAAACTTTAAGGAGATTTTCCTTATAAAATGATTACAATGTAACAATAAATTCCAATTAGGCCAATTTAAGTAAGTCAATATTTAAGTTTGGGCCAAAAGTCATATTGGTCTATCTTACTAAGCCCCACAATTCAAGTAAGTCAATATTTAAGTTTGGGCTGAAAGTTTTTGGGCTAAAAATCCGGTTGGGCTGAAAGTTTTTGGGCTAAAATTCTGGTTTTTGGGCTGAAAATAGTTTTGGGTTGAAAATCCAGTATAAGCCGGTAAAAACCGGAACCGATCCGGTACCGGACCGGCTAATCGGTCCGGTATACTGGTTCAACCGATATCGGTATCCAATTTTCAGTACTACCGGTATTCGGTTCGGTTCGAACCGGTTTGATCCGGTTATTTACCGATGAACACCCCTACATAATAATAGAAAGAGCTTGTGGCAAATTAGAGGTTAACAAATTCCGTATGAGCCTTCCTTTTGGATGTTGAGTTGGACGGTAAATATGTATGTTTTAGTGTTATTGGGATAAAAAATCCACATCTCAAGTAGGAGAGAAATAAAACTTTTTTTGATTTTATATAGCGAGACTTCTTTACTAAAACAAAATACTCATGTCATTTATATTTCATTCCTTCTCCATCTTATTTTTTTCAATCCAAACGTAGGATTACAATAAGTTGTTTGTATTCTGATCTTCAATTTTCATTTTTCAAAAAGCTCTTGCTTCTAAGTTGGAAAGGTAGCTTCCACCAACAAGGACTGCCCATCCTCTTTGGCTTTAAAATGGAGATTCAAAGTACAAACATATAGAGTACTGGTGTTTGAGCAGTTTCTTTTAATACAGTTTGACTTTCTGTAGTGATGGTAGTGAATCACGTGACTTGTAGAAAATGTTAAACACGTTGTCGAAATTCTAAAAAAATAATAATAATAATATCGTCTGAATTGAATAGAAGTCCACCTACTATATAAATTGCACAGGTTTACAGCGAATTCGTTTTCCAAAATAAGACAGACCTGAAAATTAATCTGTATTAAATACTATGTGCAGTGTCTCCCAAGATAAGGCATGCCTGAAAATTAATATGTATTAAATACTATGTGCAGCGTCTCCCAAGATAACAGGATATTATTTAATTTAAAGCTATAATTTGAGAGAGAATAAAATAATAACACTAATTTCTTGTAAATGAATTATTATTCCAAAGGAAAGTTTTTTTAAATTCATTTATAGGATTCCAAATACCCCTTTAAAAAAGCATATTTTCAATTTGAAAAGATATGAACCAAACACACCATTTCTAAGGGTCACACTAGTTCAAACTAGTAGCCCAAATTGAACCATTGTATTAGTTCAATATTACATCCATTCAAATTAACAATTACACCAGTTCAAACTAGTGACCCAAGTTGAATCATTGCACTTATTCAACGTTACATTTGTTCAAACTAGTAATCACACATTTACCATTGAACCAATGCATCAGTTAGTTATTAAAATAATATAATATATTTATTATATAACATCTGATTTTGAAAATATTCAACAGAAAATGGTTCAAGCTTTGCCGCAATATAATATAGGCTTAAATATATTTTACTACCCTAAACTATTACTCTTTTTCCACTTCAATGATTCACTTTTCAATTTTGTCAATTAGATGAGTAAACTATTAATTTTTTCCACTTTTGTCCAAATTCACTTGACGCGTCAGAAATTGCTTATGTGTCCTCTTGAGTGGGGTCATAGGACAAGGGTAAATTTGACAAATCATTTTTTATTCTCCATTAAAACAAAACAAGATAAATTTGAGACAAATCGATCGGCAAAAAATCCCCCCACTCAAAAAAATCTCAAAACTTCGATCGCCTGTACGACGACATAGGCGGATGAGGAGCCACAACCACTGCTTGCTGATGCGACGCCAAAACAGTTGCGGCGACAGGAGCAGAACAGAGAAGATCGCTATAGAAATCTCGATTGAAGGAAGAGTCTTCGAAAGGATAATGAAGCCAGGAAAAGCTTATGAAAGCACTTGAACCTTTTATGAAAGGTGCTTCTTCATCAGTCAATACCTATCCTTCTTCTTCATCTTCTCCTTATTCTCTCTCGTCTCCCTCTACTTTATTTTCTTCTTCTTACTACCCTTTTGACTCTTCATTTTCATCAGAACCCAATTTGTACCCTAGATTTAACTCACCCCAATCGTCAATCCATATGTTTTCTCAAGGGTTTTCGAGTTTTAACCAAATGGGTATTGTTTCAACATCTTCAATTGGGCTCAACCAGCTTACCCCATCTCAGATCCTTCAAATCCAAGCCCAAATCCAATTCCATCAAGAACAAAACTACTTATCCTCCTTACCTTCATCAAATGCACCAATTACTCAGAAATTACCTAGCTTTCTTAGTCCAAAATATGTCCCAATGAAGCAAGTTGGAACTCCACCAAAGCCCACAAAGATATACTATGATGACCCGAACTTTTTAGAACTTATCAATTCAACTTTATGTGAATATATATAAAAGATTGAATTACATGTTAAATGTGCTATGGAATGTTCATTAACATTTATTTATGTGTTTTGTTTTAAGAATCCAGCTTAAACAACTATTAGAAAAATAAAAGTTTTTTTTCTCAAAAAGAAAATTACTATTTAGGAAAGTGTGCAATAAAAACCTAAGCTCCCTAGAGAGATATGTTTGTCTTTTTGACATTCCGTTTCAGAGTTTATCATGTATACACGGTGTATAGACACATAATAGTCAATAAAAAATTTTCCGTAGAAAAATGCAGAAAGTTTCTGAGAGTGAAACGAGTCCGTCATATTGACTTTTCGTTTCAAGATCTACCGATAATACAAAGTGAAGTCACGTAATAATCGATAAAAGTTTTTCTCGAAAAATGTGCAAATTACTATTCACAGGAATGAGACGAAATAGGAAAAAGACGAAAAGAAATATATTTTTTTGACTTTTTGATCGTGTAATCATTTTCTGAGAAATAGTCATAAAAAATACTATTCATCGAAAAAAGTGCATTTTCGGATTAATTTTTCGCTTTACAAAATAGTGTTTATACGGAACAAAAGTAGTGAAAAGTCAAGTATAGACGGTAAAAGTTAAACTAATTGAAATACTTCGAGGCTAAGTAAACTTTGGGACTAAGTAAACTTAGAGGCTAAGTCTTGGGAAGATATTTTGTGGCTTAAAGACCATTATACCCTAACTTAGGAAATCCTATAAATAGAGAGCTTAAGTTCATTAGTTCTTCACTATTTTTGAAGAGCAAATTTCAAGTAAGCAAAATTATAATCAAAGATTAGAAAGAGAGAGTTCTTGTGAGTTAAAGTGATCTCAAGTTGCAAAGAAATAGTTAAAGCTTACAACTTCAAGAGGTAACATCTCCAGCCGTTGTTATGTTCAATTTTCTTTTATCTTATAGTAGATAAACTCAAGAACGTAGTCGTTACCATGTACGATTTTCGTTCTCCGTGTTCTTCATATGTTATTGAGCGAGTCGTTGTTATGTTCAATTTTATGTCATAATATAGTAGAAAGCTCAAAACACAAGTCGTTACCATGTACGATTTTTCGACTAAGTGTTTATTCATGTATTCTTGAGCAAATCTATTATATAAATAAGTTTATGTTATTTCGATTATAAAGTCTTATAATCACATATGTAAGCTGTTATAATGTCCAAATTATTTCAAGTATGAAATCCAAAAGCTCAAGAACATAAGTCGTTACCATGTACGATTGTTCGTTCTTCGTGTGTTCTTAAGCAAAAAGTCATAAATCTTACATAAGTAGGTTTATGAGTTTGTTATTTTTATGTTATTAGAGTTGATTAAGTGTTAGAACATGATAACATAACATTTTGACACATGTGGTATCATGTTTTACCAAGTGAAATGAAGAAATTGTGAACAAAAATCACACTTCTGACCTTTCTACCCATTTTCTAAATTTTACAGTCGGAATCTGCTTCTGAAATGTAAAAGAAAGTTGTAGAGGGGGAGATTCTAATGGATTTAGACTCAAGACTTACCCAAAAATATTTTGAAACGAAGAAGTTATGACAGTTTCTGTAAAGGACGTCAAAGTTGAAAAGTTTAAAGGGGCTTTCGGATTTAAAGGCTTAAAATGACTTTTTGAGCTAGCCACTTATCTAAGTAATTCCACCTATGAAAATAGTTTTAATAAGTTATAAGAACACTTATTAAGAAGTAAAATTCGATAAACTAACATTCGGGTACTCGTAACCCATTTTGTAGGGTTTTATAAGTTTATCGGGAAAATTTAGTTTCGATTCGAGGCAAGTATTCTATCCTAAACCTATGTGCAATTATTTCTAAGCTTATTCATATGTGATAGTTGATATATGAAAGTATATGTATGAAAGCCTTATGTGATGTTAAGTAAGATATGCTGATTAAATGTTAAGTGTTTAATGATATGTTATGCCATATATGATTATGTTCTATCATTAAGCGTGAGTTAACATGATCGTTAACTGAAAGTTATATCAAGTCAAGCATGTTAAAATTTATATGAAAGCATAAACTGTCTATTTGTTATTAGATAGATTTGTTGAGCCGTAATGCTCATTTTTACGAACAAACCTTTATTTGCACTTAAGAGAGAGTGATAAGAAGATCATTGATGTAAAGATGAAGCATAGACTAGGTTTCATGCTTTATGTACTTGTATTTGTATGAAGTCATAATAACTATTATAATACGAACAAACACATATTGTAACCAGTTATTATGAAATGATATTATTATTATCATCAAATGTTGTTATGTCTTTACTTTGATATAACTTAGAATTGTCAAAGAACTATAATCTGAGTGAGGATATTGGTAATATCGACTGATCATGTTAGACCGATACTCTGAAGTTCAAATAGATAGTAAAACATTAATACAATGTTGATAAAAAACTATAAATCTGAATGAGGATATTGAATAACATTGTGAGTTCTATAAGAATAGAGATCTAGCACCGATAAAAAAACCAAATTCATTGCAAGGTTCCTCTGTTTTAAGTACAAGTGTGTTATTAATATTGTGAAATTCAAATAAATAGAAAATAGCGATACGAAGAGATATATCTATAAAGATATATGTCTAAGTGAGGGTATTGAATGATATTGAGAGTTATGTAAGTACTGAGGTTACACTAATGAGCGTCGATAAGGTGCCAAAATTACCGAAATGCGCCGCTCTGTTGCCAAGAACGATCTTATCATTAATGTTGTGAAACTTGATATATTGAAGTACATAATGTGTATATATATATATATATATGTATATATATATATGTATATATATATATGTATATATATATATGTATATATATATATATATATATATGGTGTTATCCATATATACGACTGAACTACAAGTTGATACTTGCAGAAAAAAAAAGATCGAGATCAAGTTAAGATCCAGGGATGAAATTAAGAAAATTTATAATTTTATAGTATGTAATAGACTAATTCAGTCAGTCTGATTATGAGATCATTGGTTATGAAAGATGATGAGTTAACGTTGACTCTTATTCGGGCGACGATCGTCCGAATTCGAGGACGTTATATATACAAGGAAGTGAGGTAGAGACCTTGGGGCAAATGGCTTGCTGAAATTCGGCTCTCAAAGAACTGAACCAGACTCTGGCTTGGCACATTTGATATAGCTGAAGAAGCAGCTTTTAACTTATGATAGAGCTGCTTATAAGTTAAGAGAAGATTTCGCTAGGAGCCTATATACGAGGATAATGAAACCAAGAGGCCATCTCGTCTTCTTGCATGGACAATTGATGTGTCGCCGTCATTTCTTCCTCCGATCAGATCTCTCTCTGTTCCGAGGTTCCACTGACGTGAAATTTTTTTAGAGATCTTTGGCTTTGGCTTTAAGCCACAAGCTGGTCGTTTTGCCAAAGTAGCTCTATGATCTTGCCTTCTTCGGCCCTAATCGGTCATTCAAATTGAAAATAGTTCAATAGTATTGCTCAACAGGGAGCCAAAATTTCGGCTTTCAATTAAGTAAAAAAAAACACTTACAATGATGATTTTTTGATCTGTTTAGAGCTGAAGATGTGGGAATTGAGTCCTCTTCTTCTATATCGAAATCCGAAACACAATGATTCATCTTCAATTAAGTTTTGCCAAATTTACCTTTGTCCAAATAATTTAAATTAATAAAATAATGAAAATATTATTATTTAAATACACATCAGCTTCCTATGGCCCCACTCACGAGAACGCGTCAGTAATTTTTGACGTGTTTAGTGAATTTAGATAAAAATAAAAAAATTAATCGTTTACTCATCTAATTGATAAAGTTTAAAAGTAAATCATTGAAGTGAAAAAAAAGAAATAATTTAAAATAATAAAATATATTTAAGCCCATAATATAATATAATGAACAAATGGACTATCTATCTAATTATGCAAAATACAAATAAATTTGAATTTAAATTTTTTTTGGCTCAATTCATTAAATTATTCGGACTATCCAAGATGTCGGATAAATCTAACCCATCGTCTTCGTTCACGGTGGCGGAGGCACTGCAGTCAATACTGGGCAATACTAGTTAGAGAATATGGTCCTAAACAAACTTCTTCTGGCTTGTAAGCTTCATTTCTAAGCAATGTCATAAACACTCTGTTCTGTTCTTCAATATACTTCGAATTACAGATCTTATCATGGTCTCAGAGCAACACCCATCCAATTTGTTTTTCCTTTAGATCTTCAAATTTTGTTTTCGTCCTATTCCTTTGTTGCAATTGATTCATTTCGCTTTTAACTTTCTGCAAATCTCCACATCCTTTTGTCAGAATCTTCTCTGCCTTTCTTAGGGTTTTCTTCTTCAAAATTGTTCATCAATTTTTCTGATCTCGATGCATAATGGTTAATCCTATGCATAATAATCCGTCTATTGCTTGGGGACGAGGAGCTGTTATCGGCAATGGTGCTGGTACTTCTTCTGGCAATGGAGCTAGTACTTCTTCTACGACTGTTAACAATTCACAACCGCCTCCGCCTACAATTGGTGCTGGTAATAATCTCGAGCAAGTCACGGTTCCAATTGACTCGAATTTACATCCACTTTATCTTCACAACAATGATCAACCAGGTATGCAACTTATCTCTAAGAAATTGACTGGTTCAGATAGCTATAATCCATGGCAGAGGTCCATGGCCATTGTTCTATCTGCTAAAAATAAAATTGGGCTTGTCAATGGCTATTTTGATATTCCTGCTCCTACTTCGCCTGTTTTTGCACAATGGGAGAGAGTAAATGATATGGTCAGAAATCAGTAATTGTATGAATTTTAATCAGTAATAGTCAATTAATTTGGGATGAATATTTGGCCTTAGAGACACCTCCTCTATGCACTTGTGGTGCCTCTAGAGTTTTAGAGGAACAAGATCAACGCAGAAAACTGACACAATTAGAAAAGTGATACAATTTTTAATGAGATTAGGGGAAAGTTATGCTAATGCTCGGGGTCAAATACTTATGATGCAACCCTTACCCACAGCGGCACAAGTCTTTTCTCTATTTAGGCAGGATGAAAGACAAAGGCATGGTATATTCCTAGTCCTAACAGTAGTACTGCTATGCCAGCTCACTCTGGTTCTCTTGGTAAACAGAAAATGTTTCTTGGTACAGAGACTTATCCTACTAATGTCTCTAGCATCACCACTATTTACAGTAATCCTGGAGCTTACTTATCTACTTCTGTTCAGTCCAGGCAACATGATTCTCATAATCACATAGTAAGGGCCCTCAAAGATGGATGGTGTACCTATTGCAACTGAGATGGTCATCTCAGAGAGGATTGTTATAAATTGAATGGTTATCCACCATGGCATCCTGCTGCCAGATGGAACAAACAGAGATCTTTTACTCCCCACAAGACTACCAGTTCTTCTCATTTCAACACAAGAAAATCCATTGGTTTTACAGGTCCAAAAACCCAGTACTCTACTAATACTGGCAAGGCCATGTAGGTTTCTACAGTTTGTGATGATAATCCAGAACCTGATCCTTTCAGCATTTCCAGGCTCAAATGGATCAGTTATTTTCCTTGTTTGGCAAACTTCATGATAGTCCTGATGATCATGTGGCTGGTATGGTAACTTCTTTTTCTTCCTTTGCTCATTCTAATCTCAATGCCTGGATTGTAGATACTGGTGCTACAGATCATATGACAAGTTCTAAACAACTTTTTCACTCTGTCATTACTCTACACACACCAATTCTAGTTCGTCTTCCTAATGGTAGTGTAATTTCTGTTACACACACTGGTTCTATCCACCTTACCACAGACATTACTTTACCTAAGGTTCTCTATATTCCTTCATTTACCCGCAACTTGCTATCTGTTAGCAAACTTACTTTAGATTCCAAATCGACTGTTTCATTCACCAATACTAAATGCATATTACAAGACCAGCACCAGATGCACAACTGGTGGTTTGTCCAATGGGCTATATCTTCTTCATTTTCCATCACATGCTGCTGTTTATACGCTTCAATCCTCTTCTACAACTCTCTGGCATCACAGGCTAGGCCATGTTCCTATTTCCATTTTGAATAAAATTCCAGCTCTTACTTCTTTTATTCAAGAAGATGACTGTGACAATATTTGTGTCTGTCTTTAGCTAAGCAGACTTGTTTACCTTTTTCTTCTAGTACCGATTGTACTCATGATATGTTTGAACTGATTCATTGTGACCTCTAGGGTCCATATAGAATAGCTACTAGAAATGGTTATAAGTACTTCGTTACTGTTGTGGATGATTTTTCTAGAGGTCTTTGGACTTTATTAGTCTCTACAAAGCAACATGTTTATAAGCACATTAAAGCTTTTCGAAGTGATAATGGCACTGAGTTTTCTAACCAGTTCATGAGTTCTATTCTAACCAAACTTGGTGTTTTACATCATACTTATTGTTCTCACACACCACAACAAAATGGTGTAGTAGAAAGAGGGTTAAATACATTTTTCTCCACTCTACTCGACCTCGGTTTACAAATGCATCACTGAACTGATTTTTTTTACAGTCAACTCATTGAACTGTAATTTTTTTACAAAATTCGAAAAACCGTCTACTCTGTTAAAATATTAACGGCAAATCTATATGTCACATGCTGACAAGGAGAGAGAAACTGAACTGGATAATTAATTAATTAAATTATACTCAATTCTATAACAAATAATTAAACAAAATATAAATCAAATTAATATACATAACAAATAATTAAAATAATTAAATTAATTAATTAAATAAATTAACAATAAAATATATTAATGTATAATTTTTACAAATGTATTTATATAAAATTAATGAGTTCATATATAAAATTAATGCATTAAATTTGTTGGATATATATTGGGCAAAAATGAAAAGAGGCAATATTGGAAGAATATTTTGGTATATTAAAATCTGTTTATATTTTTTATTTTATATTTGAGTGCACTTAAAAAAATATAAAAGCTAAATAAATTATTTAAAACAAACTTTTTATACAAAAAATAAAAATAAAATTACATTTAAGTAGTAATAAAACAAAAGCGTTAATGCTATTTCCCAAAATAAATGCCCAGTTTTCATCTGCTTCATGTTCATGTTCTTCATCTTTGTTCATCCTCAATAACTTAATAATAGAGAATCTCAATAGCTCCAATTTGCACAAATTTTTCTTTTTCAAAACCTAATTAGAAGAAATTGAATTCAAAATTTAATTTGCAATTAGAACTCAATCCCAATATACAGAATATATATTCTCAGCCCAATCCCCTCAAATCACTATCTCAAATTCTCTAACAAATCTCAAACCCATTTCCTCTCTCTCTCATCCCCTTCTTTTGAACCCTACCTACTTCATAGATTCATTCATAATCAAAAAAATAAATAAAGAACATCATTATCTTTGCACTTTGTCATATGGGACTGAAGATTTTGTTGGAAATTGTAGACTTTGAAACGGAATTTGAAGAGATTTTTGACGGTGGGTGTCTTGGTGTAGAAAGGCATGGTTGAACAGTAAAAAGAAGTATTTCTCAATTGCATCAAATCAGGACAGAATCATGATAACAAGATTAAAAAATCACCGACTGCATCGACAGACGAATTGTCAGTATCCATCTCAGGCCAGAGCTTCGCGTAAAGCTGTGGACTACGTACGGTACACCAACCTCGGCGCCGATCGGTGTTTGATTACTGGAACGAAGTCAAACGACAGGCTTGATGGTGGCGGTGGTGCCGGCTATGGTGGTGGTGTCGGCTATGGAGACGGAGACGGAGTTGGAATTGTGGATCTTGGTTGTTGATAAAGGATTATGAAGATAGAAATAGTTGGATTTTGGAGTTGTTGCAGATGATTTGGTTTTCTTAATCTTTTGATTTGTTTTAAATTTTTAACTTTTCTTTTAATTTATAATATACTAACAAATTTAAAGCTTATTTTTTTAACATATTTTTATTTTTAAAGCTTATTCAACTCTTTTTTTTTTAATTCCACTATGGCAGCCACATGGACGAATCTTAGAAATCCACGTGGATAGTTGAATAAAATTAAGTTTTTTATTTTTTGCCGTTAAAAGTCAACTGGTTTGGATGGATTTTGTAACGTTTTGTTAAAAAAATATAGTACAGTGAGTCGAATGGAAAAAAAATCAGTTCAGTGATGCATTTGTAAATCGAGGTCGAGTAGAATGGGGAAAAATGTATTTAACCCGGTAGAAAGAAAATGCAGAACTCCTTTAAATATGTCCAGGGCTCTTAGATTTCAAGGCAGCTTACCTAAGCATTTCTGGGGAGATTGTATTTTGGCACTTATTTGTTGAACAGGGTTCCTAGTTCTATCTTAAAGTTCAAAACTCCTTATGAAATACTGTTTCACAAACCACCTACATACTCTCATTTAAAGACAATAGGCTGCTTATGTTTTGCATCTCAACACACACCAGATAAATTTGAACCTAGAGCTATCAAATCAATTTTCCTAGGCTATCCTCTTACACAAAAAGGTTACAAGTTATACAATTTAGAAACTAAACAAGTTTTTGTTTCTAGACATGTTATTTTCCATAAGACTGTTTTCCCTTTTTCTACTACTTTTTCTTCTTCTCCTTCTTCTTCTTCTCAGCCCTATGATTTCAATCATTTTAACACTCTCTTCCATTGAACCTATTATTTCTCCTATTGACTCTTCTGTTGATTCTCCACATACTACTCATTCATCTGATTTTCTTGCACAAGCTGCTTCGTCTTCTCCTATTTCTATTCCTCAACCTCAATCTTCTGTTATTTCTTCTAATATTTCTTCTCCTAGTTCTATTTCTTCTTCTCTTCCCACCAGAACTTCCACTAGGGTCAGAACAAAACTAGTATGGCATCAGCATTATGACATTCCTCCTTTGACTAGACAGTTTAATTTCTCCTCTGTTACACCTCTCAAATATCCCATTTCTCAACATCTATCCTATTCTGTTTTCTCACCTTCTCATCTACATTTTATTAGCAATCTCTCTCTCATACAAGAACCATCCAGTTACACAGGCTACAAAAGATCTTAAATGGGTTGAAGCTATGAATAAGGAACTTACTTCTTTAGATGCCAATCATACCTGGACAGTGACAACTCTTCCTCCTGGTCACACTACCATAGGCTGCAAATGGGTGTTTAAAGTCAAATACAATGCTGATGGTAGTGTGGAAAGGTATAAGGCTCGTTTGGTGGCCAAAGGTTATAATCAAACTGAAGGCATTGATTATACAGAAACCTTTGCCCCAGTTGCTAAGATGGTTACTGTGAGGGCTTTGTTAGCTATTGCTTCTGTTTGAAATTGGCCTATTCATCAGCTCGATGTTAACAATGCTTTCTTACATGGCGACTTACTTGAAGAGGTGTACATGGATCCTCCATCTGGTTATTCAAAATTACGATAGTCCAAGCAAGTTTGCAAGCTTAACAAGTCACTTTATGGTCTTAAACAGGCATCTCGACAGTGGTTTGCTAAGCTCACTAGTGCCATACTCTCAGCTGGCTATACTCAATCCAAGATTGATTATTGCTTGTTCATTTCTCACACCTCTACAGCTTGTACTTTGGTCATCGTTTATGTTGATGACATTTTAGTCACAGGTTCTAGTGACAAGGAGATTTCTCAGTTGAAACTTATGCTTGATGAAGCATTTACCATTAAAGATTTGGGTCAGATTAAGTGCTAACTTGGTTTGGAAGTTTCAAGGTCCCCACGGCATTTTTGTTCATCAAAGGAAATATATTCTTGATATGTTATCTGATTTTGATGTCACAGATTCGATGGAACAGCATATTAAGTTACATGATATTATCAGTGACGCCGTGTTAAATGCTTCTACTTATAGATGTCTTATTGGCAAGTTACAATATTTGACTATGTCCCGGCCTGACATTAGTTACACTATTAATCATCATAGTCAGCTTTTGCAAAATCCTTGTCAAGATCACTTGAAGGCTGCAATCCGAGTTCTGCAATATCTTAAGGGTTCTATTGGTATGGGTTTATTTTTTTCTTCTTCTAGTGATCTGATTTAAATGGCTTATTCTGATAGTGACTGGGTTGGCCAGAATGGGGGGAGGAAGTTCATCTCTGGTTATTGTATGTTCCTTGGTACTTCTTTGATATCTTAGGGTGCTAAGAAGCAAGTTGTTGTGAGTTGGTCCTCTGCCGAAGCCGATTATAGATCAGTTGCTGATGCTACATGCGAATTAGTTTGGTTACACAGCCTCTTGTCTGATTTAAGTCTTCCTGTCCCTACTCCTATTCCTCTCCATGTTGACAACTTGTTTACTATATCTTTAGCCTCCAATCCTGTCTTGCATGCCCGAACCAAACATATTGAGGTGGGCTGTCATTTTGTGAGGGACAAGGTTCAGGATAAGTTTATCCAGCATTTATTCATTCCCAGTTCTAAGCAACTTGCTGACACTTTTACTAAGCCATTGGGGCGCACTGCACATTGGATCATCATTTCCAAATTGGCTCCACAAAACTTGTGGACCTCCCATTTGTTTGGGGGGGGGGTATTAGAGAATATGGTCCTAAACAAACTTATGATATACAAGCTGAAGGGAATAAACAAGTTGCTGATTGTAATCCAAGTTCAACACAAGAAATGAAGCATCAGTTACAGCAATGCCTACTAGCACATGTTGCACGTGAAGATATAGCACAGCTGTCCTAGTTTGATAGTAGGGATAGCATAGCTGTCACTCTAGCTTTTGTCAGTTTGTTATTTTCCTTCATGTATGTATACCGTATGTATAGATAGACTACAAGTGATATAAATACCTTCTTGTAAGCTTCATTTCTAAGCAATGTAATAAACACTCTGTTCTTCAATATACTTCAAATTACAGATCTTATCACTATCTCTCCATGTTGAGGTTGGTTCTTCGCTTGGTCAGTTTCAAATGCCTTATTTGTTTTTTGTCTCGTCCTAACAGACAGAAAGGAAAACACTTCACACCTTCTATAAAGCCTTGTTAAGGACCTCTTATGCACCCAGCTTTGAATTTTTAAGGAAGTTGAAAGTTTATTCTGCAGACACAAAATTAATAAGAAATTTAAATATACATGATCATGCATGATAGTTAGAGATGATTTCCAATACCATTATATTATCTCAAATAAATTGTTATACATGTCAAAATCATCAGGATCAACCAAATGATCATGTAAAGAAGGATCATAAAGAATGTATTAAGAAAATGATCATGCTGATTCTTTATCAATCAGATTGCTGGAAAAATTAACAAAATTATCAGAGATGTGGGGCTTCGAGAACTAGGACAACTTGAGCAGGATCTTGTCTTTGGTGATGTGGGAACAAAAGAAGTCATCATTTTTTTGAGGATGAAGCAGGTAATGATAGTCTACTTTGGTTTGAAACAAAACAACATATACCTATATTTATGTACTGAGGAAGGTTGTCAGTTACTAACTATTCGTTTTCTCCTTTAGGATGCTACTGAATATAAGTTGCGATTGATGTTGATTTATGCATGTGTATCCAGAGAAGTTTGATGGAGACAAAGCATCAAAGCTTATGCAGGTAGTAATTAGATATCACATCCTGCTTTCTTCATGGTCCATTCTCTATACATAGCTAGATGCTCTTCTCATTATTTTTTGTTGGAATAGAAAATTTTGATTATCAAGTCAAATCATCAATGCAGTGTTATCTTCATTATTTTCTTTGATTGTGTGATGCAAGTGATGGTTCCATCAATATCTGTGTGTATATAATCATGAACTATTATTTCTGATTCAACTTCTTTTGTTACATCACCAACGTAGACTTCATAAATTTCATTTCTTCAATGTCATTGGGAATTTGAGGCCCTTGAATTATAGAAGTTATATATTTTGATTTTTAGAATACATGATTGCATTTTTGTTTATTCGATGGCTCTTTGGCCAGGTTTTGCTTTAGAATGTGCATTTTCTTGGTAGAATAGTATGCATTGCTGTGAAGGCTACTACCAAAATCGAACCCAGTATCTAGTGATCCATACTTCACAAACACACAAATTTTCATAAGAATATATCTCTGCTCCTTATAACCTCTAAGCTTGACAAGTTCGTGTTTGAATTAGGCACAAACATCATGATAGACTTCATAGCACGCTTACGTTAGGTGGTCGTCGTCTGGATCGTTTCTAGCAAGTTGTATTGGTGTAACGCCAACGACATCGCAACCCTTTGCTTATATTGAAGCGAGAACCTTGGTACAATTGAAAGCGCAATGAATTCGTCGTTGAATGGAACCTCGACCCTTTGTTTATATTGAGATAAAAACCCTGGTATAGGTAGAAGACACCACACCCAAACTATGAATTGTTGAATGATAAGTCAAGTTGAACCTCACAACAAACTATGAAACAGTTCAAGAATTCTCAGAGAACAAAAAGAGAAAACAATCGCACAAGTAAATTTTATTAATTGAATGGAGTGTGTCAATTACATCAGCTTTGACCCCTATTTATTCTACTCAAAAGTAATCCTAATAACAAAAGAAACAAACTACATAACAATCAAACTTAAAATTGGAATTGAAATCCTAACTAAATAAAATCCTAATTACATTAGTATTAAAACTAATTTTCTAGAATCCAAGAATCAGATTTAAAATTGAAATTGAATCTCACAATTGCCGTGTAATGTTAGGAATTAGTTGCTGAAGTCAATTAGGACATCCATTAAGTATTAGAATTGTTGAATCCGTGGGCTACTAGGATGGTTAAAATTGGCCTTGAATTGTGCTCCCTTGGTTTGGATGCTTGGGTCATGCTAATTAATTGAGGAACAACTCTGTTATTGAATTTCCTTATATAATTTTCTGCCCAAACTTCTTGAATTAGTCCATTAAGCCCCTCTTTGAATTTTTTAGCTCTTGTCCTCGTAAGTCGTAACTGGACCAATAGGAACTTGAATTGGATCAGTCCAAGTTTTATCTCCTTGTTGCCCACCATGCCTAAGCTAAGCATGTCCTCATCATATCAACCACACCTTGAAACTTTATGAAATTCATGATGATAGTTGAGTATACAACTTGAAAAAAAATCTTAAAGGGACGGCATCAGAGGAAACTCTATGATTGCTGTTAGCCGATGATTTCAAAAAGAAACAATCTCTCTTTGTGCTAGAAATTCTCATAATTAGGATTAGTGTCTCCAAATTATTCTTTCATCCCTTCTGGATCACCAACTATAACATACCATGGTAAGGGTTATCGAGATTGTATTGAGGATAGGTCCAAATTCCAAAAGATGATGCATGCATCATGAAATCTTTGTTTATGATACCAACCATAAGGAGTCCAATGTCCTGCTGTCCTCAGACCTTCTGGTGAAGTCACGTTCAGTATGTATCATGAAATCTTCATTTAAGATATTTTACATTTCAGCTTTGGATTATGTTAATGTTATATGGTATTTTTATTAAGAAAAAGAAAAAAAAAGAAAAAAAAGAAATGTTACTGCTTCTGATAAGAGGCTTTTGACAAACTTTACAGAAGGTAATGGTTCGTAAATTGGAGTCCTTAGTGTTATCGATATTGGTTTTAAAACAAAATGGTATTGCCAATTTGTCAGTAATTTATTAACCTTCGATACATATCGATATGTATGGTTATATATATGTATCTCTGTGTGTGTGTGTGTGCATGTGTGGTTCTATTTATTAGTCTTTTGAATAGGTATCTTGTACCTCTGTGCCTTACTCTCAAGTTAATTAGCTATGGTATTAGTTCTTACAAGTGTTTGTCTAGGACCAGCATCTAGACTTAGCCAAGATGCTAGTATTATAATCATATTCAAATTAGGTTCATGGCCTTTAGTCCTTGTTATATTATAAGCCTCATCTCTGGAATTTCAGATGCATATATGATTATAGGTTGATCTTTTATTTGACGAAAATTTCTCAATAAATTTGTTAGACTACATTTGTTTCCTTTCTTATAGTTGGCAAAACTATCACATGAGGAAATGAAGGCAGTGAAAAATATGATATTGCTCGAGGGATCAGGTAACAAAAAAGCCATCCCAGGGAGGTTTCTCACTCAAGTTTGATACCCAGTAAGGTAAACTTGATATTGCTTAATGAAGTCGGAGATATCTGTGCATACCTAGTTAGAGAAACAAGGTTTAACAGTTGCCAAATTTCTTGTTTGATTATTAGAGGAAGCATGCAGCCAGAAAGGATCGAACTGGAGAGGAAGAAACGTGGCAGCTCTTTCGGTTTATCCCATGATAGAGGTACAGTTATAAATTTTGTTAACATATTATTTATGTTGCACAAACCAAAAGTTCGATATGCTGTTAGCCTTTTTTGTATTTGTAGGACGATGTGAGACTGTTTAAACTCGTATGACTCTAGGTGATATTGCTCCATTAGCTTGCTGCTTTCGGAATAAACTATGTCTTTGATTATACATAAGCTTAAAAAAATTAGACTTTGATATTTACAATTCCTAGAAGGCTAGAAAGATTTGTCTATTCAGAGGAATGGTATTTAATTAAATAGGTGCCTACACAATACCGTCACTTATATCATCTTTCAGGAGTTGATTGAAAAACTTAGCAAAGGTGAATTACCAAAAAATGAGTACCAATGCATGAATGACCCTGGTCCAGTTACCCAGAAGGCCACGAGGGCAATTGCATCTGCAAGAGAGGGTCAAGCACTCCACATTCAATGAGATCAAGACGGACTGCAACATGGGCACGACCTCGTGGATCTAATGATGGATATTCGAGGTACCTCGAAATGTCCTTTTACAGATCTATAAGAAGACTTTTTTTTACCCATTAATTGCATGCAAGGCTATAGAAGCTCTTGTATTTGGTTGTTCTTGCTCTCTTACTGTATATACCATCTATTGATGATCCATCGTCTCTAAGATGAAACTTGTAGAATGATCTATTATAGAGTTCTGAAGAGGCTGTCTCTTTTGTAATACCCGGAAATAAATAATTATATGATAAATAACATTTAAATTTACATTTTAAATATTTTTAATTGGATCTTGTATTTTTTTTGGGTCAAACTAGTCATTAATTTATGTGGACTAATAAATATTAATATGTGATGGATATTAACTGAATAAAATTGGGCTTTAAAACAAATTGGGTTTAATTTATATGTGGGTATTATAAAATCCTATTATAATTAAGAAAATTAATAAAATCTGTTAATAAATAAATAAATAAACCTAATCTGACTTTCATTATTTGAACCGAGAAAAAGAAAGAGAACATGAACTGAGTGCCTGAGCGGCGGTGGAAGAAAAGAAAACAAAAAGGAGGAAGTTTCTTCCAAATTAAGGTAATGATATTACTTTGTTAGTCAATATCCTTTTGTATACAAATTAACCATATGAGAATTTCATGCGGGACCAGTTTAAAAGATTGGTAGTTAATAGTATTGATCATGATATCCTAATGAAAGAATTATTTTATATGTTATTAAATTGTTTAAGTTGTGATTACCAAATGACTTGATGTATGTTTCTTTTGTTTTGCAACGGAGGATGCTAGATTCTGAAAACTTTTATAATTAGAAATTTGCATCAGGATACAAGTTTTATGCATATTTATTTTAGAACAGAAGTATGGTAATTGTACATATATGATCAGTACATACGGTATTGTGAAAATCTATAAAATATAATAATAGTAATAATAATAATAATAATAATATGAGTCTAAAAAAAAGATGAAAAGGAAATTAGTAATTAGTAATTTAATACATAGTTTATTAATTTATTTTATTAATTTGTGTAATTAGTTTGAACGGAGGGGATTTAAGGAGTTACATTTGGAATATAATTTCGGGTATTACATTGCTTACTTCAGGTACGGATTTCGTACTCCTTCAGCGATAATCCTTTCAATTTGATTTGTTCGTTTCACTATTCGTTTAGGAAGTTAGTATTGCCTCATGATTATTCTTTGTCAAATTTATTATGATGGTTTCACTTTGATGTTGATATTTGGAACTCATAATTGTACTCTTTGATCTAGTGTATCATGTTAGTATTTATTTCAATCTTTGTAGAAATGTACATATAATATATTTTGGAGACTTTGTGTTGATAATTCGTTTCAGTTTAACATGTACATTAGAACCCCTTTGTATTGATATTGTGTCGCATGTGTTGTGACATGGTATTTTGTTAGAATTTACCGTAGGGTATACCTGAGCTATAACCACCTGCAGTGTTACTCGGACTCTTCATTTTGCCCTAAAGTACTCGTGTCCGACACCCGTGTCCGAAACCCGACACTTGGACAAGATACTTCACTTTAGTGTAAAAAATTGGCAAAATTGAGAAGTACCCGTGTCGGATACCGTGTCCAACCAGACACTCCATCCGAGTCCGAGCAACAAAGACCACCTGTGGGGGTACCACAGGCATGTCCTTTTGGCACCGAGGCATGACACCTTCCGTGGCGGTGTGATTAGTCCACGGCGTCTCCGTTTTGTGCTCCGGAGGGAGTTGGCCATTTGGTGATTTGTTGTGGGAGGCGTATGGGTCAACCCTAGTTTTCTATTCTGTTTTGTTCTGCGGATTGGTGATGTTTATACCGAACACACCTTCCGATTTTACATGCATTTGGATTCGCGGTCCAATGCGTGTGACTTGCCTGTGTGGCATTATTTGACTTGTCTGTGTGGCAAGGTATATTTCTGTTTTGTTTTGAGCTCGGTATGAAATAACACCCAGCCATTTGATTCAGCCTATTATTTTATTGTGTTACTTTTGTTCGTTTCAATTCAGTTCATTTGATTGAGTTAGTTAGTCAATTCATTATTTTTGTATTCTATATCCGTACTGGGCATTTGGCTCATGCTGTGTTTTTCTTCCGGCAGATAATCAGGGGGACCAAGGGCAAGTGTGATGAGTTCCCTTTTATCCAGTGATTTAGATATTTTGTCTAAGCTGTGATACGTCGGTTGATTTGGAGTTGTATTAAAGATTTTAAATTGTGGTTTGAGCTGATTTGACAGTTATTACGGTTTGACTTCTGGAGATTATTAATTATTGGAGTTAAATTTTGAGGCATAGAGCTATTGATTTATTTTGTTAGTTCTGTTGTGCTTTGCATCTGACCTCCCTTTCCTTATTCCGGAATGAGGGTGTTACATCTTTCTTGTTTTGTCCTACTGCTTTTGCAGTGATTCCATTCTGAGAAGTGCATCTAGTGATCTCAAGAAGATGGGGCAGAGAATATTTGTTTTTATTATTGGTGGAGCAACTCAATCAGAGGTATATTTTTTTCAGGTACATGTCTTGCTGTAAGTTGTATATTAGCCCTTCAAGATTTTTTTTTCCTTTTCTTCTTTTGTTGTTTCTCAGCTACGGGTTTGTCACAAGCTTACTACAAAATTAAGGAGGGAAGTTGTCCTCGGTTCAACTAGTCTTGATGATCCGCCACAATACATAGCGGTAGTAGTTTTCCGGTTATTCTCTTTCTTCTTCCTTTATGAACTTTTTGTAGTTCAATTTAGAATATCTTCTTATCTTGTGGAAGTTGTAATATATCATTCTCATAGCTGAAATACTTGGGGTATATTTGAAATTGTAGTGCAAACTTATGCTCTAGATGGACCCCTTCGAGGTGGTTCCATACTAAAGATTACTGTTATGGAAAGTTGATCCTAAATTTTGATTGAAAACCTGCTTCAAGAGTTGTCAAAGAAATGGATATTTAAAATAACAAAGCCTAGATATGGTTGGCATTTTAAGCCAATATATTATCCTAATACTCCCCATGTGTATATAGTAGTAGTCTTCTCCTCATTATACTATCAGCCAAAAATAGATGTTTCCACATTTCTCTTCCCTTTATGACTTGATTCATCTAAGCTGAATAACAAAGCGGAGATATATGGTTGGCGTTTTTCTGGCTTTTGATTTGTTTTTCTTCCAATATAGAAATGTTTCCAGTAGGTTTGTGTCACTGCATCAGTTTTAAATTATGTGAATATGCAAGTATTTATGGATGAACAATGAAATGAGGTAATGACTGAGGGTCCTGAGGGAGGTTCTAACTTTTTGTCCATGCTGCAGAAACTGAAGAATCTTTATGGAAAAGAACTCTCGATCGATGACATTACAATATAGAATATGGTGCTTGATGTGTAGAATATATTTTTCTCAACACCATCAGGTTGGCCTTGTAATTTTGTTCAGTAATTCTTCTCCATTAGTTATCATAGTCAATATTTTCTAGTTCTTTTTCAATATAAAAGATTTGTTGTTTACATATTATGATCCACTCTCTGCAGCAATTCCAAAGGAAGTTGCACCTGTGACTATATATGAAAAATAGATTCAGGGATGGTTTTGTATACTCCTATTTCTCTCTCATATGCCTGAACGCTAGAGCAAGGAAAAATTGTGGTTTTTTTGCAGAAGCTAATAGCCAGAAGATTTCATAATAGAAGTCACAAGTAGCAATTGGCCGTCCCATGATTTTTTTTCCCCAGCCTAGATTGATCATTCCACTCCAAAATGTGGTGGAATTTTTTTTTTTATATATATAATTTTTTTTTTGGGTGCAATTGTATTAGGGAGCATTATGACATTATAGGGTAGTTAAATTAGTTATATTATGTTACTTGTTCAAAGATCTGCGATTAGCTCCCTTAAAATTTATATGATATTTAAATGAGTCAATATACTTTATGGTAAAGAACTTTAAAAGATTGCCAATTTGATTAGTCAAACTTTTAATTGTACATCAAAATCGTCCAAAATTGAATCAAACCCAAATTGAAGTGATAAGTCAATAGCCTACGGTAAAGTCTCAATTTATTTACTGTACAATATATATTTAATGTATAATATCACAAGTTTGAGTTTATCAATTGCAAAATTAGAATTAACAGACACTTAATATGAAATTTTATTATAGCTTAAATTGTTTGTAATTGGACAAGTGTCGGTTAAAAAGTACTACATATATATCATATATTATGTACAGTTGATAACTTTAGGGGGCAAGTGTCAAGATAACAAAATAAAATGTTCCAAGAGTATAATTCTATCCTTAATTATGTTGACATTAGAATCAGCTGGGTTAATTGGTTATGAGATTTTCTTCTTTGTCAGTTATTTCTATAATAAATTTAAAAGTTAATAGAAGAGAAAATAATCTAATTTGCTTCACAAAAAAAATTATAAAAATAATTATTCTATAAAAACAATAAATACATTATCCTCGAATAACTTTCAATTTTACTACTATCTTGTCACCAATAACACTAAAATACACACATTATACTAATAATAAGAAAGAAAAAAATTAAAATATATAAATGAGATTCAAACGAATATTTTATAGTAAAGATTATGATTTTTTCTTATATAAAATATGTTGAAATTTTCAATAAAATAAAAATTTTCCAACCCAAACCCCACCCCGCCCGCTTAACTAAGGCTATGAGTGAAGCAAACGGCTCGGGCTTAATTTGTATTCCAAAAAATTCAATTCGAGTTCGAATGTAAATCAAAACGATTCAAATATAAACAAATTTTAAATACTCAATTTTTTTCAAATTATAAATTTCTATTGATACTCGGATCATATTCGTTCGTAAAGTTCAAACTATTCGGCTCATTTCGAGATCATTCTAGACTCGGTAATTAAATGAGTTTCAATCAAACTTTATTTTATATTCGATTTAATTTTATGAACTAAATTTGGCCAACTCAATATTCGGGAAGAAGTATTTTTTTGCACAGTATTTATAAATATCCATCAAATACCAAATATAAGTTCGAATAAAAAAATCTTTTTCGGCATATAAATACTACAAATATTTATCAAATAATAAATATAAACAAACGAATAAAAATCTTTTTTCGCATATAAATACTACAAATATCTATCAAATAACAAGTACAATAGAAAAATCTTTTTTGCGAATATAAATACCCCTATATCGAGATTGAAAAATCTTTTTACGGATATAAATTCTATTATATCACGCTCTTAATTTATTTCTTTACAATTGTATCCATGATTATAACTTTTAACAATTTATGGAGATCAACTTGACAGTAATTTTTATTTAGACCAGACCTAAAATACCTTGTGACCATAAATTTTCTTTAATTTCATGAGCCCAAAATCCCATAACCCTAGCCACTGCACTTTAAAAATCGTTATTTTATCTTAAAAATCGCTATTTTTTTTTCCCAAAATCCTTTCATCTGAGAAAGGGGGGAGAAAGGGGAAGATGTCACGTATTATAGTGTTATTGATTGTGTTCTTTTTGATTAGGGCGTTGGGAGGGAATGATAATGCGAATACACCTGTGGATGAAGAGTTTGATTCTGATGATTGGTATGCCACGGATCCAGAAAGAAGAGTTGTTGAGATAATGGCATGGGTTAATGTAGGTTTTATTGTTTTTATTGTTGTGGGTGGATTCATATGGGTTTATACACACCCACCACCACCACCTCCTCCTCCTGTGGATGCTGCTGCGGGTGTGGATGAACTGGAGCCGAGTCCGGGAATACCTAACCAATTCATTGGTTTTGCAAGCTCCGGAAAGATCGTAAGCGAATGGGGCGACTTCAGGGTCAGTTTAATTTATTTTTTTCTTCAGTTCTGGTAACTATTCTTCTCGAATAACTCTTGTGCACTAGACTCAAAAACATAAAATTTGGACAAATCTGTGTTAAATTTTATTCCATTAAGCAGTTGATACCAACAATCACGGAACCGAGGAGTATTCCAATGGTTTCCCTTTGATTGGTGTATAGGCTTTAGTTATTCTCAATTTTTTTTTTTAATTTCACGTTTGTTTTTATAGCTTCAAAGCTAGCATTTAACTTTTGATTGTTTTTTTCGAAAGAGTAGTGGTAATCCATCCCTTTTACTGTTCTGAACATAACAAAAATGTCATCAATTCTTTTAAATATCATGTTTTTGGGACAACTGTGTTGGATCTGGGCAGGGAATTGATGATGGAATTTCTCCCAACTACGAAGAGAGAAGTGTTAAAAGCGAGGTATATAGAATTTGACAGAATACAATAATACAAATGTTTACTTACCTTATGACTAACATTGAGTTTTAATGATTTTTGTTGTTGTAGCTAGCAGTTCTTCAAGCTGAATTGGAACATATGAAAACGGAAAATCAGCATCTTAGAGACTTACTAAATCAGGTGACTAACAATTACTACACCCTCCAGATGAATTTAGTTACACTTATGCAGCAACAGAATCAGAAAGTGGCTGTTGATTAATTTGAACAAGCCGGTGATCATGCTACTAATAATAAGGTTGACCAAGTAGTTAGACAACATAGTACTAGTGGTACTAATATGTTACTTAGACAGTTCATTGATTTGGGATTAGGAGGTCCAATTAATATTGAAACTGAACAAGAGCCTTCATTGTCTACGTCGGAGGGCAGTGACCCTTCATAATGGACAGGGCTACTGAGGAGTCGAGTGGGAGAGTACCAGTTGGAATTTTCTTAGGTGGGTTAGTGGATATTAATCATTTAACCCACTTAATTTATCATTATCGGTTTAACCCAACCTACTTAGATACTATATAAGTAAATGGATAATTTAACTCATTAATTTATGGGTTTAATGGACGGGTTTATGGGTTGGGTTTAATTGCGAGCTCTAGGTACAAACAATAATGACTACCACCATTATTAGTTCTGAAGCTATAGGTCCTATAAAAGGTTCCAAGAGTGAATCAGTTCTCATTTGGCGGAACAAATGTATAAATATTCTATTTTTAATTGCCGTTTCATATGGAAAAGCTAATTTCTAGCTGATACTTTTTGGTTCCTTTTTCTTTCTGGTATGGAGGTTTCTCCCTCGCTTTTTCTGAAATATGGCTCAATTATGCTGCCAAACATTCCTTATTTGTTTTTCCCCACTCATACTTGTACCATGTATATTTTGGTTTGGCAATTCCTTTTCCTTTTCCTTATTCTTATTGATTGTTGACGTTGTTGAATATGTGCATGAGTGCATATCATATTTTCTTTACCAAACTAAGATGCGTGTTTTGTGTGTGCGTGTTCACCTTTGGCCGAGTGGATATGTTTTTCCATGATTTTTTCCATTAGGTGGAACTGCAGAACCAACCTCGGCCTGTTTCAGTGTGATTCTGAGTTGTGTGTGCGTGTTCACCTTTGGCTGAGTGGATATGTTTTTCAGTGATTTTTTCCATTAGGCGGAACTGCAGAACCAACCTCGGCCTGTTTCAGTGTGATTCTGAGGCTAGACCGAGCAGGATCTTATTATGGTTTGGTCTGTATAGTATTGCTACTATGGCTTTGCATGAATGAGTTAATTTTCAGGAATTCAAATGCAGGCCCTGGTTATCTCCTTCGTAATCTTAATGTTCTTATGGACGAATGGAATAAGGGTTGAAAATTTTGATTTAAAGGTTGCCTTTTAAGTCAAAAAGGCCGTAGAACCTTGCTAACTTTAGAAATGTCTTGATTGCAGGTTGCTCCATCTCAGTAGATAGCAATCTCAGATGATGAAAGGTACGGAGTTGCAGTGCAAGTTTTCCTCAATAGGAACTTCCACACATTCTTTTGAGTCTCTGCCAAGTTTCTCAAGCTAGTTTACTTGTTCTGTGCTGTCAATCCAATTAAGTATGCAATTTCGGAAATTATTAGTAGTTAGTATGTTGGAATTGTGTTTTTGTAAGATTGGTTAAAGCAAGCACACTGGCTTGCTAAGGATGCTATTATGTTCAACTCTTCTCTTACTATATAACCGAATTACTAAAAGCGTGGGTATCCAGACCCAAAAAGAGTTTCCAAATATGTAAGTATGCATAATAATAGAAAGAGCTTGTGGCAAGTTAGAGGTTAACAAATTCCGTATGGGCCTTCCTTTTGGATGTTGAGTTGGACGGTAAATATGTATGTTTTAGTGTTATTGGGATAAACCCGCATCTCACGTAGGAGAGAAATAAAACTTTTCTTGATTTTATATAGCGGGACTTCTTTACTAAAACAAAATACTCATGTCATTTATATTTCATTCCTTCTCCATTCTATTGTAGTATTACAGTAAGTTGTTTGTATTCTGATCTCCAATTTTCATTTTTCAAAAAGCTCTTGCTTCTAAGTTGGAAAGGGAGCTCCACCAACAAGGACTGCCCATCCTCTTTGGCCTTAAAATGGAGATTCAACCTTCTATCATCTCTCCGTTTTGTAAAATCTTGATTCTAACCCTTTTCATATCTTTATATAAAAGCATCTCTGAGTGCAATTTTTTCTTGGCATAAGAAAGATGGGAAAAGCATGCCTTATAGAATACATATAATTATATAGGAATTGATGAATTAATAGCCCTTATTTCGTTATACAACCAATGAATAACTAATGACCAGGCCTCTCCCTCTCTCTTAAAAGAACCAATGTGGAAGGAGCTAAAGTGAGGAGGCCCAGGAGGGTGCATGAGATACGTAATCCAGAAAACAGGAATGTTACTACTAAAGTAACTGAACTAAACAAATCACAAAATTGTCAATTTCTTGAGAAAGACTGAATCCTGTGAGACATTTAATTTGTTCGGGTACGGATTCGCCCAAACGCGGAAGTCAGCGTTAGCAACTGCGTTTGATAGCCGAAATGCAACGCATCTCTTTTGTTTTTGTTAAACACAAACCCAAAGGAGGAGAGAGATGCTCTGGTTTAGTAGTTTAAATTAAGCCAAACAAAGGAAAAGCTATAACACAATTCTATTTCTTTAATACTCCATCCATCCGTTCCGGGAAAAGGAATCATCTATAAATTCAAATAGAACTCTTTTGTGAAACGAGTACAAGTGATTAGAAGAACTAATATAAGTACCTTAATGGAAAATTGGTTCAATTTAACGTCTTCCTATGAGTTACAGATTTTTTGAGTGTTTATTGGAGTATTTTTTTTTGTCTTCTTAGTGTAGTATAGATTATACAGGGGAATATCCGTGATTTTTATTAATAATATAAATATTGAAAGTGAAAATGTTAGAATAATTATTGTGAATATATATGTATTTTGGTGACATAAAGTGTGATGATTCCATTTAAATTGAATAAAGTGTGATAATTCAGAAATATGATGGAAATGATAATGAAGTTTATTAAGCTTATGAAATATGCCTAGTATGGCAAAATGATAAAAAAAAAAGTGAGTTATTAATTATAGTAATAAAGGGAATAATTAGATAATGTAATAGGTTAATTAATACTATTTATTTAATTGTTGTTATGTGAAATTACATGGGTTACATGGTTATTTAAATATGAAATTCAATAAAATTTGCATCATGCATAAACTAAGTTTGTGTTGGTTATTAATTATTAATTTGGTATTTATATTTTAGGAAATAAATGGTCTTATTAATTATTAATTTTGGTATATATGTAATGAGTTACTAGTATCCAACTAAATTTTATACCCTAGCCCAACAAATTGTAGAATGGCAATAGCCCAATATTGTAAACCAAGAGGATAATATTAAGTCATTAAATTTGACCTTGTGAGCCCAATAAGGAACCCACATTAGAGGTGCTGATGCCCAAAATCTGCGATGCAATATACCAAAGTGCTAGTCCCATATTCTTTGTCCCAAAAATTCTTCAGCCGTATATAGGCCAATGGCCTAGCACCCACTTTGCTGAAAATCAAAGATAGAGAATGATGGTTTGGTGCATGGTCGGGAAGGAGCAGTTAAACGCTTTCCATCAACTCTTTCTTGTCCAATGGTTCTTCTTCTTCTTGCTAGTTTAAATTCTTGGGCAAAATCCAGTGTGTGGTCAATAGTTTGGCTATATATAGGAGTCCTCCCTTCTCAATCTCCAGTTGCTAGAATTTGCATCAGTTCAATATATAAAGAGAGTGAATGTTGTGAAATTGGAGAGCAATCAGAGGTTTTGGGAGCAAAAGTTAGCAATTTAACTTCAAGAAGGTAATATTACTTTTAGCATGCTTTGAATTTCAAAACTTGACAAATTCTTAGAATGTACATGAATCTTTTGTTAATTAGTTTGGTAATTGATGTTTTAATGATATCCGAGTTTATATGTATGTCATGTATACGAGGTGGTTGGTCTAAGTTGCATTTAGAAGAGTTAGATAATGTGCATTTTAGGATTCTACTGAAGTAGAGCTCAAGTCTGGTGTTGAGTCGAAGTGGCGCAGCTGCGCCATTTCTGCGGTACAAACCAGTGCAGCTGCGCCGTCTGCCAGTCTTGAAAACCAATTTTGATTGTCTTCTAATATTCCGAGCATGTTAGTTTGACTTGACTAAGTATGTAAATGAGTCTAACATATAATTTAAAGTTGCTTTGCATGTAATATGTTGCATTAGCTTGGTTTATAATGATTATAAAAAGAAAAGAGGAGGCAAACTTGAAGTTTTGAAAAACAAACCATAGCGAACCTTATGCCTTTTAAGTTCTGATCTTTCTAGCTTATGTATGTGGCTTAGTTATGTGTACAAATGAGCATGAAATATGATTCATAGTCGTTTTGCATATTTAGTTCGGTTTAGTATAGATTTTGAAAGGAAAACTTAGAAATTTGAAGCAAAGATTGATGAAACATTGAGTTACGTGTATTTTGATTTTTGAGCATGTATGATAGAACTCCTTATACCTTTAAACATGACTAATATGTGCACCCAACTAGTTAAACATGATATAGAATATACAAGCATGTTTTAAAGTAAATTCTCAAATGATGGACTATACTAACTATGTATAAATGAGTCAATTACATGTGAGCATGCGTAGTAAAGATTTATTTAGCATAGTGATGTGGTTTAATGACTAATGTAACTAGTCCTTATTGCATAAACTCTTTTAGCCTTGTTAAATAGAAATTTCCCACTAAAGCTATAACTTGTTTGACAGTAAAAAGATGAGACCAAACCCAGTCCAATACCTCTTAACATGTGCTCCTGATTTGTATCGATATCATAGTATACTAAGAATGAATCTGTGTAAGAGGAAAGCTAGCTCTGGTCTGATCAGGGAGCAGCGCAGCTGCGCCACTCTCAGGTCAAAATGCAGCGCAACTGCGCCGCACTGCAGAACTGTCTGACTATTTTAATTGTAGACTGAACCCTGTAACATGTGTATGTTAATGTCTTAAGTTGTAATACATGATTATAATGATCTAAAGTGTTCAAGCGTGTAATGGTGGTATGGAATCATGAATTTAAAAGTTTTACAAGTTTTCTAAGTAAAGCTTCCAATAGTAAAATAACATTGATGTGGTAACCATATGGCCTGATTGTGTAACTAAGATAGGACTAAAATATATGTTTAGCAGCTGTGATTGCACTCGTGTATCAGAGGAATGTAAGATTGTTGAAATACATATCGAACTTGTATGACTAACGTGTGTGTATATATATATATATATATATACACACATAAATAGGATAATTTTTTTTATGTTATATCAATATAAATATTCCTATTATTCCGCGATTTGCTGATATTAGTATATTGTATGAGTTGGATCGTGAAACACCATATTCGAGGTACAGGTATCCGAATTTGGGGGCGTCACATAAATAATAGCCAAAATTGCTCGAGTGTATCTAGAATTATACTGCTTTTCAAAAATTTAAACCAAAAATATAAAAATAATAATATATGTCTAAATAATAATAATCATAATAGTAGTTTATGTATTTATGTTAATTAATAAATGTGATGTTTTTTTTTACAAACTATTATTTTTGTATGATTATAAAATTGATTTAATATCATATATTGATACTATATAACAATTTATATACTTTTGGGTCATTTTGCACCATTTCAGCCATAATCGTTGTAATTCTAATGAACAAAAGTTATACTTTTAACAACAAATTGATGGTAACGAACAAGATCATAATTTCAAACAATAGGTCCGTGAGACTTTTTAGTTCATCATGTTATTGCTCTGGATTTACATACAGTCTCCTAACTCCGAAGAGAGAAGAGTTAAAAGCGTGGTATATAGTATTTAACATAATACATTAATACAAATAACATTCAGTTTTAATGATTTTTTATGTTGTAGCTAGCAGTTCTTGGAGTTGAATTGGAACGTTGGTATGAAAATGGAAAATCAACATCATCTTAGAGACTTACTAAATCAGATGACTAACAATTACTACACTCCAGATGCATTTAGTTACACTTATGCAGCAACAGAATGGCCGTTAACATGCCGGTGATCATGCTACTTACTACTAATGATAAGGTAAGGTTGACCAAGTAGTTAGACAACATTTAGAGTACTAGGGTTTGAACAGTTTCTTTTAATACAATTTGACTTTTTGTAGTGATGGTAGTGAATAAGTGACTTGCAGAAAATGTTAAAAACTTTCCTCACCCTTTGTCGAAATTTTGAAAAAATAATAATATTATTGTCTGAATCGAATAGAAGTCAACCCACTATATAAATTGCACATGGGTACAACGAATTCGTCACTCAAGATAAGATAAACCTGAAAATTAATTTGTATTAAATACTATGTGCAAGATAATATTTAATTCAAAACTATAATTTGAGAGAGAAAAAAATAATAACACTAATTTCTTATGAATGAATTATTATCTCAAATGAGAGTTTTTTTTAATCCATTTATAAGATTCCAAACATCCTTTTAAAAAAACACATTTTCAATTTGAAAAGATATAAACCAAACACACTATTTCTAATAGTAACACTGGTTCAAACTAGTAACCAAACTCGAACCATTGGATTGGTTCAATATTACACCCATTCAAATTAACAATTACAACGATTCAAATTAGTGCCCTAAATTGAACTATTGTACTGATTCAACGTTACACATGTTCAAACTAGTAATCACATATTTACCATTGAACCAATGTATCGGTTAATTGTTAAAATAATATAATATATTTATTATATAACATCGTATTTTGAAAATATCTAACAGAAAATGGTTCAAGCTTTGGTGCAATATAATATAGGCTTAAATATAAATTACTATCTTAAACTATATATTTTTTTCCACTTTGATGATCAACCTTTCAATTTTTTCAATAAAATTATTAAACTATCAATTTTTTTTACTGTCGTTCAATCTGGACCTGTCACGTCATAAATTGAGGACGTGACCCATTAGACTAATCAATGACTATGTGTAATTAAAAATTACTATTTCAAATGAATTTTTACATTTATTAAATATATAAGGGTAAAAAGATTAAATCTCATTTTTCATCAAAAGAAAGAACAATCAAATGCAAATTAGAACCAAACCAATGATCAAATGTTAACCCAGATCCAAACAGTGGCGAAGCTATGTGAAAAATATGGGGTCAATTGACCCCACTCATTTTTGGAATTTTTTTTTTACTTATGATGTAATAAATTTTTTTGGTATTACTTATTAATTTGACCCCATTCATTTTTGATTTGTTTTTTATACTTATGATGTAATAAATTTTTTAGGTATAACTTAGTAATTTGACCTCATTGAAATTTATACTTGAACTCTCTTTTATTTATAAAACAAATGTAGAATAAGATTGCATTGTTAAACAATGTGGGACTTCAAAAGTCCAAGTAATATTATACTTTTGTTCTATAAATAAAGAAGAGTTCAAGCTTTAAAGAGTAATTGACACAGAAGTGTAAAAGTAGACATTGGGCTGGACTTATCTTTTATGTCTTAAGAATATTCTGTTTGTCCAAATACATGTTTTACATATGTAATCGGTCGAAAAATATAAAATTATTTAAAAAAATTGGCTCGAGGGCGCAGCCCCCGAACCCCACTAAATTATTTGTAGGATCGTCATTTTTTGACCCCACTCACTTGGCGTTCTGGCTTCGCCACTGGATCCAAAAGAAAAATCATTTTGTTAAATTCAAAAATCGGATCAGTTTATTATGCAATATACTACGAATGTTTACGATTTCTTCAATAAGCATACCGCCAAATTATTCCTCCCATCAATGATCTTACTTGCAGTAACTCTGGGGTGGGGGTGAGAAAATCTCTAGTCGTCGTCATCGCCACCTGAGTACTAGTACTGACCAAATCCCAACAACGACAACAACGCCTCCTCCTCATGGTGGCCTGCTTCTTCATCATCACTTATTTGGCTCTGATTCCACTACTACAGTTCCTAAGAATAATCTTACTAGGAGCCCTGGAGGTGGGGGTGGATGTTTAGATATAGCCGATCAGAGTGGTGGTTTTGGTTTCGCCGACGGCGGAAACGGACGGTGGCCGAGGCAGGAAACTCTCACTCTTGAGATCAGATCAAGACTCGATTCTAAGTTCAAAGAAACTAACCAAAAGGCTCCTCTCTGGCTCTTTGATATCCGTGCCCTTCTCCTCTTCAAATATATTGTCCTAAAGGGGAATTGGGTCTGGGATTTTTGGTGAAGAAAACGACGGTTTGAAAAATGAACTTATCATCGTATTGTTTTGTGGTATCGAACAGCTTCAGGATTTGAGTTCAATCTGCTATTGGAGATTTGCAACGCAAAGAGGAATCTGCATTTGTTCCATTAAATTTTCGGCAACGGTGGTGGTGTTATGGTAAATTAGGCAATTAAATTTCTTTGATTTTTGAATTTAACAAACTGATTGTTCTTTTGGATATGGGGTTGATTGGTCTTTTGGATATGGGGTTAAATGATCATTGGTTTGGATCTAGATTTGCATTTGATTGTTCTTTACTTTGATGAAAAATGAGATTTGACCTTTTTATCCTTAGACATTTAATAAATTTAATAAATATAAAAATTCATTTGAAATAATAATTTTTAATTACACGTAGGCATTGATTAGCCTAATCAATGGGGCCACGTCATCAATTTATGACGTTACAGGTCCAATTAAACGAAAGTGAAAAAAATTGATAGTTTAATGACCTTATTGAAAAAATTGAAAAATTGATCAGCGGAGTGGAAAAAATCATATAGTTTAGGGTAATAATTTATATTTAAGCCTATAATATAATATAATGAACAAATGGACCATCTATCAGAGAATATGGTCCTAAACAAACTTCTTCTGGCTTGTAAGCATCATTTTGTAAGCTTCATTTCTAAGCAATGTAATAAACACTCTGTTCTGTTCTTCAATATACTTCGAATTACAGATCTTATCATGGTATCAGAGCAACACCCATCCAATTTGTTTTTTCCTTTAGATCTTCAAATTTTGTTTTCGTCCTATTCCTTTTTTGCAATTGATTCATTTAGCTTTCAACTTTCTGCAAATCTCCACATCCTTTTGTCAGAATCTTCTCTGCCTTTCTTAGGGGTTTTCTTCTTTAAAATTGTTCATCAATTTTTCTGATCTCGATGCATAATGGTTAATCCTATGCATAATAATCCGTCTCCTGCTTGGGGACGAGGAGCTGCTATCGGCAATGGTGCTGGTACTTCTTCTGGCAATGGAGCTAGTACTTCTTCTACGACTGTTAACAATTAACAACCGCCTGCGGCTACAATTGATGCTGGTAATAATCTCGAGCAAATTACTGTTCCAATTGACTCGAATTTACATCCATTGTATCTTCACAACAACGATCAACCAGGTATGCAACTCATCTCTAAGAAATTGACTGGTGCAGATAAATGATATCTGCATGGCAGAGGTCCATGGCCATTGCTCTGTCTGATAAAAATAAAATGGGGCTTGTCAATGACTCAATGGCTATTTTGATATTCCTGCTCCTACTTCGCCTGTTTTTGCACAATGGGAGAGAGTAAATGATATCTGTTTTTGCACAATGGGAGAGAGTAAATGATATGGTCAGAAATCAGTAATAGTATGAATTTTAATCAGTAGTAGTCAGTTAATTTGGGATGAATATTTGGCATTAGAGACACCTCCTCTATGCACTTGTGGTGCCTCTAGAGTTTTAGGGGAACAAGATCAAAGCAGAAAACTGACACAATTAGAAAACTGATACAATTTTTAATGAGATTAGAGGAAAGTTATGCTAATGCTTGGGGTCAAATACTTATGATGCAACCCTTACCCACAGTGGCACAAGCCTTTTCTCTAATTAGGCAGGATGAAAGACAAAGGCAGGGTATATTCCTGGTCCTAACAGTAGTACTGCTATGCCAGCTCACTCTGGTTCTCTTGGTAAACAGAAAATGGTTCTTGGTACAGAGAATTATCCTACTAATGTCTCTAGCATCACCAGTATTTACAGTAATCCTGGAGCTTACTTATCTACTTTTGTTCAGTCTAGGCAACATGGTTCTCATAATCACATAGTAAGGGCCCTCAAAGAAGGATGGTGTACCTATTGCAACAGAGATGGTCATCTCAGAGAGGATTGTTATAAATTGAATGGTTATCCACCAGGGCATCCTGCAGCCGATGGAACAAACAGAGATCTTTTACTCCCCACAAGACTACCAGTTCTTCTCATTTCAACACAAGAAAATCCACTGGTTTTACAGGTCCAAAAACCCAGTACTCTATTAATACTGGCAAGGCCATGTAGATTTCTACAGTTTGTGATCATAATCCAGAACCTGATCCTATTCAGCATCTCCAGGCTCAAATGGATCAGTTATTTTCCTTGTTTGGAAAACTTCATGATAGTCCTGATGATCATGTGGTTGGTATGGTAACTTCTTTTTCTTCCTTTGCTCATTCTAATCTGAATGCCTGGATTGTAGATACTAGTGCTACAGATCATATGACAGGTTCTAAACAACTTTTTCACTCTGTCATTACTCTACACACACCAATTCTAGTTAGTCTTCCTAATGGTAGTGTAGTTTCTGTTACACACACTGGTTCTATCCACCTTACCACAGACATTACTTTACATAAGGTTCTCTATATTCCTTCATTTACCTGCAACTTGCTATCTGTTAGCAAACTTACTTTAGATTCCAAATTGACTGTTTCATTTAGGGCTGCAAACGAACCGACCTGTTCGCGAACCGGTTCGGTTCGGTTCGAGTTCGACTTGCTCGCCTAGTCGAGTCGAGTTCGCACATAATGTTCCGTTCGATTGCTCGATCGAACATGTTCGCGAACCATGTGGTTCGGTTCGTCTTTGTTCGCGAACAGTTCGAGTTCGGTTCGATTTGGTATGTTCGAGTTCGGTTCGATAAGTTCGAGATCGGTTCGAGTAGTTTGATTTCTTAATTACATGTTTAAATTGTTTCTAAAATTCTAAATAAAAATAATTGGTTATTTCAAATAATTGGTTCGATAAGTTCGAGTTCGGTTCAATAAGTTTGGTTCGATAATGTGTTTGTGAACTGTTCATGTTCGCGAACAACCTTATGTTCGACTTGTTCGCGAACTGTTCGCGAACTCGATCATGTTCGCGAACACCTAACGATTCGAACTCGTACATAGCTATTGGTTCAATCAAGTTACTCGAACATGTTCGAGTTCGACTAAAAGTGTTCGAATTCGGTTCGAATTCGACAAAGTTCGGTTCGGTTCAGTTCGTTTGCAGCTCTAGTTTCATTCACCAATACTTCATGCATATTACAGGACCAGCGCCAGATGCACACAATAGCAACTGGTGGTTTGTCCAATGGGCTATATCTTCTTCATTTTCCATCACATGCCGCTGTTCATACTCTTCAATCCTCTTCTACAACTCTCTGGCATCACAGGCTAGGCCATGTTCCTGTTTCCATTTTGAATAAAATTCCAGCTCTTACTTCTTTTATTAAAAAAGATGACTGTGACAATTGTTATGTCTGTCCTTTAGCTAAGCAGACTTGTTTACCTTTTTCTTCTACTACCAATTGTACTCATGATATGTTTGAACTGATTCATTGTGACCTCTGGGGGCCATATAGAATAGCTACTAGAAATGGTTATAAGTACTTCGTTACTGTTGTAGATGTTTTTCTAGAGGTCTTTGGACTTTATTAGTCTCTACAAAGCAGCATGTTTATAAACTCTTGCAAGGTTTCTTTACTTCAGTTCAAGCACAATTTAATAAGCACATTAAAACTTTTCGAAGTGATAATGGCACTGAGTTTTCTAACCAGTTCATGAGTTCTATTCTAACCAAACTTGGTGTTTTACATCATACTTATTGTTCTCACACACCACAGCAAAATGGTGTAGTAGACAGAAAATGCAGAACTCTTTTAAATATGTCCAGGGCTCTTAGATTTCAAGGCAGCTTACCTAAGCATTTCTGGGGAGATTGTATTTTGGCATCTACTTATTTGTTGAACAGGGTTCCTAGTTCTATCTTAAAGTTCAAAACTCCTTATGAAATACTGTTTCACAAACCACCTACATACTCTCATTTAAAGACAATAGGCTCCTTATGTTTTGCATCTCAACACACACCAGATAAATTTGAACCTAGAGCTATCAAATCAGTTTTCTTAGGCTATCCTCTTACACAAAAAGGTTACAAGTTATACAATTTAGAAACTAAACAAGATTTTGTTTCCGGACATGTTATTTTCCATAAGACTGTTTTCCCTTTTTCCACTACTTTTTCTTCTCCTTCTTCTCAGCCCTATGATTTCAATCATTTTAACACTCTCTTCCATTGAACCTATTATTTCTCCTATTGACTCTTCTGTTGATTCTCAACATACTACTCATTCATCTGATTTTCTTCCACAAACTGCTTCTCAGTCTTTTCCTATTTCTATTCCTCAACCTCAATCTTCTGTTATTTCTTCTAATATTTCTTCTTCTAGTTCTATTTCTTCTTCTCTTCCCACCAGAACTTCCACTAGGGTCAGAACAAAACTAGTATGGCATCAACATTATGACATTCCTCCTTTGACTAAAGAGTTTAATTTCTCCTCTGCACACCTCTCAAATATCCCATTTCTCAATATCTATCCTATTCTGTTTTCTCACCTTCTCATCTACATTTTATTAGCAATCTCTCTCTCATACAAGAACCATCCAGTTACACAGGTTACAAAAGATCCTAAATGGGTTGAAGCTATGAATAAGGAACTCCCTGCTTTAGATGCAAATCATACCTGGACAGTGACAACTCTTCCTCCTGGTCACACTACCATTGGCTGCAAATGGGTGTTTAAAGTCAAATACAATGCTGACGGTAGTGTGGAAAGGTATAAGGCTCGTTTGGTGGCCAAAGGTTATAATCAAACTGAAGGCATTGATTATACAGAAACCTTTCCCCCAGTTGCTAAGATGGTTACTGCGAGGGCTTTGTTAGCTATTGCTTCTGTTTGAAATTGGCCTATTCATCAGCTCGACGTTAACAATGCTTTCTTACATGGCGACTTACATGAAGAGGTGTACATGGATCCTCCACCTGGTTATTCAAAATTACGATAGTCCGAGCAAGTTTGCAAGCTTAACAAGTCTCTTTATGGTCTTAAACAGGCATCTCGACAGTGGTTTGCAAAGCTCACTAGTGCCTTACTCTCAGCTGGCTATACTCAATCCAAGGTTGATTATTGCTTGTTCATTTCTCACACCTCTACAGCTTGTACTTTGGTCATCGTTTATGTTGATGACATTTTAGTCACAGGTTCTAGTGACAAGGAGATTTCTCAGTTGAAACTTATGCTTGATGAAGCGTTTACCATTAAAGATTTGGGTCAGATTAAGTACTATCTTGGTTTGGAAGTTTCAAGGTCCCCACAGGGCACTTTTGTTCATCAAAGGAAATATATTCTTGATCTGTTATCTGATTTTGATATCACAGATTCCATGGAACAGCATATTAAGTTACATGATACTATCAGTGACGCTGTGTTAAATGCTTCTACTTATAGATGTCTTATTGGCAAGTTACAATATTTGACTATTTCCCGGCCGGACATTAGTTACACTGTTAATCATCATAGTCAGTTTTTGCAAAATCCTTGTCAAGATCACATGAAGGCTGCAATCCGAGTTCTGCAATATCTTAAGGGTTCTATTGGTATGGGTTTATTTATTTCTTCTTCTAGTGATCTGATTTAAATGGTTTATTCTGATAGTGACTGGGTTGGCCAGAATGGGGGGAGGAAGTTCATCTCTGGTTATTGTACGTTCCTTGGTACTTCTTTGATATCTTGGGGTGCTAAGAAGCAAGTTCTTTAACAGACAGAAAGGAAAACACTTCACACCTTCTATAAAGCCTTGTTAAGGACCCCTTATGCACCCAGCTTTGAATTTTTAAGGAAGTTGAAAGTTTATTCTGCAGACACAAAATTAATAAGAAATTTAAATATACATGATCATGCATAATAGTTAGAGATGATTTCCAATACCATTATATTATATCAAATAAATTGTTATACATGTCAAAATCATCAGGATCAACCAAATGATCATGTAGAGAAGGATCATAAAGAATGTATTAACAATCAGATTCTTTATCAATCAGATTGCTGGAAAAATTAACAAAATTATTAGAGATATGGGGTTTTGAGAACTAGGACAACTTGAGCAGGATCTTGTCTTTGGTGATGTGGGAACAAAAGAAGTCATCAATTTTTTGAGTATGAAGCAGGTAATGATAGTCTACTTTGGTTTGAAACAAAATCGCATATACCTATATTTATGTACTGAGGAATGCAGTCAGTTACTAACTATTCGTTTTCTCCTTCAGGATGCTACTGAATATAAGTTGCCATTGATGTTGATTTATGCATATGTGTATCCAGAGAAGTTTGATGGCGACAAAGCATCAAAGCTTATGCAGGTAGTAATTAGATATCCCATCCTGCTTTCTTCATGGTCCATTCTCTATACATAGCTAGATGCTCTTCTCATTATTTTTTGTTGGAATATAAAATTTTGATTATCAAGTCAAATCATCAATGCAGTGTTATCGTCATTCTTTTCTTTGATTGTGTGATGCAAGTGATGGTTCCATCAATATCTGCGTGTCTATTATTTCTGATTCAACTTCTTTTGTTACATACTTACATCACCAACGTAGACTTCATAAACTTCATTTCTTCAATATTGGAAATTTGAGGCCCTTGAATTATAGAAGTTATATATTTTGATTTTTAGAATACATGATTGCATTTTTGTTTATTCGATGGCTCTTTGGCCAGGGTTTTGCTTTAGAATGTGCATTTTCTTGGTAGAATAGTATGCATTGCTGTGAAGCTAAGGCTACTACCCGATGATTTCAAAAAGAAACAATCTCTCTTTATGCTAGAAATTCTCATAATTAGGATTAGTGTCTCCAAATTATTCTTTCATCCCTTCTGGATCACCAACTATAACATACCATGGTAAGGGTTATCGAGATTGTATTGAGGATAGGTCCAAATTCCAAAAGATGATGCATGCATCATGAAACCTTTGTTTATGATACCAACCATAACGAGTCCAATGTCCTGCTGTCCTCAGACCTTCTGGTGAAGTCACCTTCAGTATGTATCATGAAATCTTCATTTAAAATATTTTACATTAAAGCTTTGGAGTATGTTAATGTTATATGGTATTTTTATTAAAAAAAGAAAAAGAAAAAAAAGAAATGTTACTGCTTCTGATAAGAGGCTTTTGACAAACTTTACAGAAGGTAAAGGTTCGTAAATTGGAGTCCTTAGTGTTATCAATATTGGTTTTAAAACAAAATGGTATTGCCAATTTGTCAGTAATTTATTAACCTTCGATACATATCGATATGTATGGTTATATATATGTACCTGCGTGTGTGTGTGCATGTGTGATTCTATTTATTAGTCTTTTGAATAGGTATCTTGTACCTCTGTGCCTTACTCTCAAGTTAATTAGCTATGGTATTAGTTCTTACAAGTGTTTGTCTAGGACCAGCATCTAGACTTAGCCAAGGTGCTAGTATTATAATCATATACGGTTTAGGCTCATGGTCTTTAGTCCTTGTTATATTATAAGCCTCATCTCTGGAATTTCAGATGCATATATGATTATAGGTTGATCTTTTAATTGACGAAAATTTCTCAATGAAATTGTTAGACTACATTTGTTTCCTTTCTTGGCAAAACTATCACATGAGGAAATGAAGGCAGAAATATTGCTCGAGGGATCAGGTAACAAAAAAACATCCCAGGGAGGTTTCTCGCTCAAGTTTGATACCCAGAAGGTAAACTTGATATTGCTTAATGAAGTCAGAGATATCTGTGCATACCTAGTTTTAGAAACAAGGTTTAACAGTTGCCAAATTTCTTGTTTGATTATTAGAGGAAGCATGCAGCCAGAAAGGATTGAACTGGAGAGGAAGAAACGTGGCAGCTCTTTCGGTTTTATCCCATGATAGAGGTACAGTTTTAAATTTTGTAAACATATTATTTATTTTGCACAAACCAAAAGTTTGATATGTTGTTAGCCTTTTGTGTATTTGTAGGACGATGTGAGACTGTTTAAACTCGTATGACTCTAGGTGATATTGCTCCATTAGCTTGCTGCTTTCGGAATAAACTGCGTCTTTGATTATACATAAGCTTAAAAAAATCAAACTTTGATATTTACTATTCCTGGAAGGCTAGAAAGATTTGTCTATTCAGAGGAATGGTATTTAATTAAATAGGTTCGTACATAATACCGTCACTTATATCATCTTTCAGGAGTTGATTGAAAAATTAGGCAAAGGTGAATTACCAAAAAATGAGTACCAATGCATGAATGACCCTGGTCCAGTTACCCAGAAGGCCACGAGGGCAATTGCATCTGCAAGAGAGGGTCAAGCTGCTCCATGTTCAATGAGATCAAGACGGACTGCAACATGGGCATGACCTCGTGGTTCTGATGATGGATATTCGAGGTACCTCCAAATGTCCTTTTACAGATCTATAAGAAGACCTTTTTTTTACCCATTAATTGCATGCAAGGCTATAGAAGCCCTTGTATTTGGTTGTTCTTGCTCTCTTACTGTATATACCATCTATTGATGATCCATCGTCTCTAAGGTGAAACTTGTAGAATGATCTATTATAGAGTTCTGAATAGGCTGTCTCTTTCTTGTTTTGTCCTACTGCTTTTGCAGTGATTCCATTCTGAGAAGTGCATCTAGTGATCTCAAGAAGATGGGGCAGAGAATATTTGTTTTTATTATTGGTGGAGCAACTCGATCAGAGGTATATTTTTTTCAGGTACATGTCTTGCTGTAAGTTGTGTATTAGCCCTTCAATATTTTTTTTTTCTTTTGTTGTTTCTCAGCTACGGGTTTGTCACAAGCTTACTACAAAATTAAGGAGGGAAGTTGTCCTCGGTTCAACTAGTCTTGATGATCCGGCACAATACATAGCGGTAGTAGTTTTCCAGTTATTCTCTTTCTTCTTCCTTGATGAACTTTTTGTAGTTCAATTTAGAATATCTTCTTATCTTGTGGAAGTTGTAATATATCATTCTGATAGCTGAAATACTTGGGGTGTATTTGAAATTGTAGTGCAAACTTATGTTCTAGATGGACCCCTTCGACGTGGTTCCATACTAAAGATTACTGTTACGGAAAGTTGATCCTAAATTTTGATTGAAAACCTGCTTCAAGAGTTGTCAAAGAACTGGATATTTAAAATAACAAAGCCTAGATATGGTTGGCATTTTAAGCCAATTATCCTAAAACTCAACATGTGTATATAGTAGTAGTCTTCTCCTCATTATGCCATCAGCCAAAAATGGATGTTTCCACATTTCTCTTCGCTTTATGACTTAATTCATCTAAGCTGAATAACAAAGCGGAGATATATGGTTGGCGTTTTTCTGGCTTTTGATTTGTTTTTCTTCCAATATAGAAATGTTTCCAGTAGGTTTGTGTCACTGCATCAGTTTTAAATTATGTGAATATGCAAGTATTTATGGATGAACAATGAAATGAGGTAATGACTGAGGGTCCTGAGGGAGGTTCTAACTTTTTGTCCATGCTGCAGAAACTGAAGAATCTTTATGGAAAAGAACTCTCGATCGATGACATTGCAATATAGAATATGGCGCTTGATGTGTAGAATATATTTTTCTCAACACCATAAGGTTGGCCTTGTAATTTTGTTCAGTAATTCTTCTCCATTAGTTATCATAGTCAATATTTTCTAGTTCTTTTTCAATATAAAAGATTTGTTGTTTACATATTATGATCCACTTTCTGCAGCAATTCCAAAGGAAGTTGCACCTGTGACTATATATGGAAAAATAGATTCAGGGATGGTTTTGTTTACTCCTATTACTCTCTCATGCCTGAACGCTAGAGCAAGGAAAAATTGTGGTTTGTTTGCAGAAGCTAATAGCCAGAAGATTTCATAATACAAGTCACAAGTAGCAATTGGCCGTCCCATGATTTTTTCCCCCCAGCCTAGATTGATCATTCCACTCCAAAATGTGGTGGATTTTTTATTTATTTATTTATTTTTTATAATTCTTTTTTGGGTGCAATTGTATTAGGGAGCATTATGACATTATAGGGCAGTTAAATTAGTTATATTATGTTACTTGTTCAAAGATATGCGATATGCTCCCTTAAAATTTGTATGATATTTAAATGAGTCAATATAGTTTATTGTAAAGTACTTTAGAAGATTGCCAATTTGATTAGTCAAACTTTTAATTGTACATCAAAATCGTCCAAAATTGAAGCAATCCCAAATTGAAGTGGCAAGGCAATAACCTATGGTAAACATTGACATTTTCAGCCCATTTTTTATTGGGCCATATTTCATCCCAAATTGATTATATGGTAGACATGTACAACAAGTCAATCTGGTCTAATTTGGCATGAACATTCCTGATCTTGGGCTTGGACAGGCCAGACCAGACCGTTGACTTAATTAAGTCTAATCACTTTATATCTTAAAAATCGTCATTTCTTTCCAAAATCGTTTCATCTTACAAATTGTCATTTTTTTTCGGATATAAATACGACAAATATCCATCAAATAACAAAAATCAATAGAAAAATCTTTTTTCGAATATAAATAATATTATATCGGGCTCCATATATATCTCTTTGCAATCCTATCTTTGATTGTAACTTTTAACAAATTACGAGGATCAACTTGACAATAGTTTTTATTCAGGGACCAGACGTAAACTACTTGGAGACCATGAGTTTTTTGTGAGCTCGGATTGTGTAACCCCATAAGCCTAACCACTCTACATCTTAAAAATTGTCAATTTTTTTTTCAAAATCGTTTCATCTGAGAAAGGGAGAAGATGTCACATAATTATGCGGTTATAGTGGTATTGAGTGTGTTGTTTTTGATTATTAAAACACAACACATTCAATATCTGAGCATTGAAACTCAATGTTATTCGTAAGGTAAATTGTTTTTGGGACAACTATGTTAGCTTTAAATAACTTCACGTTTGTTTTTATTCCATTATGCAAGATTCACAAGCCTCTTTTATTATTTACAATTGGACAAAAGGCTAGTCAAATCCTATACAAAGCTAACCCAACAAATTAAATCAAATCCTATGCAAAGCCAACCCAGTCTAGCCCACGCACACTTAAATTATACTCCATATATTACAGATGTAATTTATGTCTAAGCTGATCCAGACATTTTCAGCCCATTTTTTATTAGGTCATATTTCATCCCAAATTGACCATATGATAAACATGCACAACATGCCGGCCTAGTCTAACTTGACCTGAGCTTTTCAGGCCTTGGACTTTAACTAGGTCAGGTCAAGCCGTTGATTTAATTAAGCCTAATCACTCTACGTCTTAAAAATAGTCATTTATATCCAAAAACGTTTAATCTGAGAAAGGTGGAAGATGACACGTAATAATACAGTTATAGTGGTATTGAGTATGTTATTTTTTATTAGGGCTTTGGGAGAGAATGATAATGCGAATATGCCACGGATGATGAGTTTGATTCTGATGATTGGTATGCCACGGATCCAGATAGAAGAAGTGTTGAGATAATAGCATGGGTTGCTGTAGGATCTGGGGCATCATTTAGACCAGGGATATGGCAACCACCATCATGAATTCATGATGACTATGTATCATCTACTCGAGCGGCATCACCAACTCACCATAATGCTATTGATTCACAAGTTTAATCCACTGACTACATATAGTTCACATACCTGGGGAAGCCGGCGCTGATACATGAAGCGCTCCACAATTGTATTCTCCGTCATATTATGTTGTCAGAATATCATTTATTGCAACTTTTGATAGGTGTTTGCATGCCAATTTTCTGTAAACTTTTCAATGTACAAGCAATGGCATTTGTCCTTCTATTTATAAGAAGCATAGGTTATTATTATGCGTTTTGACTCTCTGCCTTTGCATTCTCATATGTTGTTGACTAGGGATGATTAATACATGTTATACTTCTCTTTGAAGGTTATCCCTTTTGCCATCATTTTCAGTTCATGTGTAACAGACACATAATAATACTCAAATAAATTATGTAGGGTCGGTTGTGAATTTCGACAAAAGGTGTTCTTCAATAAAAATGTTCATTCACCAAGTCCCACTCAATGGTAAAAGAACTACTAATAAGACTTGAGTGCATGAGGTCTTATGATCCATTTCAACCAAAGGCAAGAATGTTAAATTCCCTTTACACTAGCCAAAAAATAAAAAATAAAAAAAAATGTTCATTCCATCATTGATTGTAACTTTTAACAACTTATGAGGATTAACTTGACAATAGTTTTTATTCAGGGACCAGACTTAAAATACCTGGGGACAATGGGTTTTCTTTACAAATAGTAGTTTCGTACGTCCTCCGTGAGCCCGAATTGTGTTGCCCCAAAACACCATAAGCCTAACCACTATGCATCTTAAAAATCATCATTTCTTTCCAAAATCGTTTTATCTGAGAAAGAGGGAAGATGTCACGTAATTATATGGTTATAGTGGTATTGAGTGTGTTATTTTTATTATTAAAAAAGAGTACACTCAATATCTGGGCATTGAAACTCAATGTTATTCATAACGTAGGTTATTTTTGGGACAACTATGTTGGATCTGGGCAAGGAATTGATGATGGAATTTCTCCCAACTACAAAGAGAGAAGAGTTAAAAGCGAGGTACATAGAATTTGATAGAATACATTAATATAAATGTTTACTTACCTTACGAATAACATTGAGTTTTAATGAATTTTTATGTTGTAGCTAGCAATTCTTGGAGCTGAATTGGAACGTTGGTATGAAAACGGAAAATCAGCATCATCTTAGAGACTTACTAAATCAGGTGACTAACAATTACTACATTCTCTAGATGCATTTAGTTACACTTATGTAGCAACAGAATCAGAAAGTGGCCGTTAATGAATTAGAACATGCCGGTGATCGGCAGAAAGCCTCCTTTTCCACTGTATAACAAGAAAATACAAATAACTGTTGGTGCGCCAATAGAATTTGGCATTCCCAAAATGAAGCAGATTGCCGTCTGCATGTCTAGGGATTTCTTTACCCATTTCTGGATGGCCCAGTATTGCCCCTTGTGGGCTAGATGAGGCAGCACAAAGATATTTGTACACCACTATCTCGGAGCAAATTCGAGTAAAACTTTATGAAGAGATATATTAAGGAATTCGAGTAAAACTTTACTGAAGTCCACTACAAGGAAAACGGTTAATTTCGACGGAATTATTTCCGACGGATATAATTCCGTCGAACTTAGTATTATTTCGACGAAATAATTCATCGAATATAATTCCCTCGTAATTAATTCAATTCCGACGGAATTCCGTCGGAAATAGTAGAACCCCCATTGGCGCCAAATTTCCTGCCAGCGCGAAACTAAATTCGACGGAACCATATTTATTTTCGACGGAAATTCCGTCGAGGTTAGCTTAATTCCGAGGGAATTAAAGCCGACGAAAATTCCGTCGGACTTAAGTTATAAAACCTAAATCGTTTCAGCTAGCCCCAGTACTTGCCGTCGCTGCTAATTTTTATTTTCTCTTATCTCTCTCTTCTCTCCATCTCGTCATCCAGTCCTGCCCTCGCCGTCCGGTACCTCCCTCCAGTCCGATCCCTCCCGTCCGAGAGCACCTATTCCTCCTCCATTATTCAACCACCGGGGTTTAAGGTTTGCTTTAATTAAGCATAATTATTTAATTTTGTGATGTTAGTGTAATACCTAGATAATAAAAATAATAATAATAACACATTTTGGGAAAAGAAAATTATAATTAGTAATTTAAGTTACAATTTATTTATTTATTTTATTAATTTGTGTAATTAGCTCAGACGGAGGGAATCTAAACGAGTTGAATTTGGAATATAAAATTTTGGGTGTTACATTGCTTAATCCAGGTACGGATTTCGTACTCTTTTAGCGAGACTCTTTTAGATTTTAATTTGTTCATTTTGTTATTCGTTTAGGAATTTGGTATTGCCTCTCATGATTATTCTTTGTCAAATTTAGTATGATTGTTTCATTTTGGCGTTCATATTTTGGAACTCATATTTGTACTCTTTAGACTAGTGCATCATGTCTAAAATTTATTTTGATATTTGTAGTAATGTACATGTTATTATATTTTTGAAGGCTTTGTATTGGTGATTCGTTTCGATTTAACATGTACATATTAGAACCCCTTTGTGTTGGTATTGTGTCGCATGTGTTGTGACATAGTATTTTTGTTAGAATATACCGTAGGGTATACCTGAGCTATAACCACTTGTGGGGGTACCACAAGCATGTCCTCTTGGCACCGAGGCATGACACCTTCCGTGGCGGTGTGATCAGTCCACGGCGTCTCCGTTTTGTGCTCTGGTGGGAGTTGGCCATTTGGTGATTTGTTGTGGGAGGCGTATGGGTCGACCCTAGTTTTCTGTTCTGTTCTGTTCTGCGGATTGGTGAAGTTTGTGCCGAACACACCTTCTGATTTTACATGCATTTGAATTCGCGGTCCAATGCGTGTGACTTGCCTGTGTGGCATTATTTTGATTGCCTGTGTGGCATTATTTGACTTGTCTGTGTGACAAGGTATATTTCTGTTTTGTTCTGAGCTCGGTATGAAATAACACCCAACCATTTAGTTCAACCTATTATTTTATTGTGTTAGTTTTGTTCATTTCAGTTCGGTTCATTTATTTGAGTTAGTTATTTCGTTTCATTCTTCTTGTACTCTATATCCGTACCGGGCATTTGGCTCATGCTATGTTTTTCTTCCGGCAGGTAATTAGGGGGATCAAGGGCAAGTGTGACGAGAACTCCCTTTTATCCAAATGGTTTAGATATTTTGTTTAGGTTGTGAACCAATGATTTGTTTGGAGTTGTAATAATTATTTTAGATTATGGTTTGAGCCAATTTGGTATTTATTGTGGTTTAACTTGTGGTATTTATCAGTTATTGGAGGTATTCTTTTATGGAATAGAGTTCTCTATTTGTTTTGTAGTTGCTATGTTTTGTGAGTAACATCTCTTTCTATTTCGGAAAGGGGGTGTTACAGAGTTGGTATCTGAGCCAGGTTTCTTTCTTGTAGAAAATCTATTTAGGTTTGACCTTTGAGTTATGGGTAGACTTCTGGGTTAGGTTCTTTGTTCCGTTTGACTTTTCTATTCAACTATCATATCAGCTATATTCGAATCTGTATCTAATCTGTTTTGCTTATATCCGTTGATTCTTTCTTAGATGACTCGTAGATCCGCTAGAGTTGCTGGGAGGCGAGGTAACAATGGTGGTAGATGTGAGGGTCAGCCCAATGAGCAACCTAATAATCAGACTAATGCTTAATTGGCTGACTTGGTGAATCAAGCGGTTAATCAGGCTTTACCGCAATTGGTGGCACATGTTGTTCAAGCAATGCAGCAGCCGCCAGAAATTCCTGAGCAGGGGAACCCAAGAAATGATGGCCTACACACAAATGAGGAGGAAGGGAATGCAGATGACGTTGATCAACAGGTGGTTCTGATGTATGTATGGTTGGAGAGGTTTCAAAAGAAGAAACCACAGTCATTTAGTTCATCTCTGACTCCAATTGATGCCAAGAATTGGATTGCCCATTTGGAGAAGATCTTTGATGTGTTGGGGTGCTCGGATAATCAAAGAGTGTTGCTTGCAGCTTATAAGTTATAGGGGGATGCACAAAGGTGGTGGAAGACTATAAAAACAACGAAAGGTGATGGGTATATTGAAACACTTAGTTGGGTGGAGTTTTGTGAGGTCTTTTATCAATAGTACTTCCCAGCTGCCGATAAAGAGGCCTATGCTATAGAGTATTTGTCTATTCGGCAGAAAAATGATGAGTCCATCACAGATTTTATGACGAGGTTCACCGGATTGGCAGGCTTTGCGGGAACTTCAGCAGGGACTGCAGCGGAACAGACAGAGAAGTTCAAGTGGCGAATTCATTATAGATACCGCCAACATCTCATTAACAACAAATTCACAGATGTGTCAGCAGTGGCTAATGCGGCCAAGAATATTGAGATGGAGCGACAGGACTTTCGGTCTTCTAATACAGAGGGGAGTCGGAAAAGGGACAGAGATGACCAGCAGGGTCAAGCTTCGGGTCAGCATGGATGGAATCATGATGGTCAGTGGAACAGGAATCGTGGTGGCCAGCAAAGGAAATGGTTTGGCCAAAATCAAAATAGAGGTTATCAGCAGTTACCTCAACAGGGGCAGAATCGTCAGCTTCAGCTACCTTAGCAAGGTCAGAATCGCCAGTAGTGGCAGAATCGTCAGCACGGGCAGAATCAGGGACGTTATCCGGGACCAGCTGGTGGGGGTAACCCAAATCTTATTCCGATAACTCCTTGTGCTACTTATGGGGCTAATCATCCGGGGAGACAGTGTCATCGAGTTACTGGTGCCTGCTTCTTATGTGGACAGATAGGTCATATTGCTAGGGATTGTACCGGGCTACGTGGTAATGGTGGAGGCGGTGATAATAGTAGTAATGGAGGTCAGCGTCAGGGTGGTCGGGTATTTGCCTTGACTTATAACCAGGCGGCAGGTGCACTAGGTACTGTTTTTGGTACTCTTTTAGTTGGCAGTCATGAGGCTTCTATTTTACTTTATACGAGTTTTACTCATTCAGTGGTTGCTCAGTCTTTTGTTCGGCACCTTGGTGTGCCATCTCAGTCTTTAGATTTTGTTATGTCTATTGCTACCCCGATGGGAACTTCTGTTGTTATTTCTGATTTGTATTGAGAGTGTCCAATCTGTTTTGGAGATAAGATTCGTAGGGCTAATCTTCTTCCAATGTGTATGTACGATTTTGATGTGATTCTTAGGATAAATTGGTTAGATAAACACCAGACCACTATCGATTGCCAGGCGAAGAAGGTTATATTTGGAGATATGAAGTCTCCGGAGTTCGTATTTCAAGGGTCACGACCAAGTAGGGCAGTGAAGTTAATTTCAGCTTTGAAGGCTGGAAAGTTGGTGGCAAAGGGTTGTGAGGGGTATTTGGCATTTGTGAAGGATACCTATATGGATGAGTCTCGTATTGAGGATGTTCCAGTGGTTCGTGACTTTCCCGATGTGTTTTCTGAGGAATTGTCAGGGTTGCCACCGTAGCGAGAAGTTGAGTTTACCATCGAGCTTGTTCCTGGTGCGGATAAGTCTCGTATTGAGGATGTTTCAGTGGTTCATGACTTTCCCGATGTGTTTCCTGAGGAATTGTCAGGGTTGCCATCGCAGCGAGAAGTTGAGTTAACCATCGAGCTTGTTCCTGATGCGGAGCCTATGTCTAAGGCGCCGTATCGGATGACACCGTTGGAGTTGCAGGAGTTGAAGGAGCAGTTGCAAGAACTGTTAGATTGTGGTGTGATTCGACCGAGTGTTTCACCGTGGGGTGCTCCAGTTTTGTTTGTGAAGAAGAAAGATGGGTCTATGAGGTTGTGCATAGACTACATGGAGTTGAACAAGATTACTATCAGGAATCGGTATCCATTGCCGAGGATTGATAACTTGTTTGACCAACTTCAGGGGGTGAAGTATTTTTCGAAGATAGACTTGAGGTCGGGGCTATCATCAGTTGAGGGTAAGAGATGAAGATATCTCTAAGACAACTTTTCGCACTCGTTATAGGCATTACGAGTTTCTGGTGATGCCATTCGGGTTGACTAATGCTCCGACGGTGTTTATGGATTTGATGAATCGGGTATTCAGGGAGTACTTTGACCAATTTATTATTGTCTTTATTGATGACATTTTGGTTTACTCCAAGTCTAGGGATGAGCATGAGGCGCATCTTCGCACAATTTTGGGGATTTTGCAGAATGAGAAATTGTATGCTAAATTCTCTAAATGCGAGTTTTGGTTGGAGCAGGTTGCATTCTTGGGTCACGTTGTGTCTGCTGAAGGCATTAAGGTGGATCCTGCGAAGGTTGAGGCTATCACTAAATGGCCGAGAACTACTACGGTGACGGAGGTTAGGAGTTTCTTGGGTTTGGCAGGGTATTATAGGCGATTTGTGGAACAATTTTCTTTGCTTGCCTTGCCATTGACTCAATTGATGAGAAAGGGCACGGAGTTTGTGTGGAATGAGGAGCGCGAGAAGAGTTTTGAGGAGTTAAAGAAACGACTTGTGATAGCTCCAATACTTTCATTGCCGTCGAGAACAAGAGGTTATCAGATTTATAGTGATGCTTCTAAGAAGGGCTTGGGGTGTGTTTTGATACAACAAGGTAAGGTGATTTCTTATGCCTCTAGGCAACTCAAACCTTATGAGGTGTACTGCCCCACTCATGATATGGAGTTGACAACAGTAATCTTTGTCCTAAAGATTTGGACGCACTATTTGTATGGAGAGACTTGTGAATATTCACCGATCACAAAAGTCTTAAATACATTTTCACTCAAAAGGAGCTCAACATGAGGTAGAGGCGTTGGTTTGAGCTTCTAAAAGATTATGATACGAGAATTCAGTATCACCCGGGGAAGGCGAATGTGGTTGCAGATGCTCTTAGCCGAAAAAGTTCAAGAAGTGTAACAGCCCTTATTATACAATCTCAACTTATTTCGGATATGGAGTGACTAGAGTTGGAGATGTATGTGCAAGGTTCAGATGGGCATTTGGCAGGTATGAGAGTGGAACCCTCTCTTATCTCGCGGGTTAAAGAAGCTCAAAAGGAAGATGGAAAGTTTTGGGGTATGACACAGAATCTAGAGTAGGGCAAACAACCCGAGTTTCGCATTGATGACCACGGTGTGATTTGGTTGGGTGAACGGTTGTGTGTACTGTCAGATCCAATCATTCGGGAGGCTGTGTTGGCTGAGGCTCATAGTTCGCCATTTTCTATTCATCCAGGTTCTACAAAGATGTACAGGAATTTGAAGAAATTTTTTTAGTGGAATGGGATGAAGCGAGACGTGGCTGAATATGTGGGGAAGTGCCTCTCTTGTCAACAAGTGAAAATAAAACACCAACGAGCTAGTGGTTTGCTGAAACAGTTAGACATTCCAATTTGGAAGTGGGAGGATATCACAATGGATTTTGTGACTGGTTTGCCAAAAACTTTTAGGAAGAATGATGCCATTTGGGTTGTGGTGGACCGGTTGACCAAATCGGCACACTTCCTGGCTATCCATGAGGATTACTTGGTGGATAGGTTGGCACACATATTTTAGTAGGAGATTGTTAGACTTCATGGTACTCCGGTGTCTATTGTTTCAGATCGGGACCCACAATTCACTTCATGGTTCTGGAAAGGGTTTCAACGAGCTTGGGGCACTCGACTCAACTTTAATACTTCTTTCCATCCGCAAACCGATAGGCAATCCGAGCGGACTATTCAGACATTGGAGGATATGTTGAGGTCTTGTGCACTTGAATGGTCAGGTAATTGGGATGATTACTTGAGCCTAGTTGAATTTACTTATAACAACAGCTGGCATGTAAGTATTGGAATGGCTCCGTTTGAGGCGTTGTATGGTAGGAAGTGTCGGGCACCAACTTGTTGGGATGAGGTTGATGAGAAGGCCATAGAAGGGCCTGAGTTAGTTCAAATCACTACGGAGAAGGTAGCGGTGGCTAAGGAGAAATTGAGGTCGGCTCGATCACGGCAGAAGAGTTATGCTGATAAGCATAGGAGGACTTTAAAATTTGAACCTAGTGAGCATGTATTTTTAAAAGTTTCTTCTTGGAAGGGCATTCGACGATTTGGGTTGAAAGAGAAACTTAGTCCGCGTTATATTGGCCCATTTGAGATTTTGGAAAGAATTGGTGAGGTTGCTTATCGGTTAGCTTTGCCTCCACAGCTAGCTCATGTGCATAATGTGTTTCATGTGTCGGTGTTGATGAGTTATTATTATCATCCGTTGCATGTGGTGCAATATCCATTCGATAAGATTCAAGGTGATCTTACTTGTGAGGAGCAAGCCGAAGCGATTTTGGATCGTCAAGAGCGGATTATGAAGAGAAAGACTATTCCATTTTTTAAAGTTTTGTGGATGAATCATTCGGAGCGGGAAGCTACGTGGGAGATGTAAGAGTCTATTCGAGCGAAATATCCTCATCTTTTTAATAATTAGGTATGTTCTATTCTTTTGATTCCGGGGACGGAATCCTTTTTAAGGGGAGGTAATGTAATACCCAGATAATAATAATAATAACACATTTTGGGAAAAGAAAATTATAATTAGTAATTTAAGTTACAATTTATTTATTTATTTTATTAATTTGTGTAATTATCTCGGACAGAGGGAGTCTAAACGAGTTGAATTCGGAATATAAAATTTTGGGTATTACATTGCTTAATCCAGGTACGGATTTCGTACTCTTTTAGCAAGACTCTTTTAGATTTTAATTTGTTCATTTTGTTATTCGTTTAGGAATTTGGTATTGCCTCTCATTATTATTCTTTGTCAAATTTAGTATGATGGTTTCATTTTGGCGTTCATATTTTGGAACTCATATTTGTACTCTTTAGACTAGTGCATCATGTCTAAAATTTATTTTGATATTTGTAGTAATGTACATGTTATTATATTTTTGGAGGCTTTGTATTGGTGATTCGTTTCGATTTAAATGTACATATTAAAACCCCTTTGTGTTGGTATTGTGTTGCATGCGTTGTGACATGATATTTTTGTTAGAATATACCGTACGGTATACCCGAGCTATAACCACCTGTGGGGGTACCACAAGCATGTCCTCTTGGCACCGAGGCATGACACCTTCCGTGGCGGTGTGATCAGTCCACGACGTCTCCGTTTTGTGCTCTGGTGGGAGTTGGCCATTTGGTGATTTGTTGTGGGAGGCGTATGGGTCGACCCTAATTTTCTGTTATGTTCTGTTCTGCGGATTGGTGAAGTTTGTGCCGAACACACCTTCTGATTTTACATGCATTTGAATTCGCGGTCCAATGCGTGTGACTTGCCTGTGTGGCATTATTTTGATTGCCTGTGTGGTATTATTTGACTTGTCTGTATGGCAAGGTATATTTCTGTTTTGTTCTGAGCTCGGTATGAAATAACACCCAACCATTTAGTTCAACCTATTATTTTATTGTGTTAGTTTTGTTCATTTTAGTTCGGTTCATTTATTTGAGTTAGTTATTTCGTTTCATTCTTCTTGTACTCTATATCCGTACCGGGCATTTGGCTCATGCTATGTTTTTCTTCCAGCAGGTAATCAGGGGGATCAAGGGCAAGTGTGACGAGAAGCTCCCTTTTAGCCAAATGGTTTAGAGATTTTGTTTAGGTTGTGAACCAATGATTTGTTTGGAGTTGTAATAATTATTTTAGATTATGGTTTGAGCCAATTTGGCATTTATTGTGGTTTGACTTGTGGTATTTATCAGTTATTGGAGGTATTCTTTTATGGAATAGAGTTCTCTATTTGTTTGTAGCTGCTATGTTTTGTGAGTAACCTCTCTTTCTATTTCGGAAAGGGGGTGTTACAGAGTTGCATGCATTAGTTAGCCTTAATTTATGATCAGTCCCCAACCCAATAATTATTGATAATGATTTTGCAATTTTTTCCTATATATATGATCGATTTTGTTAATGCATGAGGACCCCTATTGATAGATGATCGATTTTTGCCCATATATATTTTTCCCCTTTGTTTGTTGGGACTGATTTATTTTGGCTATGGATATTTCCACAACAAAAGTGTCGCTATAGATCCTATTGCGACGGTTTTTACCGTCGCTATACATCTATAGCGACACTTTTTTTGTGGAAATATCAAAAAATGTTGTGGAAATATCAGTTCCCTTTATTTTTTGTTTTGTTACTGTGTATGCATCATTTGGTCTAAAGAGCTTGAATTTTGTTAACTGTATTATTGTGCATGTATGCAAAATATTTGGGACTGAAAACAGTTTGGTTTGGGACTTAAAACAGTTTAATTTGGGACTGAAAACAGTTTAATTTGGGACTGAAAACAGTTTGGTTTAGCTTCAATTTATTATTTGGTTATTGTGTATGCATCAATTTATTACTGTCATTTTGATTGAGAAGTGATATTTCTGCAGTATATATGTTGTTTATGATGATGAGATGAATAGTGTGGTATGTAATATTTCTGACAGAATTATTCAGGAGCAAAATTGTGGGCCCTCCTTGGTAATATTTATGTATTTTAATTAGTTTCCAATATTGAATTGAACTAAGTAGCATTTACTTAGTTTCAAACTGCTAAACTAAATTTAATAACATATAAATAAAATAAAATAAAATAATTAAAATAACATAAAATAATATAAATTAAAGTAAAGAAAATAATATAATTTATAAAATAAAATAAATTAAAATAAAATAATTAATATAACATGAAATAATACAAAATAAATTAAAAAAATAATATACTTTATAAAATAAAATAAAATAATTAATATAACATAACATAATACAAAATAAAGTAAAGAAAATAATATAATTTATAAAATACAATAAAATAAAATAATTAATATAACATGAAATAATACAAATTAAAGTAAAGAAAATAATATAATTTATAAAATAAAATTAAATAAAATAATTAATTAACATTAAATAATACAAAATAAATTAAAGAAAATAATATAATTTATAAAATAAAATAAAATAATTAATATAACATAAAATAATACAAAATAAATTAAAGAAAATAATATAAATATATAAAATAAAATAAAGTAAAATAAAATAATTAATATAACATGAAATAATGCAAAATAAATTAAAAAAAATAATATACTTTATAAAATAAAATAAAATAATTAATATAACTTAACATAATACATAATAAAGTAAAGAAAATAATATAATTTATAAAATAAAATAAACATAAAATAATTAATATAACATGAAATAATATAAAATAAAGTAAGGAAAATAATATAATTTATAAAATAAAATAAAATAATTAATATAACATTAAAATAATACAAAATAAATTAAAGAAAATAATATAATTTATAAAATAAAATAAAAATAATTAATATAACACAAAATAATACAAAATAAAGTAAAGAAAATAAAATAATTTATGTAATAAAATAAAATGAATTACTTAAATTAAATTAAATATTAAACTAAATTAAATTAAATATAATAACATATAAATAAAATAAAATAATTAATATATCATAAAATAATACAAAATAAAGTAAAGAAAATAAAATAATTTATAAAAAATAGTATAATATATTCAAATAATAGTTATCATAAACTAAGTAGCATTTACTTAATTTATTATTGAACTAATAAACTAAGTAGTATTTGCTTAGTTCCACTCCTGCATATATAAAGTAAAGTAAAAATATTATAATATATTCAAATAATAGTTATCATATACTGAGTAGCATTTACTTAGTTTATTATTAGAAAAATAAACTAAGTAGCATTTGCTTAGTTTTCCACAATTACAATAAACTGCATATATACATGTGCATGTAATATAGTTTGGAGCCTAGAAACCCGTTTGACATTCACTCATTAGGAGTGAATGTCGAATAGTCCCCAGTTTGGGACTGTGACTGGATGTTATGTCTCTCTCTTAGGCCGGTGTCAATGAGTTAAGTACGTTTTTAACTGTTTTGATGATTTTTCGACGGTTATCTCTACATGTTCTTCGAGTGCATACTTAGACTAATTTATCTTAGTTTATTTCGTGTACTTGGAGACCATGGGGAGGTGCTGCCGAAATTTTCTTGAAACAGGTAGAAACGTCCTAAACGTGTTGACACTAGTGATGAGACGCATCTAGGAACGGGATAGAAGCCTAACTCCTGTAGCATCCAGGAACTGGTATACAGTTGTCACAACGAAAACACGTGAATTCGATAGTGCTAATATGTTGGGGATGGATGAGGCGTTGCAAGAAGATGTTAGCAATCTCAGGCAGGTATTGCTAAATGATGAATATGTGATGATAAATGATGTGGTTGACGTACCCGGCGATGAGGAAGTCGATGATTTGGAGGTTGTGCATGAGTACGTTATCGTTGAAGATGATAACGACAACGAATCTGATATCGATGATGATGAGGAGGAAGAGACTGAATCCGATAATGATATTGATGTTGAATCTGATGGGTTTGACGACGTACAACCTCTAAACGTATTTCAAATTAGTAAATAATTTAATATTAATATATTAAATTTAAATAATATTAATATATTAGATTTTAGTTATTTCAGTAGCACATTTATGGCTAGAAATAGCGGTGGCCAATCAGGATCCAGAGACGCGAGCCAGGCTGGAGGCTCGTCTTCAGGAGCTAGTAAGTGGTTTGATTCGTGTAAACTTATAATATATCTCAATATGCATTAGTTTATGTATTTTGACTAAAGTTTTATAATATAATTACAGATGCTCGTGGTCGACGAGACCGACAGACTAACCTCGGTCTCTTCGGTCGTCCACCGGCAGTTCTACATGTAGTCTGAGTGGATGTCGACTCTTCCCAGTAAGTATTCTACTTTGACTTAAAAATAAAGAGTTAAATTTATATAATTTGTTGCATTAAACATTTAACGTAACAATATTCAATTGTTTTTACTATAGTATACTAGACTCGGTCGCTAAGGCGACCATACACGCTATCTATTTGACGCACCTCCCGACTGGGTGTATGCGCTTCAGCCAGTACAACCAGTACAATCCCGCGTTTATGGTCACTGTCTTGCGGGAGTTTCATGTAAGTTCATTTTCTTATAATTAGAAAATTATACGTACATAGTCGTTGCCCAATAATTTAATGGTTCCTAACTTTTAAACTTTTGTTATAGAAATATTTTAGATATGATGAGGGCATCTCTCAAGCAGCCGACGATGATGTTGTTATTGCACACATCGCCAAGAACTACGCCGACTGGCTGTATGAGATGCGACAGAGGGCAGCCCGGGCAGTTGATGACCAGCTCGGGACCACGATTAGAGATCACCAGCCCCACATAGTCTCTGATGCAGAGTGGGAGGCTATGTGCACGTACTGGGATGCTGACGACTTCAAGAAGAAGTCAGAGCAGGCAAAGAAGAACAATCGTCAGCTCTAAGTCGTACACACTACTGGCTCGCAGTCTTTTGAGGAGGCGAAGTCGGTAAGTGTCATATACTTAGTTGTTTAGTTACTCATTTCTCACAAGTAAACTTCATAACTACTTTATGAATGTATTTATTAGGCCATGCGACAGAGCTTAGGCCGACCTCCGTCTATGTTAGAGTTCTGGGATAGAGCACACACCCCAAAGGACTCTACTATGTCTCCCGCAACATTAGCTATACAGGTAAGTGTAATCGTAATTTTACGTAATGTTTAGTATTAGTTAGTTCATAAAATGATATAATTAACTTACGTATAAGCCATAAATTACAGGACCGATTTCAGGCTAGTTGAGACCAGCGTGTAGCTGAGTTGCAGGCGGCTAGGGGGGATTCTGAGACGTTAGATTCCACCGTTCCTCCGCCCGAGATTGAATTATCTCGGGATAAGGAGCTGGCACTATGGGTCGCGGCTCAGGATCCCCCTACTAGCAGTACCAGCAGATATCGAGTACTGGAATTGCCGAGTATACCGACATATACATTATCTGGAGGTAATATTATTTCTAATAAGTTAAGATTAAGTAACTGCATATATTATTAGTAATGTTATATTTATTTGCGCAGGCTCTAGCCAGCGTCAGCGCCCGAGAGCTTATGTAGGACCATCTCATACAGGTGCTGGCTTGGACGACGAGATTTTTCAGAGGGTCATGGTTGCGGTGTCGGAGACGTTCCGTATGGATCCGGTCATCCGTCGTCAGGAGTTACCCAGCCGAGCTCGCCTGTACCAGCTCGCCCAGGATATTGCAGCAGGGGCCACCGTCGATAGTATGGGTATCCCGCAGGAGGCTTTTGGCCCGATTGGGAGTCAGCCCCCGCCTACTCAGGTATTATATTTAATTACTTTTACTTATTTAATCTGCATCTTATTAAATTAATACTCTCATACGGACTAATGCATTATATTTTTAATTGTATCAACAGGGTGACGATGGCGATGACGACGGCCACAGAGGCGATGATGACGTGAATTTGCATACACCATAGTCTATACCCATGCATTGTATATATAGTTTAGTTTGCTTAGGTGTTTTGTATTTAGAATCTACTTAGATGTTTTGTAAATCATATATTGTATAGTTTAGTTTGATTCTTTATAAATCGATGTAATATACTTTAGTTTTGAAAGTATTTCGGCACATAATGAGTTATTCTTTATAGTTTTTAACGTTATGGGTTGATTATGATATATGTTGTTCTTGGATGTAGCTATTGGTATTGTATTATATGTATTGTTGGGATAAAGCAGGTTACAGGTACAAAAATGAAGTTTAAAAACCTAGAAAATAAAAAAATAAAAAGATATTTTAAAAAAAAACATGCTTTTTCCGACGGAATAAGGTATTTCTGACGGAACTTCCGTCGGAATTAAGTATTAATATTTATTTGAAAAAAAGCTCATTTCCGACGGAAATACATTATTTCCGACGGAATTTCCGTCAAAAATACCTTATTTGCGAATATCCCGGGAAGCGCCACGTGGCAGGCTAGTACCGACGGAATATTCTGTCGGAAACGTCTTAGTTCCGACGGACTATCCATCGGAATTATTCCGTCGGAATACTATTGTTTCCGACGGAAGTTACGACGGACTTAATTCCGAGGGCGTTATTTCTGGCCGAATTTCCGACAAACTATTCCGTCGGAAATAACTTAAGTCTGACGGAATAGGCTTAATTCCGACGGAATATTCCGTCGAAAATCAACCTTTTTCTTGTAGTGGTCAAATAAATGTGTGAACCTTGTAGATGAGATGTATGGCCAGCTCCCAGCTGTATTATTAAAGTTTTAGAGCAGCGAGCGAAAAGGAATGAATAGCAACTAGAGTTTGCAAGATTTTAACTAAAAGTAGTAGCTCCCAAAATATACTTTTTTTTCTTTCTGGAGTTGATTTATTAATTTTTCCCCAAGAATTAGCATGCATTATGCTAAACAATAAGTCTTGGACTTGTATGAATTTTTTTCCAGCAATATCTTTATCCTCTCGACTCCCTTATAATTTGGAGATTCTGAATGGTAAGTAGCATAGTACGATGTTTTGCTTTGATTGTATTTAAAATGCAAGCCTTTCTTTTATTACTGGACTGGAATCATAAATAAATGGGTTGTATCCATCTATTTATTTTTCACTTGTTCTTTACCCATGGTCGTGTCTACTTTAGATTATACTCCAAATTATTCCCTATTCCCTATTCTTAATCTTTTAATTTGTTTTTCTAACCGTCAACTGTTAAAATAACTATTTGTTTCATTTTATTCTTCCCTTTATCCACCTTCTCTCTTCTCTTGCAACATTATCTCGCAAACTTTTATTTTTTAAACACTAACTAACTAACTAATTAGCTTAGCTAGCATACTTTTCAATATTTTAAAAATAAAAATATGTAAACTAGTAAGTAATATTGACAGAATTCATATTTGAAAATTTTCTACTGCTTCTAGTCTTCCTTCCACATAATGGAGTACTTACTAGATATGTATGAGTGTGTGTGTGTGTGTATATATATATATATATATAAATAATTTATAAATTTTACTATTATCTTGTCACCAATAACACTAAAATACACACATTACATTTAATAATAAGAAAGAATTTTTTTTATAAATGAGATTCAAATGAATATTTTATAGTAAAGATTATGAATTTTTCGCACATAAAAAATGTTGAAATTTTCAATAAAATAAAATTTTCTCAACCCAAACAACTCGGACTTCGTATTCCAAAAAGTTCAATTCGAGTTCGAATAGAAATAGAAACGATTCAAATATAAATAAATTTTAAAATTTGATAAATTACTCAAATCTTTTTAAATTACAATTTTTTATTGATACTCGGATCATATTCACTAGAAAAGTTTAAACTGTCCGGACTCATTTTTCGATCTTTCTAGACTCGATAATTAAATGAGTTTCAATCAAAATTTATTTTATATTCGATTTAATTTTATGAACTAAATCTGGCCAACTGGAAAGAAGTATTTTTCTACGCAGTGTTTGCAAATATCCATCAAATATCAAATACAAATAAAAAATCTTTTTCCGCATATAAATACTGCAAATGTCTATCAAATAACAAACACGAATAGACGAATAAAAAATCTTTTTTCGCATATAAATACTACAAATATCTATCAAATAATAAGTACGAATAAAAAAAAATCTTTTTTCAGAATTAAATACCAATATATCGGATTCCGCATATATCTCTTTACAGTCCTATCAAATACGAATAGAAAAAAAATCAAAATTAAATACCATTATATCGAACTCTATATATATCTTTAGACTAAAAGACATATTGCACCCCAAACTATATCAATATGTTGACTTTTAATCCCAAACTTAAAAAGGTATCCAAGTACACCCCAAACTTCATATATGCGTAACAAAAGGCACATTTTCGTCAGTTTATCCGGTCAAAAGTGACCGGCTAAGATTTTAAGTATGGATCTGGAGGGGTGTTTTATACTTTTCCATATCTTCTTCTAAAGCTTGGGTAGCTCAAGCTATTAAAGCATCTGTGGTTTCATACGCAGCTCGATTAGATCCCAATCTCAAAAATACGATCAAGAAAATTAGGGGAAATTAGGGCTCATGGATCGAAATTGTTGGTGCATGAAGAATTCAGTGATGAAGACGGCTTGGAGAAGCTCAAACAATGCCGGTAGAAGATTTCTTGGTTGTCCAAATTGGGGTGAAGATGAGCACGGTGGTTGTTATTTCTTTGCTTGGGTCGATCCTTCAATGTGTGAACGTTCAAGGGTAGTAATACCTGGATTAATTAGAAGATTAGAGAATTCGGATGCTGAAATCAAAGCTCTGAAAGATGAAGTGAAGGATTGAAAAATTAGGGCAAGGATTGCATGGGGTTTGTTGACTGCAAATTGGATTGTGATTTTTTATTTCCTTTTCATCTCAACAAAAGATGAAATTCCCCACAAGTAAATTTCTACGCTATGTATGTATTAGTAGTACTGTGACTAAAAAGGGCAGTTTTGTGGGAATGTAATTTCTTAGCCCTTATAATGGTAGAAATTAGGGCCCAAGATTGGAATGTAATTATTGGGCATCTGTTATTTAGTGGTTGTTATTTATCAACATTTTCTTTGAATGAAGATGTTGTAAATTTAAAAAAATTGTTGATGTTTTATTTGTGAATTGGTGCAATATTACAGGTTGTAGATGATATATGTTATAAAATGGTTGGTGGTCAATTGATGATATCTGGTGCATTTCATAGGCACCCTACATTAATGCACTAACCATACTGCACTGCATAAATGCACAAACCATAATGCTCTAAAGCAAAATGCTATAATCAAAATGCTATAACCACATAGCCTAAGTGGTATAACCACAACTGCAGAAAATGCTATAAATACAATAGAAAACCAAACTGATCATATTAATATATAAACTGGTATTGCCATTCAGTTAAGCAATTAATTCCCAGTACATGTCACAAAGTATAGACAATAAATGTCATAATGGCTTAACAGGCTAATTAACAAAAAAAACATCCAAATAATGCAATTTACAATCCCAACCACACTGCAATTTACAATTCCAGCCATACATTCACCTATTCATAATACTGAAATTTTATGTACCCAAAAAAGAACAAAAAGATTCCAAAAATCCCATGCCAAGACTAATTATCTGTAGTATGCCCTTTTGGATCAGTTGGTTTCCTAAACTAGATCTTCTCTCTTTTGGATCTTACTGCAGCTTCTAGGTCTCTTAGTGTTGTACATTGTTTTCCCTTCCATGTGTAGTATTTGGGTTGTAATATATCAGCATCTTCCTTTTTTTGGCTACCCTCATAATGGATTCCACCTTGCTACTTAGTAGAACCTCCTGCTTGCTCTTGATCTTCACTCATTCCACCTGGTTGCATTGTAGACTCATCTATTGGTGTCATTAATGGAGGTTGAGATGCTTGGGAAGTATTTTGAACTTTCATATCCCTCTTAGGATTTGAAGGAGGTTGAGAGTATTGACTTTGTGTAGGCTGGGAAGATTGTGAGATTACATCTGGCTGCTTATTCAGTTTCTAAAAACAGACAAACATAAATGTATTAATAATAATATAGGATATTGAAAAAGCACATAAATAGAAACACACAATTAACTTACTTGAGGACACCTTCTTGAATTGTGACCCCATTCCTTGCAAAACCCACATGTCAATGATGTTCCTTTCCTATTCAAAATTATATCTTCTGGATTTGAATCTAGAATATCATTACTTTTCCTCCTAACAACTTTAGGCCTGCCTACAGGGGTATGTTTAACTGGTGGCAAAGGTGGCTCAATCCCAGTAGGATCCCACTCAGATTTGTGCTTTATAAACTCAATGTTGTGACTGTAAACCTTTAAATACATGTCCTTGGTTAAACACTGATATACATATGTGTTTGGATCATGTCCTATTTTGTCAATGCATGACATAACATGATCACAAGGTATTCCACACAAGTCCCACCTCCTACAAGTACATGTTTTTCCCCAAATCCACCACAAATGAATAACCCCAGAAGTCATAGTAACTGTAAAACTCCCACCACCACCTGACCATGATGGTAATCCACCCCCAGACCGACCTTTCCATTTTTCTATTTTTTGTGCTATTCTAGGGCACAATACACCTTCATATTTCAACATCATTTCCCTCCTTTTAACAATCCTATTCATGCAATAGAATCTAAGATCTTCTAGACACCATATTATTGGTTTTGCTCTAGTCTTAAGAATTTTGCTATTAAATACCTCACAATGGTTATTGACATACATGTCACTTTTGCAAATGGTCTGAAAATGAGACCTACTCCAGTGAGCAGGTGGCTTAGATGTTAACCAGTCATATGCACTCTTACTTTCCTTTTTTAACACCTCCATTGCCTTTTGAAAGACATAAGGGTTTGTAGCTTTGGCAGCATTCCAAACCAATTTTCTTAGACCAACCCCTTTATGTTTTTGCCAAAAAATCTTGTATAAATGCATGGCACAATGTCTGTGTTTAGCATTTAGGACCACAACTTCTAAAGCATTAATCAAACCCTGGGGACAAAAAGGTAACAACTTAAACATTAATCAAACTGATGCAATAAATGTAATAATTGATGGAATAAAATAATTTATAAATGGAGAGAGGTTTAGACCTTTTGTTTATCTGAAATGAATGTCCAGCCTCCATCATTTGCAATCCCAAGATCTTCCACCAACAAGTTCATAAACCACAACCAAGATTGAGTGTTCTCAGATTCAACAATGGCCCAAACAACTGGCCACATCCCATTGTTAGGGTCAACACCAACTGCAGTTAATAACTGACCCCCAAATGGTCCTTTGAGAAAATAACCATCAAACCCCACCAATGGTCTACACCCCAATTTAAATCCTTCTTTTAGTGGTTGTAGACATACATAAAATCTCAAAAATCTGTCTAATCCATGCCCCTGCTCTGGTTCTGCTCTCTTCAAGACACAAGTACTCTCGTGCATGACTCTTCTAAGCTCTGCAATATAGTCCAAAACCAGTCCATACTCCTCCTCAGCACTCCCTTCAATGTTTTTTAATGCTCTTTTCTTAGCTCTGTATGCTAGGCTCCTTGAGATCCCAATATCCAAATCTTTAACTACTTTAGTATGAAATTGATCTAATCCCCATGTTGGATTCATCCGAAGATCATCTTCATATTTTTTGGCAATCCATTCTGCATTTATACAATAATTATCCCACTCTCTGCCACATGTATGCACTTTTTGTAGCCTAGTGATTTTAAATGTGAGCTCTCTTTGCACCTTTGCAACATAGAAGTACCATGTACATGGCTCCACACACCTTGTTTGGATCTTATTTGACAGGTTCTTCTTGAAATACACCAACCTTCCTTGTTTGATGCCATGATTTCTGATTGCTGCCTTTACTTCAGTTACATTGGTAAATGTCATTCCCAACTCAAACTCAGGATCCTCTATGTTAGTCTTACTAAATTATGGATATTCTTTATGTTCTTCAGGTGGTTCAGGATCAAACTCATCAACCCTAGGCATCCTTTCCACATCAGAGTCATCATACTCTGAGGATGTATGTTCAGCATTATGTGGTTCTTCTAAACCAGTTTGGGTTTCTGCAGTTTGCTTTCCCATTCTTTTGTTAGTGGCAAATCTTTTTCCTTTTTCCGAACATTTTTGTTTTCCTTTCTGTGTTACAGTTGCACCCTCATCCCCAAATGCATCATCCTTAGCCCCCCAGTCTTATCACCCTCTACCCCATCCTCATTCCCCCCAGTCTGATCGCCCTTTGCCCCATCCTCAGTCCCCCCAGTCTCATCCCCTTCCCCAATTTCATCATCCTCTTCATCCTTTGTTGATTCTTCCACAGAACTATCCACATAACTTTCATCAATTGACTCTTTTTCACAATCCTCAGTTGACATCATATGATCTCTGCATTCATTATTATTATTACCTTCAACTTTAAAGTCTACATCTCATCCCACAGGGCTAATCACCTCCAAATATATTTCAATTAGCTTACTAGGAGGAATAAGCATACACATTGTTAAAACATCATCATATTTTTCTAACTCCCATAATCCCTTGTCCATATCAGTTGAATGTGACTTATATTGCAACTTTAGGTGTCCAACTCGATATCCCAACTCCTTCCCCATGTTAATTATGTCTAGTAAAGAGATGTAATCAGGATGACAGTAATCAAAAAAATTAAAAGTACCTCCCATGTATTGTTTATGTGGGCTCTCTTCAAAGTGTCCACCATGGATAAATTTGACTGTAAAATATTCTTTATTGCCTGTAAAGCCACAAACATTATTGGTTAAATGTATGGAACACATCAAATTTAATTTCATAAAAGGGTCCACTACCCAGCTTTATACTATTCAATGATGCATACCATTCCACTTTACAACAAAAAGAAGTCACTAAACTACAAAAAGAACACAATAAAATACAAAAATGAACACAATAAACTACAAAAATATTACACTTACAATATTCAAGGACACCCTTCACTCCACAAACATCATTGTCTTCCGAATCCCTCAAGAATCTCTCGTCACCCATTGTTCAACAATTTCTCCTTCAGATCGCGAACCCTAGAATTTATGATTTGGGAATTTTTGTCTGATCTACAACCTTAGGATCGTTATGATTTGGGGATTTTTTTCTGAACACGAACCCTAACCTTCAGATCGCCGGATTTTTGTTTGATCGCGAACCCTAGCCTTCAGATCGCGAACCCAAGCTTTAGAAGAAGATATGGAAAAGTCTAAAACACCCCTCGAGATCCACACTTAAAATCTTAGCCGGTCACTTTTGACCGGTAAATTGACGAAAGTGTGCATTTTGTTACGCATATTTAAAGTTTGGGGTGTATTTAGATATCTTTTTAAGTTTGGGATTAAAAGTCAACATATAGATAAAGTTTGGGGTGCAATATGTCTTTTAGTCTATATCTTTATAAGGCTGAATGACACTTATTATCCTCTAAGTTGTCACCCACTTTCAATGTCGTCCCTAAAGTACATTTTTCGTCAATTGGGCCCTTAAAGTGGCATTTTTTGGCGTTTCCGTTCCTTTTACTTGATTTGACCCAAACCCGACCCATTTTGACCAAATTTTGACTTAATCCGACCCAGTTTGACCCAACCTAATTTCACTAATTATTTTTTTTAAAAAAAACTAAAAAGTTTTAAAATTATTTTAAAACTAATTATTATTTTAAAATATTAAAACATAATAATTATTTTATTTTTTTTAAAATTATCATTAAAATAATAATTTATTTTAAAATATTAAAAATAATTATTATTATAAATATTTTTAAAAATAATTATTATTTTTAGGAAAAAAATATAAATAAAAAATAAAACTTTATTTTTAAAAAAATGTAGATTTTTTTCATTTTTTATGTAAAATACAAAAAACATTAAAAGATAAAAAAAAATTGATTCAATTTTTCTATAAAAAAAGAAATTATAAGGTTTTAAAAATTATTATTATTTTCAGGAAAAAAAATAGAAAATTTATCATTTTTTAAAAAAATGACTAAGGTTTTATAAAATATAGATTCAAAAAAATAAAACTTTATTTTAAAAAAAATAGAAAATATTAATTTCTCTTACAAATGAGTAATGTTTCATAAAATATAGATTCAAAAAAAAGTAAATAGAAAAAAATTTATTTTCAGAAAACAAATTTTTTTTAAAAGATTGTAAATTTTCACAAAAATAATTAAGAATTAAAAAAAATTTAAACTTTAATTTTTTTGAATCTATATTTTATCAAATTTTAGTCATTCTTGAAAAAAAAAAAATTTGTAATTTTTTTCCTGAAAATACTAATTATTTTAAAAACTTTTTAAAAATAATATTTTATTTTAAAATATTAATAAAAGTAAATATTTTTTTGAATCTATATTTTATTAAACTTTATTCATTAAAAATATTTAAAATAATAAGTCTTTTTAATATTTTAGAATAAAATATTATTTTTAAAATAATATTTAATTTTTTATATAATAATTTTTAAAAATATTAAAAACAATTAATTTTAATATTTTAAAATAAAATTTTATTTTTAAAAGAAATTTTAACTAATAATTATTTTTAAATTAATTTTAAAATTTTTATTTTTTTTAAAAAAAATTCATTGATGAAATTGGGTCGGGTCGAACTGGGTCGGTTTTGGCTAAAATGGGTCTGGTGGGGTCAAATAGGGTAAAAGGAACAGAAATGCCAAAAAATACCACTTTAAGGACCCAATTGACAAAAAATATGTTTTAGAAACGATATTAAAAGTAAATGACAACTTAAAGGGTCATAAGTGTCATTCAGCCATCTTTATAATCCTATCCTTGATTGTATTAACGAGAATATCAACTTGATAGTAATTTTTATTCGGACTAGACCCAAAATACTTGGTAACCGTGAATTTTCTTTACAAATAGTAATATTGCGAGCCCAAAACACCATAACCCTAGCCACTCTGCATCTTAAAAATCGCTATTTTTTTTTTCAAAATTCTTTCATCTGAGAAAGGGGGAGAAAGGGGAAGATGTCACGTTACGCGGTTATGGTGGTATTTAGTGTGTTGTTTTTGATTAGGGCTTTGGAAGGGAATGATAATGCGAATACACCTGTGGATGATGAGTTTGATTCTGATGATTGGTCATATGCCACGGATCCAGATTTAAGAGGTGTTAGGATAATAGGATGGGTTGCTGTATGTTTTACTGTTTTTATTATTGTGGCTGGATTAATATGGGAGTATACACACCCACCACCTCCTCCTCCTGTGGATGCTACGGCTAGAGTGGATGAACTGGAGCCGAGTCCGGGAATACCTAACCAATTCATTGGTTTTGCAAGCTCCGGAAAGATTGGAAGCGAATGGAGCGACTTCAGGGTCAGTTTAATTTATTTTTTTCTTCAGTTCTGGTAAATATTGTTCTCGAATATTTCTTGTGCACTAGACTCAAAAACATAAATTTTGGACAAATTTGTATTAAATTTTATTCCATTATGCAGTTGATATTAACAATTACGGAACCGAGGAGTATTCCAATGGTTTCCGTGTGTAGGCTTTAGTTATTCTCATTTTTTTTTAATTTCACGTTTGTTTTTATAGCTTCAAAGCTAGCATTTAACTTTTGATTCTTTTTTTCAAAAGAGTAGTGATAATCCATCCCTTTTACTGTTAACAAAAATGCCATCTATTCTTTTAAATATCTTGTTACCCCTGTGGCTCTCACAACCAATTTTTTCTAATACTGGTTTGGTACAAATAGAGGTGGCAAATGGTAATGGGTTATTATCGGGTTGGGTCATAAACGGATAAGTTTAAATGTGTTATAAATGGATAAATTTAAATGGATATGGGGTGAACCCATCAACCCGTATAAAACTCAAAAGTATGTTTTTCAATTTATCTCCATACAACAAAAAACCTTTTTTGACCTCGTTTTTGGGACAACTGTGTTGGATCTGGGCAGGGAATTGATGATGAAATTTCTCCCAACTACGAAGAGAGAAGAGTTAAAAGCGAGGTATATAGAATTTGACAGAATACATTAATACAAATGTTTACTTACCTTATGAATAACATTGAGTTTTAGTGATTTTTTATGTTGTAGCTAGCAGTTCTTCGAGCTGAATTGGAACGTATGAAAACAGAAAATCAGCATCTTAGAGACTTACTAAATCAGGCGACTAACAATTACTACACTCTCCAGATGCATTTAGTTACACTTATGCAGCAACAAAATCAGTTGGTGGCCGTTGATGAATTAGAACAAGTCGGTGATCATGCTACTAATAAGAAGGTTGACCAAGTAGTTAGACAACATAGTACTAGTGATACTAATATGTTACTTAGACAGTTCATTGATTTGGGATTAGGAGGTCCTGTTAATGCTGAAACTGAACAAGAGCCTTCATTGTCTATGTCGGTAATTGACGGGGCTACTGAGGAGTCAAGTGGGAGAGTTCAAGTCGGAATTTTCTTATGTGGGTTAGTGGATATTAATCATTTAACCCACTTAATTTATCATTATCGATTTAGCCCAACCTACTTAGATACTATCATTGTTCGAAATTGCGTTTGAGGCTTACGCCTCGAGAGCCGCCTCGTAGCGAGGCGGTAGGTTGCTGTGGAGAGGCTTACACCTCAAGGGGAAATACAGAGGCTTACGCCTCATTTGGCTGAGGCTTACGCCTCAGTGCATTCGTCTACGAATTATTTTACTTTTTTTGAACATAAATAAATAATATATTTCAAACACAATTTATTTAATTCATAAATAGAACATTTTAGATGTAAAACACCAAATGCTGTCGTTATACTACCATTAGAAACGCGGTAATCACCAATTATGGATATTCAAAGACAAGAGGCAGGAATATGTTGGTTTAAAGAGGAGGGTCGGAGGCTTCATTAACTTTCCAATTCCCACTATTAGAAGGTACACTGATGTCCACATTAGGAACACGGTTGTAATCGTAAATGGTCCATTGGACATAAATATTACGCATGTGCCTTTGAGCCCAAAATATCTATGCTATGTAGCCTACGCCATACCTTCATATCCTAATTATTTTCAATTTAAGTTATGTCAAATAAACAATGTGTAAATATTTGTCAATTGCATGCCTGATAAAAAAAATTGAAAAATTTCTAGTGAAAATATAATGATAAAAAGAACTACTATGATCTAAAATTTTGTGAGCATTAAGAATATAATTTTGTTTCATGTTTACCCTTAAAATAATAAGTTGAGATTAGTTTGATATCTATTTTATAAAGGGAGAACAAGAAAAATAACTGCTTTCCTTGAGGCTGTCATAATTTTTCTTCCGCTGTTGCTCTTGCATGTTTGGTTTTATTACAATTTCATCTTTTTAATTTTTTTTTCCTTTTTATCTATCCAAAAAAATTGATAAATTTCTATTATGTTGTTTTGATGTTTTGTAATGATACATTAAGGTGACGTTGGTTATTTATGTCTTTTATGACCTTGATTATAATGATGGATTATTTTATGATTTTATTCGCATTTTTTTATAATTTTTTGGGGACTTTTAGGTTTTCTAAGAAAAACGCGTCGTACCGCTTTTAGCTTTTTCGAACATTGGATACTATATAAGTAAATGGATAATTTAACTCATTAATTTATGGGTTTAATGGACGGGCTTATGGGTTGGGTTTAATTGCCAGCTCTAGGTACAAACAATAATGACTACCACCATTATTAGTTATGAAGCTATAGGTCCTATAAAAGGGTCCCAGAGTGAATCAGTTCTAATTTGGCAGAACTAATGTATAAATATTCTATTTTTAATTGTCGTTTCTTATGGAAAAGCTAATTTCTAGCTGATACTTTTTGGTTCCTTGTTCTTTCTGCTATGGAGGTTTCGCCCTCGCTTTTTCTGAAATATGGCTCGATTATGCTGCCAAACATTCCTTATTTGTTTTTCCCCACTCATACTTGCACCATGTATATTTTGGTTTGGCAATTCCTTTTCCTTATTCTTATTGATTGTTGACGTTGTTGAATATGTGCGTGAGTGCATATCATATTTTCTTTACCAAACTAAGATGCGTGTCTTGTGTGTGTGTGTTCTCCTTTGGCTGAGTGGATATGTTTTTCAGTGATTTTTTCCATCAGGTGGAACTGCAGAACCAACCTCGGCCTGTTTCAGTGTGATTCTGAGGCTAGACCGAGCAGGATCTTATTTATGGTTTGGTCTGTATAGTATAGCTACTATGGCTTTGCAAGAATGAGTTAATTTTCAGGAATTCAAATGCAGGCCCTGGTTATCTCCTTCGTAATCTTAATTCCTATGGACGAATGGAATAAGGGTTGAAAATTTTGATTTAAAGGTTGCCTTTTAAGTCAAAAAGGCCGTAGAACCTTGCTAACTTTAGAAATGTCTCGCTTGCAGGTTGCTCCATCTCAGTAGATAGCAATCTCAGATGATGAAAGGTACGGAGTTGCAGTGCAAGTTTTCCTCAATAGGAACTTCCACACATTCTTTTGAGTCTCTGCCAAGTTTCTCAAGCTAGTTTACTTGTTCTGTGCTGTCAATCCAATTAAGTATGCAATTTCGGAAATTATTAGTTGTTAGTATGTTCGAATTGTGTTTTTGTAAGATTGGTTAAAACAAGCACACTGGCTTGCTAAGGATGCTATTATGTTCCACTCTTCTGTTACTATATAACCGAATTACTAAAAGCTTGGGTATCCAGACCCAAAAAGAGTTTGCAAATATGTAAGTATGCATAATAATAGAAAGAGCTTGTGGCAAATTAGAGGTTAACAAATTCCGTATGGGCCTTCCTTTTGGATGTTGAGTTGGACGGTAAATATGTATGTTTTAGTGTTATTGGGATAAATTCACATCTCACATAGTAGAGAAATAAAACTTTTCTTGATTTTATATAGCTGGACTTCTTTACTAAAATAAAATATTTCATTCCTTCTTCATTTTATTTTTTTCAATCCAAACGTAGTAAGTTGTTTGTATTCTGATCTCCAATTTTCATTTTTCAAAAAGCTCTTGCTTCTAAGTTGGAAAGGGAGCTTCCCCCAACAAGGACTGCCCATCCTCTTTGGCCTTAAAATGGAGATTCAACCTCCTATCGTCTCTCCTTTTTTGTAAAATCATGATTCTAACCCTTTTCATATCTTTATATAAAAGCATCTCTGAGTGCAATTTTTTCTTGGCATAAGAAAGATGGATAAGCATGCCTTATAGAATACATATAATTATATAGGAATTGATGAATTAATAGCCCTTATCGTTATACAACCAATGAATAACTAATGGCCAGGCCTCTCCCTCTCTCTTAAAAGAACCAATGTGGAAGGAGCTAAATGAGGAGGGTGCATGAGATACGTAATCCACAAAACAGGAATGATACTACTAAAGTAACTAACTAAACAAATAACAAAATTGTCAATTTCGTGAGAAAGATTGAACCCTATGAGACAACTAACTAAACAAATCACAAAATTGTCAATTTCTTGAGAAAGATTGAATCCCGTGAGACATTTAATTTGTTCGGGCATGCTAAACGCGGATTCGCCCAAACGCGGAAGTCAACGTTAGCAATTGCGTTTGATAGCCGAAATGCAACGCATCTCTTTTGTTTTCGTTAAACACAAACTCAAAGGAGGAGAGAGATGCTCTGGTTTAGTAGTGTAAATTAAGCCAAACAAAGGAAAAAGTTATAGCACGATTCTATTTCTTTAATACTCCATCCATCCGTTTCGGGAAAAAGAATCATCTATAAATTCAAATAGAACTCTCTTTTGTGAAACGAATACAAGTGATTAGAAGAACTGATAGAAGTACTTGAATGGAAAATTGGTTCAATTTAACGTATGATTTATTTCTTTCTCCCTATGAGTTACAGATTTTTTTTGAGTGTTTATTGGAGTTTTTTTTGTGTTCTTAGTGTAGTATAGATTATATAGGAGAAGGGGTAAATAATGGCCAAAATTGCTCGAGTGTATCTAGAATTAGGGATAAATAAACTTTTGGTACCTGTTAGGACACGACTTACAATTTGGTACCTGAAGTGAAAAAAGTTACAAACTGGTGATTGTACTCGAAAAATGTTACACTCCGTTAAATAGTAGGGTTTCATCCTTATTCTGTCTGAAAATTTGACAGGTCAGTTGCAATGGATGACATGGCGATGACTGGGTAACAAAGTTGTATTGATGTATATTTTCCCATGTATAAAGGAACAGATTGATATTTGGGGGAAAAAAACTAGGGTTTAGCTCTTCTTCTGTCCTTCTTCTTCTCTCATTCTTCTTGTGTCGATTCTCCACTGATTACTGGTTCCCATATATTTATTAAAGGGTTTTCAGTGTTTAATTGAAATGATGAGCTCATCTTGGAGTGGAATCATAAACGAAATCGGGGAAGAAGATTGTAGTTCATGCAACAAAAATGAATGGATTACACCAGAGTTCCTAAGTCGCTGCCACTGTGGAGCAATGGTGCGAATGTGGGAGACAAGGAAAGATGGAACAAAATATCCAGGTAGGCGATTCATTGGCTGTATTAATTATCGTGTAAGATTTTGGAAAGATGTTTTTTTTATTTCTTTCCATATGATTGCTTATGTTAATGGTTGGTGTGTTGCTGTGTAATAGGACAGGAGAGCTTACTGCGGTTTCTTTAAATGGTATGATCCACCATTTCCTGATAGAACAAAAGATGTTATTGAAGATTTGACATTAAAGTTGAAGATGAGCAGAGAGATGTTGGATAAATTGAAGAATGAAAATAGTGAGAAGACCAAGAATTGGAAAGAGTTGGCAGAACTTGATTCTGTGAAGACATTGGAGAAGGAGGTTAAAAAGTTGAAGAAGATGAATGTCAAAGTTCAACAAAAGTTATGGTTTCTTTTAATTTCATGGATCTTAGTTTATGTTGCTTTAAAGATGTAATTGTAAGTTTCTGTTATCTTAAATTAGGATTTGAAGGTAATTACTAGTTTTTGTGTGTTTCCAAAATGGATGAATGAAAGGATATTATTATATTGGAATGGATTTTGTAGTTTGATGTTATGTTTGGTATTTGAAGCTTCCATTTTGTATGTTTCCATGATTGAATAAAGTTAGGTTGAAGGTATGTTTCTGGTGGTGTTTCTTCTGGATTTTGAAGTTGGCTGGTGTTGTTTGGTGTTAATGATGCTCTGTTTCAATGTATTAGATAACTTGAAGGTTGTTGCTGGTGGTGTTTCAATGGATTTTGATGTTTGGTGTTGTTTGGTGTTTGAATGAATGAATGATGCTGTTGTTTCAATGAATGAATGATATTGTTGTTTCAATGAATGAATGATGCTCTGTTTCAATTAATGAATGATGTTGCTGTTTCAATGAATGAATGATGCTCTGTTTCAATTAATGAATGAATGGCAGATTTGACAAATAACAATAACTGGCTTGGCAAATGTTGTTCAATCCTCTTTTCAAATGAATTTAACTGACATCATTCAATCCAATCATTTCAATGAAAATCACTACCATTAGCAATATCGAACATAAAACTGCCATCATTCAATCCAACGATTTCAATGAAATAACCAGCATTAACAATATCCAACATAAAACTGTCATCATTCAATCCAACCATAAAAATGAAAACTGAGATTGTCAACATTTCATTCATAACCTTGAGAGTAATTAACACACTGTCCAAACTTGATATTAAACAAAGGTCATAAATATTAAAGAAAGTTCTTAAAAATTAAACAAAGGTCATAAAATGTTAACATTGATATCTCATGTTCCTACTGGCTTCCAACTTAATCTCTCATGTTCTCCAACTGACTTGACTTATTAAGTTCCACCAGTTGTGCTTGAAGTTTGTGGATTGCTGCTTGATGTAAGTGGGGTTCTATACATTCTTGTAGCAAGAGGTGTGTTATTACTGCTTGATCCATCTTGATATATGACTTCTCCTGGAGTTGGCATCTGCATTTGACATAACCAATCACAAGTAGGGTTACATATGAAAAATAACAATATCCTTTATAACATAAATACTTGCTGGTTAGAAAAAGTTGTAACTCACAAAAACTAAGTCAGAATTGTTTCCATTCATATTATCTATTACAGCTCCCTCAGTACTAACATAAGCACCAAATCCTGCTGGTACTTTACTGCGGGTCTTTATCCTTTTAACTTGCAACTTTGGTCTAGTATTAGTCTGAAGATCGTCCTATAAAAGTTAACTCAACTTGTCTGAAGCAAGATATGAGAAATTCAAGATAACTGAAATTGATTGATATAACAATACCTTGTTAGAATTACCAGACTGCACCATGTCATTGCTATGTTTCTTTTTTGGATCTACTGATGCATTGCAACTTTTCCTCTTGACTTGCCTACTTGCCTGACACAGAGAAACAATAATGTTTAACTCAGGTAAATAAAACTGTTACATAAAAATAATGTTGGAATGCTATAATACTTAAATTGCTTGCATGGGGATCATCTGTTTGGCCACTGATGGTAGGACAATTACCCTTGTTGTGCCCTGTCTGTCTACATTTTGAGCAATGCATTTTCCTTCCCTTCCTTGTAGGGTTTTTTGGATTCTCCCATCTTTCTTTCCTTCTCATTTTCTTAGGTCTTCCCCTGAATTTGTTGCATGTTGGAGGAGGTAACATCTTCTGAAAACTTGTTTCATCCCAAAAACTGCTCATAACCTCTACCATGTGTGTGTAGGCTTTTAGGTATGTTTCCTTCTTGTACCAATGAGCAAGATAAGTTTCAGGCTCTTCCTCCCTGAAATATATTGCTGAAATTGCATGAGCACATGGAATCCCTGTCAAATCCAACTTTCTGCATGTGCATGTCTTTTGGGCAATGTTAACAATATATGTGTCTCCTCTCATCTTAACCTGGAACTGATTTCCTCCACCCCACATAGGATCACAATAACCAGACTCGTCAATAACTTTATCAAGCTTTTTTCTAATCCTAGGACATATACTATCACCTGACTTCTTTATTGCATCCCTTTTAGTGTATATCCTAATCATAACCTGGGTCCTTATTTCTTCTAACATATCGATACAATTCATCCATCTTGCTTTCACAATCCAAGAGTTAAAGCATTCTGATGTATTATTCTCCACAACATCTGATTTGTAATCAGTCTTAAAAAAAGCCTTGTTTCATACCTTAGGATTTAGTTCTTGAAGTTTATCATGTGTATCCCTATTGAGTCTATTCACCTCTTTCATGTTTCTTTTGAACTCTGCTTCATATGTTGACATTGATGTTGCCCAAAAAGCCTTCCTTAATGCTAAGGATGAGAACCTTTTTCTGAAATTTGCGTATATACGTCTTGAACAATTCCAATGCTCAGCAAAAGGAAGAACATCGTCGATAGCCACTTTCAACCCTTTTTGTTGATCACTGACCACTGTTCACCCAGACCCATCACCTCCCTCCAGGTATTCAACCAACAATTTCAAAAATCATCTCTAACTATCTGTGTTTTCACTCTCCATAATAGCCGATGCAATAGGATACATTTGATTGTTCCCATCTCTACCCACGGCTGAGATCAATTGTCCCCCAACAACAGTCTTAAGGAAACACCCATCTAGCCCAATTATGGGTTTACATCCCTCAAGCCAACCCATTTTCAAAGTATGAAGACATACATAGAACCTTTGCAAGTAAGGCTGATCAATATGATGGTTTCTGTGTGGAAGAACATCAATTGTATTGTTCTTGTTGGACTTGATCAATTCAGTGGCATAATCCCAAATTTTTTCATAGTGTTCCACCAATAAATCCCATACATTGCTTAAAGCCTTGCTTCTAATCCTAGAACATTTACATATAGTAATATCCAACTGAAACTTCCTCTTGATCTCATCTTGTATGTCGTTTAACTTCCACTGAGGGTTTTTTCTAATTCTGTTGCCATAAAACTCAGCCATGAATTTGACTGATCCCTTCCTGGTTTTGAAAGCCCTGCTGCAAGTATGTTTTTTCTGGTATGTCTTAACTTGCAGTGTCTCAGATGAGTCATCCATTGTGCTAACAAACAACTCCCAACGACATTTTGGGTTTTTACACTTTAGCTGAAACTTTTTTCCCAGTATTTTTAAGGTACCTGACATCTTTTCTGTTTCCCAAACAATATCCTCTGATAGCCTCTCTGAATTCACGAGGTCCACTAAATATCAATCCAACAGAGAAGTCAATATCTTTCCTCTTAGTCAGGGGGTCAAATGTTATCATTACTCTTTCCACATTCTTTTTCCTGCTTAGCCTATCTGGTTGATCTACTTCTTCAGCATCTTCACTCTCTTCATCACTGTCTTCATCCATAGACCTCAGCTGATCTGAATCTTCATATTCACTAGGTGACCACTCCTTATCAGTGTTGTCTGTATCTTCTCCATCATCATCTGAATTTGCAGTCTGTTGTTGTTGAACATTTTTCTGTGTACCTGACTGTAGATTAGTCTCATATTCCTGTGTACTTGTCTGTACATTAGTCTCATTTTCAGCCTCCTTTTCTCCCTCCTCTTGCAACTTATGTAGATTAATACCACCAACATCATCACGATCTCCAACCTCTCTCATTTGTTTAGTATACTTCTTAAATTTTGTTCTTGCATTTTGATACTCTTCATCACTGCTTAATTGTTCATTATAACCAGTCAAGTCAGCATCAGAGTCCTCAGAACTTTCATCACTAGTGAAGTCACCATTCACAACATTGTTCCCCTCAGCATTCACCCCATTGTTCTCCTCATTTTCATTTTCTTCGAGCTTACTAAGTAGATCAAGGTTACAACGAATGTGATTTGTGTGAATAAATAAAATATTTATTGAGTCAAGTAAATATTTTATTTGATTTATTTATTTGATTTATTCTGTGAATTGAGAGGAAACTGATAAATCAAACAAGGCCTTGTGACCTTGGTAAAAATGGGTTATTTTATTTTGGTTAGACAAACAGGGTTTAGACCCTTTGAATCCTGTAACTGGTGAAACAACTGATAATTGCGTTGTTTATTAAGTTTATCAGTTACTTTACAAAGTCTGAGAAGAGAAGAGAGTTTAGAGAAAATTGAGAGTTTTAAAGTCTGTGAATTGAGAGGAAACTGATAAATCATTGAGGTTCTGTCATCTTTGTTGGCTAGCACAAGAAATTGAAGGTAGTAATCCAACTTTCCAGTTATTAGTATTATTCTTCGTTGTTTAATTTTTATTCTCTGTACATGATGTTGATGAACTAAATTGTTAAATTGATTGTGTAAATATGCTGTTTAGTATGTACTAATCATTACATGATGCCTATAATCAGTTTTAAATAATTTAATTCATGAAATTATGTTATTTATATGGAGCTTTGGTCTTACAGTAATAAAAATACGAGTATGCTTTGATGTATGAATATTTGATGTTCAATTCGGAAATTAATCGGTAAATTGACTCTTGATTGTGTTAATATGATAAGAATCGAAAACAATTAAGTGGAATGGATTAAAATGATTTAGAGTCGAATTTATATTTATTAATTTTGCTAAGTTTATCAAAAATGGAGAAATATGTTTAAATAGTGGATTTAATCATCTATAGTGTATGGGTATGTGATTTTGTTGTTACTATGGTAATGGGTATTGATTATATGAAGTTTATTGTGTCTAAGTTTGTTTAATTTGTGAGTCGGATGGTAGAATTTGGGAAATTTGGCCTGAAAGTTCTTCGTTTGCGAAGCAGAGCAACTGAATATGCAGACTCGCGCCGCAGCGCCCCTCCTATAACATGGAATTGGTGCCGCAGCGCCGGGTACTGAAGGGTAGGTCAAGTGTCTCGTCGCAACGCGGGCTTGCAGTTCAAGTCCCACGACGCAGCGCGGGTTCCGGGTTCATAGGTCTCGGGTCGAGCCAGCGCCGCAGCGCCGGCTCAAGGCTAAACCTTGACGCTGCGGCGCCGGTTCCGGTTTTCGGGTGGGGTCGGTTCTGCCGGGTCGGGTCGACCAGAAAATGAAATTTTTCCAAAATTAGAAATAAAATAATTTTTTTTTACTATAAGAAGCAACTTGATAAATATGTGATAATTTATAAGCGAGCAATCATTTATAAAAGGGAATAAATAATATGAATGTTAATTGTTTAATGTGACTTGTATGTATAGGTCACTCAAAGAGCAAGTAGTTAGCATTATTTGTAGCAAACTATCAAGGCAAGTTCCTTAACTTCACTCATTTATTGTGCAAGTTCTTTTATTCCTACATTGTTTATAAATAATGCAAGTTCCCTAAATCCTAACTTTTATTTGAGCTAGCTTCTTACTTTATTTTCATTGAGCAAGCTTATTAACCTTAGCTTATTATTGTTCAAGCAAGGTTGCTATAATATCAAATGCTTACGTTCTATTCAAATCATTTATTGTTCGATTATGAATCGTTATTCAAGCTTCAGATATTAACCTCATTGTGCAACTTTATTGTTAAATCAAATGCTTTAGTGACTACAGAACCCTTATTAATTCAGCTAGTCCATAGTTGATGAGCGTTCTAAAGACTTAGAATTTCTTCAAGTTATTCCAAACCAAGTTTTATTTTGGTATGGATTCTGATGTCAAACGGAGATGAACAACCCTAATATAGGGGATTAAAACTATGCAATAGCGTTAAAATGTTTGTGCACAATACATTGTACAAAGGGCTGATCCCCCTGAGTACGAGATGGATGGTCCATAGTCTATAAGACTGTTAAAGGTTACGATAGAAATACTTGTTAACCTAGGACATAGTTCGAGGTCTTATGACCTTCAGATACAATTTTAAATCTTAAAATCTATATTCAGTTCTTGAGCCAAGCTTTCTAATGAACTTTCCGACCTTGATTAGTTATTGATTGATTTCAGAAAAACTATTATACCACAGTTGAAATCTATTTCATTGATCCTTTAATTGTTATTGTTATCATACTTGTGGGCAATTGTTTGCGCACCTTTGCATTAAATATTGCAGCTAAGACAGAGAAGTCGGACGAGCCGTCCACGAGTAAGGGCAAGGGCAAGATGCAGAAGTAGCTAGCGACCTGTTACTTATTTGATGATTTATTGTAATAAGACTTATTTGATATTTGGTTTTTAATTCCGCAATGATGTAATAAAGGTTAGATGACCTGGAATTTATTTACTTAAGAAATTTAAGTTGTAACCCCTTTTGTGGGAAGATGATTTATTCATTTTAATTTTATTATCCTTTGTTATGGGTAGTTAGTCATGAATGTATGGAATAGTGAACACCAAATCTGTGGGACTGAAGTACCCGAATTTGAGGGTGTCACAGGTTGGTATCAAAGCTGTAGGTTAAGAACCTTAGGTGGGGAAACCTTAGGAATTAGCCTTGTAGAGAATCGGAAACATAGTGGTTTGAAAACTCTTATCAAGTTCTAAGGAATGAATTACGGAAATTCATTAAAGATAATAAAATGATTATGTGCTATGTGATTACTTGTTAACAAACTTATATACTCGCGAGTAGTTATAAAAACTTAAAATTTTATTGTCAGGATATCTGATAGAGGAGAACCCAGCCAAGCTAGGGAGGAGGAGTCTCGAGACATTCATTCGGTCTGGGAGCAGCTAGTTCCGAAAGAACCAACCCCACTGACCACTGTTGTAGAACCTGAGTATGAACCTGAGTTAGATCCTGAAGAGGTTGAGGAGGAGGAAGAAGACCCTTAGGAGATACCACTATCTTCCTTAGGTGTTCAGATATATGAGCAGGTGTATTATCGCAACATAGAGTTGCAGGATAGAGTGGAGGAGTTAGAGGAGCGGGTGGCTAAGTGTCAGACCACCATTGAGCAGAAGAATAGAGAGATTAAAAATCTTGATATACGTCTTGGAGACGTAGAGTGGAAGCTAGTTCAGGTAGAGAGCCAGAATGAAGAGCTATTAGTTGAGGTGGAGAAACTGAAGGGTGATCTGAGAGAAGAGTCTGCCAAGCGTGCTAGAGCCGAGGACGCGTGGATGAAGGTTGTTGATTATGCAGACCACGTTGAAGATGAGGTGCAGGCAAAGAAGGTCAAAATGGAGGAGATGGAGCATGTTTTTCACACAGCGATGGATAGGGCACAGGATCGAGTGTTCCACTATCCGGTGCAGTTTAAGGATTTCCCGTGGTACGTAATGGATCGCGAGACGATGATTTGTATCACGGAGCAAGAGCGTAAGGAAGTCGTGCGACGTGGAATGTCATTATAGGTCACGGGTAACAGTAATAATAAGTTATTTTCTAAGAAAAGTTGATATGATGTAAATCTCAAAAGAGATAAATAGTGAGATATTATGATGTAATCTTAGAATGTTATGAATTCAGGATAGATGATGTAAATAACTATAATGCAATCTATGTTATGTTTTGAAGTAGTAAATGAATAAAATACGAAAGTTTATCAGATGTGTTATGTGCTAAATGTTGTTTATGAATGTTTAAGTTGAGACTTAAATGTTTAAGTAATTGAACAATAATCTAATGGCGTGAATTCTTAACAGTAAGATACCGCCAAGAAGAAGACAAACACGTCAACAGACCTTTGAAGGATCTACAAATAACAACGAGGAAACCAACGTTAATCCAATGCAGTAGTTGGTGAATTTGCTAACGGGAACATTTGCAAATCAACCCCAAGCTCAGGCCACGACTTTCAAAGACTTCAAGGCTGTTGGACCCCCGGAATTTCAAGGGTCTATGAATCCGATGGAAGCCCAAACATGGGTTATAGAGATGGAGAAAGTATTTGATGTTGTTAGGGTCAGCGAGGACCAAAAGACTGCGTTCGCAACATTTATGCTCAAATCAGAAGCTAGTTATTGGTGGCAAGCTAACAAAACTCGAGGTGGTCAAGGGATAGTTCCGTGGGAACGATTCAAGAAGATGTTTTTCGAAACTTATTTTTCGATAAGTGCACAAAATCAGATGGAAGTGCAATTTCTGGAGTTAAAGCAAGGTACGATGACGGTGCCTTAATATGCTATGAGATTTAATGAATTAGCGAGGTTTGTGCTATATCAAGTTAATAGAGAGAAAGGCTAGAAGGTTTGAGCAGGGACTGAAGCCCTGGCTGTATAGTCGAGTTTCGATGTTTCAATTGAATTCATTTGCGGCAGTGTTAGAGAAGGCAATTATCGCTGAAGGGGGGAATGATGTTCTGTCTAAATACAACCAAGAGCAGCAGAAGAAGAAGAGTGAGAATGAGAATAAAGGAAGTGGTAGTCATGGTGGCAGCAATCAAAAGGGAAAGTGGAATGACAGTAACTCTGGTGGCAGTCAGCAAGGAAATCAGAAGAAGAAGGTGGAGGCATGCAGTAGCTGTGGAAAGAATCACGTGGGTGTTTGCTTGAAGGGCAAGAGAGTGTGCTTTAACTGTGGTCAGGAGGGCGATATCGCACCAAATTGTCCTAGTCCGAAGAAAGGTGTATGTTTTATTTGCGGGTTGAAGGATCACTTTGCTCGAGATTGCCCTAAGAAAGCTATAGGAGGAGCAAGCGGAGGAAAGGGGGAAACAACAGTGGTGGCAATTTGACTATCACTGGACCGACGCTGTCCAATCGACCTACCGCCCGAACATTCAACATGACGGTGCAGGATGTTGTGCAGTCAAAAGATGTGGTGTCAGGTATTATTTCGGTCAATAGTGTAAATGTTTATATATTATTTTACTCGGGTGCTACTTATTTATTTATATCCGATGAATTTGCTAGGAGATTATAGTTACCTCAAGAAGAGTTAGATTACCCTATGATCATAGAGATTGCGAATAGGGAAGTGATTCCTATTAAGTTTGTACACAAGAACTGTCGGGTAGATATTAAGGGTCATGTGATGACAGTAAACTTAATCTCAATTCGACTTGGGGAGTTTAACGTCATTCTGGGAATGGATTGGTTGTTCAACCATGGGGCAGTTATTGATTGTCAAAAGAAGTGTGTGAACCTTATGACTCCGTCAAAGGTAGTGTTTTATGGCAGCAAGTCGCCTAGACAAACGAGTTATCTGACAATGATGCAGGCCAGAAAGATGTTGAGACAAGGATATGTAGGATATATGGCCTACATAGTCGATACTCGAAAGGTGGGTGCAAAGTTAGAAGAGATACCGGTAGTTAGGGATTTTGCGGATATGTTTCCAGATTATTTGCCGGGACTACCGCCAGATAGGGAAATTGAATTTGTAATTAATCTAGCACCGGGTACAACCCCTATATCAAAAGCTCCGTATCGAATGGCTCTGGTAGATATGAAGGAGTTGATGGTGCAATTGCAGGAGCTACTAGATAAGAAGTATATTCAACCGAGCGTTTCGCCTGGGGAGCGCCGGTGTTGTTTGTCAAAAAGAAAGACAGATCAATACGTCTTTGCATTGATTATAGAGAGTTGAACAAGGTCACGATTAAAAAAAAGTATCCGTTGCCAAAGGATCGATGACTTGTTTGATCAACTGAAGGGAGCGAGATATTTTTCAAAGATAGATCTGCGAAGTGGATACCATCAGTTAAAGGTGAGAAAGGAAGACATAACAAAGACGGCATTTCGAACTAGATATGGCCACTATGATTTTTTGGTTATGTCATTTGGTTTAACAAACGCACCTGCAACATTTATGGATTTAATGAATATAGTGTTTAAGCCATTCTTGGATAAATTCGTAGTGGTATTCATAGAAGATATTTTGGTATATTCCAAAACCCAGGAAGAGCATGCAGAACTCTTAAAGGTGACATTGGAAGCGTTAAGGAGAGAGAAGTTGTATGCGAAATTCTCCAAATGCGAGTTTTGGTTGGAGCGTGTTCAATTCCTTGGGCATGTTATTGATAAAGACGGGATTTCAGTGGTTCCAACAAAAGTGGAAGCTGTGATGAATTGGGATCAGCCGAAAACACCGTCGGAAGTAAGGAGTTTCTTGGGATTGGCAGGTTATTATAGGCGTTTTATTCAAGATTTTTCAAGGATCGCCACTCCGTTGACGAATTTGACAAGGAAAGCAGTGAAATATGTCTGGACGGAGAAGTGCGAAGAAAGTTTTCAGGAGTTAAAGAGACGTTTGAGTTCAGCACCTGTGTTGTCTTTACTGGATAATACAGGGGATTTTGTGGTGTATAGTGACGCATCGCACAAGGGGTTAAGCTGCGTGCTTATGCAGAACGGAAAGGTTATCGCATATGCGTCGCGCCAACTAAAAGACTATGAAAAAGGGTATTCGACCCATAATTTGGAGTTAGCTGCCGTGGTGTTTACTTTGAAAATTTGGAGGCACTATCTCTATGGGGAGAAGTGTGAGATATATACAGACCATAAAAGTCTAAAATATATTTTTACACAGAAGGATTTGAATATGCGTCAGAGAAGGTGGTTGGAGCTTATCAAGGATTATGACTGCTAGATTCTTTACCATTTGGGTAAAGCTAACGTGGTTGCCGACGCGTTGAGTGAAGGGTCGGGAGAAGTTGTTTTTGTTAACTGCTCAGGAGGAGCTCATAGCGGAAATGGCAAAGTTGGAGGTGAAATTTTTGGCAGAGCTGAATGAAAAATTATACCAAATGGAAACCCGTCCAACTCTAGTCGATAAGGTGAAGGAAGCACAACTCCAGGATGAGGAATGTGATAAAATACGGAAAAAGGGTGCTTGAGAGTAAGGAGCTTAAATTCAAAGTTGATTCTGAAGGGTTGCTGAGATTTGAAGGCAGAATCCGGGTACCACCAATACCAAAAGTTAGGGAGGAGATCTTGCACGAGGCTTACAATTCGAGATATTCAATTCATCCGGGAAACACTAAAATGTACCAAGATCTTCGTCAGCATTTTTGGTGGCCAAATATGAAGAAAGAAGTTGTTGAGTGTGTTGCGAAGTGTTTAACTTGTCAAAAGATCAAAGTAGAGCATCAAAGACCAAGTGGTTTGTTACAGCCCTTAGAGATACCAGAATGGAAGTGAGAACATATCACGATGGACTTCGTGGTAGGGCTTCCAATTACCCAGAAGAGTTATGACGCAATATGGGTTATAGTGGACCGACTGACGAAATCAATGCATTTCTTGCCGATCAAAATCAGATTTACCCTGGATCAGTTGGCAAAATTGTACGTCAAAGAGATTATCTCGAGGCACGGTATTCCAGTATCAATTGTGTCGGACAGAGATCCACATTTCACATCAAAATTTTGGAGGAGTCTGCAAGCTTGTATGGGGACGCAGTTGAGAATGAGTACAGCATACCATCCCCAAACCGATGGCCAAAGCGAAAGAACAATTCAAACATTGGAAGATATGCTAAGAGCGTGCGTCATGGATTTTAAAGGCAACTGGGACGATCATTTACCTCTGGTCGAGTTTGCCTATAACAATAGCTATCACGCAAGTATTGGAATGCCGCCTTATGAAACATTGTATGGAAGGAAGTGCAGAACTCTGTTATGTTGGGATGAGGTTGGTGAACGTCGACTGTTGGGACCCGAACTTGTACAATAAACTGCTGAGATCGTCACGGTGATAAGAGCTAGATTGTTAGTTGTTCAAGACAGGCAGAAGAAATATGCGGATCAGCATCATCAACATCGCGAATTTGAAGTCGGCAGTTTTGTGTTTCTCAAAGTATCTCCCTAGACGGGGAAAATCAGATTTGGTAAAAAGGGTAAGTTGAGTCCGCAATTTATTGGACCATTTGAGGTGTTGAAAAGAGTATGTGAGGTGGCCTACGAGGTAGCTTTACCTCCTGAGTTAGACCACATTCACAATGTCTTCCATATATCGGTGTTACGACCATACAAGCCCGATTATAAACATGTAATAGAATATGAACCGATACAATTTGAGAAAGATTTGTCCTATGCAGAGGTTCCTGTGCAGATCGTTAACAGGAAAGAACAAGTTCTCAGAAATAAAGTTATACCTTCTGTTAAGGTAATCAGGAGAAACCACAATGCTGAAGAAGCTACGTGGAACTTGAAGAGAAAATGATACAAAATTATCCTCAGTTATTTGTTTAATCCTTGTATCGCGATTCTGGGGACAGAATCCTTGTAAGTAGGGGAGAATGTAATAGATGAATTAATTGTGTTGTGATTCTGGGGACAAAATCCTGTTAAGGAGGAAGGATGTAACGAATGAGATATCTGTGAATAAATAAAATATTTATTGAGTCAAGTAAATATTTTATTTGATTTATTCTGTGAATAAATAAATATTTATTGAGTTAAATAAATATTTAATTTGATTTATTTATTGAAAATAATTAATAATTGATGAAATTATCGTGGAGTAATTTATTTTAGTTTAATTGTGTTAATCGCTATTTTAATAATGATTAGATATTATTCTAATTTAATTTAATAATTAAATTAGATGGCTAAGGATTTATTTGGAATAAAATGATTTATTGAATTAAATTATAAATGGCCAAATAGAAATTATAAATTAAATTAGTAAGGTTTAATTAAATTTATTTAATAATAAGTTTAATTAAATTGAAAGTGTGACAATTAAACTATATAGTATAATGGATTATTAAAATAAATGGAAAGGGTTTTTATTTTAGTTAAACCAAACAAGGCCTTGTGACCCTTGGTTGGTAAAAATGGGTTATTTTATTTTGGTTAGCCAAACAGAGCTTAGACCCTTTGAATCCTGTAACTCGTGAAACAACTGATAATTACGTTGTTTATTAAGTTTATCAGTTGCTTTACAAAGTCTGAGAAGACAAGAGAGTTTAGAGAAAATTGAGAGTTTTGAAGTCTGTCAATTGAGAGGAAGCTAAGAAATCATTGAGGTTCTGTCATCTTTGTTGGCTAACACAAGAAATTGAAGGTAGTAATCCAACTTTCAAGTTATTAGTATTATTCTTCGTTGTTTAATTTTTATTCTTTGTACATGATGTTGATGAACTAAATTGTTAAATTGATTGTGTAAATATGTTGGTTAGTATGTATTAATCATTACATGATGATTATAATCAGTTTTAAATAATTTAATTCATGAAATTATGTTATTTATATGGAGCTTTGATCTTACAGTAATAAAAATACGAGTATGCTTTGATGTGTGAATATTTGATGTTCAATTCGGAAATTAATCGGTAAATTGACTCTTGATTGTGTTAATATGATAAGAATCGAAAACAATTTAAGTGGAATGAATTAAAATGGTTTAGAATCGAATTTATATTGATTAATTTTGCTAAATGGAGAAATATGTTTAAATAGTGGATTTAATCCTCTATAGTGTGTGGGTATGTGATTTTATTATTAGTATGGTAATGTGTATTGATTATATGAAGTTTATTGTGTCTGTGTTTGTTTAATTTGTGAGTCGGATGGTAGAATTTGGGAAATTTGGCCTGAAAGCTGTTCGTTCGCGAAGCAGAGCAACTGAATCTGCAGACTCGCGCCGTAACACCACTCCTATAACATGGAATTGGTGCCGCAGCGCCGGGTACTGAAGGGTCGGTCAAGTGTCTCGCCGCAACTCGGGCTTGCAGTTCAAGTCCCACGCCACAACGCGGGTTCCGGGTTAATAGGTCTCGGGTTGAGCCAGCGCCGCAGCGCCGGCTCAAGGCTAAACTGTGACGCCCCCAAAATAGGTCCATACAACCCATTTTGAGTCGCCAATAACATTCCACAAAATACAAATACAAATATGAATTTTCCCATTTACAACTAATAAGTGTTGTGCAAAATACGACAACACAATACAAATACATCTTAAATTCTCAATACACTTATTGTCTCACTAATAGTAAGGTATTGAGACACTTCTATTATCTCGGACCATCACTCCATTCCCCGGCTAGTCCCCGCTACACTCTCTTTTCCTGAGGAGAACAATGGAACAAAATGGAAAAGGGTGAGCATAAATAGCCCAGTAAGAAATATCATGACTAAGATAATGAAGAATAAAAATTATCTTTAGTCTTCAACAGAATTAAATCAGAGATTTAAAGATATTTTAATTGTTCAACAACAACAATTGCAGCGGAACAAACAATCCATTAGAAGAGTCAAGTAGATTATAATATCTACCATCTTCTATAAATTAAAGGATCACCACCAATATTTTATCCCTGTAACACCAATCAACAATTCCTGTTTATGAACATCCAAATCAACAGTTTATATTCAACAGCCTCTCTTTGCACTTCGTGCCAAAGATATTTATTTATAACATCACCGGTCATGATCATGCCAAACGCCAGTTCATCTTTGCACTACGGGCCAAAGAGAACTTTCACCATACGCCTTTGTTTGTAACACCAGAAGTCATGATTATACCAATACACAGTTTGGTCAAAATCATGTCACGCTAGTTCATCTTTGCACTACGGGCCAAAGAGAACTATCACCACAATTTAAGTATGAAGATGAGGATGATGACAATGATACAGTGAGATTAAGGATAAGAAAAACTTTATAATTTAATCAGTATCAAAGATTGACCAAATTGCCAACACGATGACCAAATTGTGGAGTCAAATTCAAGAATCATATTCAAGAAATTATTTCATTCTTCAACTATAACGTATAAAATGAAATAGAAAGATTCAAGTGAAAAGATATTAGATGAAGCACAAACTATTAAGGATATTCTACTAATTTTCAGGAATTTTCTCCATTTAGAAATAAGGTTTTTGGAAACAAACAAAGAGTTTTTATCATAAATGGAGAAATGTGAAAGAAAAAGATATCCCTTAAAGAGTACAAAAGAAATGATACGTTGTACGAGTATAACAGAATATATGAAACTGCAAATGGATTTTCACCCGTCATGCGATAATTCGCGTAGACAGATTATTTCCACAACAGGTTAATAAGTAATGAATACAAAGGGGTATTCACCAGGTACGACACTCGTACATACAGGTTATTCCCACAGAGTAATACGGAATGAATACAGAAGGGTATTCACCAGGTACGACACTCGTACATACAGGTTATTCCCACAGAATAATACGAAATGAATACAAAAGGATATTCACCAGGTACGATACTCGTACATACAGGTTATTCCCACAGAATAATACAGAATGAATACAAAAGGATATTCACCAGGCATGCGTCATACCGCACGGACAGGTTATCCCCACAAATTAGTACAGAATGAATAACAACCTTTATGAGTATAATATCACTTACGAACATGAAAGCAAATGATATTATATATGAGTATGAAAGAAATGATATTCCCTACCTTAGTTAACAAGTGACTGGATGTTACTTTCTATGAAGTTTATTAACTTCGGATAATACTAGTATTCTCACAAATACTCACAATAGCCTAGCACACTAAGAGAACTCAAGAAATTTAGAGAGAGAGAGAAAGTATAAGCAATGAAGGTGTGAAAATTTCTTAAGCAAACCCTCCCTATTTATAGGAAAAGCAAGGTGAGGGCATTATAGTCTTTTCCCTAAATTTTGTTGATTTATTACTCTTATACCCTTGGCATATTCTTTTAATATACTTTATGCCATAGTATATTCTCAGAATATGCTTTTACTTAGGTTTTTAACCCTAAGGTAAAATAAAAACTGAATAAACTATTTACTGACGGTAATTACTATTGAATGACATGTGGGTCCCACGGAAAAATAAAATCTGAAGAAATTATTCTACAAAAATAATTTGTGGGTCCCACCGATCAAATAGTTATGGGTCCCACGGAATAAAGTGTGGGTCCCACAGAAAAATAAGTTAACTTACAACAAACGTTTCACGTATTTTTAATCAACACTATTTTAGACTTATAATATCGACAACCAAATCATTCCCAGGAAAAAGGGGGCCTTCCGTATAAATGGCGCGCAATTAAATAACCTTTTTCCTTGATAGAATTTCTAGACATTGTCAATAATGCTAAAATATCATATCAAATAATATAAGTTACAGTGTCATGACAAATAATAAAAAGTATTATGCAGATGTTATTGTAACAATTATTGAATCAAAATACTGTGTAATGGCTGCTTTATCAATTATTGAATCAATAATATAAAATACTGTGCAACACCATGCGCTTGTAAAATACCGCGTACTACTATAAAATAACGCGTTTTACTGTTCTTTTTATTACCGGGTATTTCAACAGTTGCAGGTGATAATACTGTTGACAAATACTGTCGTTTTCAGTATCCGACAATGGGGCCCACTATCGTTGACAATATTGCCGTTTCGGTGTCGTCATACGATACCGAATATAATATTCTCCGACAAAAAGAATATTCCCCGACATGTACTGTTTATCAGATAATTTGCATATAACACCCTTAACTATCATTTATAACAATTAAGCACTTTACTATTTAGAAGAATAATCATAAAGAAAATAATAAACTTTTATTTCATAAAGTCGGGATCTTACATAAACCTTGACGCTGCAGCGCCGGTTCCAGTTTTCGGGTCGGGTCGGGTAGGTTCTGCCAGGTCGGGTCGACCAGAAAATAAATTTTTCCCAAAATTGGAAATAAAATATTTTTTTTTACTATAAGAAGCAACTTGATAAATATGTAATAATTTATAAGTGAGCAATCATTTATAAAAGGGAATAAATAATATGAATGTTAATTGTTTAATGTGACTTGTATGTATAGGTCACTCAAAGAGCAAGTAGTTAGCATTATTTGTAGCAAACTATCAAGGCAAGTTCTTGAACTTCACTCCTTTATTGTGCAAGTTCTTTTATTCCTACATTGTTTATAAATAATGCAAGTTCCCTAAATCCTAACTTTTATTTGAGCTAGCTTCTTACTTTATTTTCATTGAGCAAGCTTATTAACCTTAGCTTATTATTGTTCAAGTAAGGTTGTTATAATATCAAATGCTTACGTTCTATTCAAATTATTTATTGTTCGATTATGAATCGTTATTCAAGCTTCAGATATTAACCTCATTGTGCAACTTTATTGTTAAATCAAATGCTTTAGTGACTACAGAACCCTTATTAATTCAGCTAGTCCATAGTTGATGAGCGTTCTAAAGATTTAGAATTTCTTTAAGTTATTCCAAACCAAGTTTTATTTTGGTATGAATTCTGATGTCAAACTGAGATGAACAACCCTAATATAGGGGATTAAAACTACGCAATATCGTTAAAATGTTTGTGCACAATACATTGTACAAAGGGTTGATCCCCCTGAGTACGAGATGGATGGTCCATAGTCTATAAGACTGTTAAAGGTTACGGTAGAAATACTTGTTAACCTAGGACATAGTTCGAGGTCTTATGACCCTCAGATACAATTTTAAATCTTGAAATCTATATTCAGTTCTTGAGCCAAGCTTTCTAATGAACTTTCCGACCTTGATTAGTTATTGATTGATTTCAGAAAAACTATTATACCACAGTTGAAATCTATTTCATTGATCCTTTAATTGTTATTGTTATCATACTTGTGGGCAATTGTTTGCTCACCCTTGCATTAAACATTGCAGCTAAGATAGAGAAGTCGGACGAGCCGTCCACGAGTAAGGGCAAGGGCAAGATGCAGAAGTAGCTAGCGACCTATTACTTATTTGATGATTTATTGTAATAAGACTTATTTGATATTTGATTTTTAATTCCGCAATGATGTAATAAAAGTTAGATGACCTGAGATTTATTTACTTAAGAGATTTAAGTTGTAACCCCTTTTGTGGGAAGATGATTTATTCATTTTAATTTTATTATCCTTTGTTATGGGTAGTTAGTCATGAATGTATGGAATAGTGAACACTAAATCTGTGGGATTGAAGTACCCGGATTTGGGAGTGTCACAAAGGTTCTTCAGATAATCAGGGTGATCCTTGTCAAGTTTACTATCCACAAAAACTTCTACAATCATATCTTTTGCAGAAGCTTTAATTAAATCCCTAATCGAATCATCATCATGAATTAATCTAAACCCTTCACCATATTTAAATAAAACCTTAGCAGTAATATGGTACCCTAATATATGAGCCATTTGTTCATTTATACGTATAGTGCACAAGAAATCAGGATCACTAGGGACAACCTTTTTCAACCCTCCTACATAATGTTCTGTGGGCTCAGTGACACTCACCACCATAGTGCACAATTAATGAAATCATATATGTCACTAGTAAATAAAACAAAAATATAATATTATAAACATTTACAAAGCCCAAACATGACGAAGCAAAGGAATCAAAGCAGAAATTTTGGGGAAAACGACCACAAACATCCAACAAGATGGGCATTAACCACATAAAGTAAGCATAAACAAAGATTAAAGCATTATAGAATGCACCAACACTCAAAATCTTTAACACAGAAGAAAAAATAAGGGCTTGGGTGCTTACTTTTTGTTGTCGAACAAATTTGGGAATAAATCTGGTCGAATCCACTGTAAACTTGAATCTCTTCACGTCGACTTCGTTTTTCTCTCTAGCCGTTTATCTCTCTCCCGTTGGATCTTCTTTCTATTAAAATTCTCTAATAACCCTAACCTTTATTTCTTCCTCACTTGGTCATGTGAGAAGTATAATTCCCTCCAATGTACATATCATTATCCATGTCAGATGAGTAAGCCTCGTCAGAATTTTCTATCTACTGCGTTAGTCAATTTTAACGATTATTTAAAAATTACTGAGTACAAGCACCAGATCTCAATATTTTTCGAGTACAATCACCAGTTTGTAACTTTTTCACTTCAGGTACTAAATTATAAGCCGTGTCTCAGTATAGGTACCAAAAGTTTATTTATCCCTCTAGAATTATACTGCTTTTCAAAAAGTTAAACCAAAAATATAAAAATAATAATATATGTCTAAAAAATAATAATCATAATAGTAGTTTATGTATTTATGTTATTTAATAAATGTGATGTTTTTTTCACAAACTATTATTTTTGTATGATTACAAAATTGATTTAATATCTTATATTAATACTATATAACAATTTATATACTTTTGGGTCATTGGTTAAGACGCAACCGTTGTAATTTTAGTCGAACAAAAATTATATTTTTAACAACACAAGTTGATAGTAAACAAACAACATCATAAATTTTCAAATTAAAATTAAAATTTTAAAAGTTAAAATTTTGTTTGTTTACTATTATCTTTTGCAAATAAAAATATAATTATTGTTCGACTACAATCGCAGAGATTGCAACTGAAGTGTTAATGAATGACTAACAAAGACATGAATGCAATTGATTTGAAATTTTATTATTATTATTATTATTATTATTATTATTATTATTATATAACGCCTCCGCCTCAAAATATAGCATAATAATAACTTATTAAAAATCAATCCGAGACTTTTTCAATTTAAATCATGATTCATTTAAATTTTGAAACAATGAATCTCATAATTAGTATAATTTTATATAGTTTATAATAATTATAATTGTATTAAAAAATAGATTTATATCAACTTTAAAATTTTAAATGTCTCATATTTATTGGATGGAGTCATGAACTTAACATATTAACTAATAACTTAGTAACATAGATAATTAGTATTGATAATAGTGGTTGATAACTTGAACTTGTTGGGTGAGAGAAAGGGATAATAGTTGTTGTAGTGGTTGATAAATGAACGAAGATAATAGTTGCGAAGTCGACATTGCATTGTATAAGCTTTTAAATAATGAACCAACCACAAACACAATTATTATCACTATTATTAATAAACTAATGTTGCGTTTTGATTGAAGAAATTAAATAAAAGACGGAATGAAATGATTTTAAAGTATTTTAAGTATATATTTGGTTGTTGGTGGTGTTGGGTGTTGTCATATAATGACAAAATTATCACATACATCCATTCCATTAGAATGAATTTTATTCCACATTCTCCGCATAGAATGAAAAAACAAAGAGATGGAATAAATTTTCATTCCATTGAAATGGTTTATCCTCCAAAATGAGCATCAAATACATTATTTTTATTTTATTTCTTATTTTATTTCATTCTTTCGATTCAAACGCAACACAAATATTAGTATTGGATTTTAAATAACAAACCAACCACTACCGCAACCATTAGTATTGACTTTTAAATAACAAACCAACCACTACCACAACACTATTATCACTGTTATTAATAAACTTATTAAGTTTATTAGTATTGGTGCTCATCACCAAAAAACTTGTATACAAACCTTCTTTACCCTTAATTATTTTTTTAAAGATAAGATACAAAAATTTTACATACAAGTTTTGATGCTGCATTTTAGTGCAACTTTGTACTGGTCTGGCCTAGTCATTTTATAAAAAAAACCTCTGTAAAGGCTTTTCTGATTTCTCCTCTGAACAAAACAATGTGGGACTTGGATCTAATTAATTATACGGTGGTCTGGTGGCATATATATGCCTTAGCGTACGTGTACACCACTAGTCAAGGATTCTTTTCTGCATTCACTTTGGGATAGGGCATACGGCACGGAAATGTCATGGATTTTTAATAACAACCTTAATTAATGTTGTATCTTATGCTTCTACTGTCTGGTGTGAATTTGAGGGAGAGGTTCTCATTTATAGAATTTTTCAACTGGAAAAGGACCTCCATATATAGACTAGAGCAGCATGATAGTTCAGTTGAGATATATTGTCACAAATTGAAAGGACTTAAAGATGAAAATAGTGCACTGGAAGCAGTGAATTCCTTTATTTGTACTTGTAATTGTGAATTTGGCAAAAATCAAGCTCTTTGTAATTTGTCATCACTGTAACACTGAAGGACATACGAAAGATACATGTCACAAGTTATATGGATATGCAGTGGGTCATCCAGCACATCTAGGCTACACATGCCACTTAGCTCTCCATCCAGCCGCACCTACTAGTACTGGGAGGGGGGGTGGGGTTTGTGGTGTGTTGTGTGTTTGTAAAATTAAATTGGGGGGGGGGGGGGGGGGGGGGGGGGGAGTTTGTGTTGTTTGTTTGTGTGGTGGGGGGGGGGGGGGGGGGGGGGGGGGGTGGTGTGTGTGTTTGTGTTGGTTGTGTGTGTTGTGTGACTAACTACTGCCTTCTTTAAATTTCACCCATATATGTAGATTATATACCTCTGATACTCTGATCTAGCTAGGAATGAGTTTCTGGTTTGATCGGATCAGTTTAGAGTAGGGAATTGGTACGTAAGAGCTACTAGTATGTGTGATGAGTTCCTGTTAATCGCCGGATTGGATCTGGATAAGAATTATGATGGACGTATCTTTCAATTCTTCCTGCTTTTGTACATCTTGGCAACCCTTACAATGCTGGGGGAGGGACATCTGCAATATTTTGTACCAGGCAGAATTAAAATTGTACATTCGCAGTTCATTAAACATCATGAACATAGGGACTTATAGGAGTGGTGGTCTATTAAATCAATACAATGAAAGTAACCAGCTTTGATAGCACCATGTAACTAGAACATAGTTTGGTCATTTAGAAAATGAAACGACTAAAATAACAATTTTTTGTGCTAGTGTATATTAACTTTAGTTGAAGTTCAGGGCTACCTGATGCTGATATATACAAATCAACTAGTTCTATACATTTCTTGTCCAAAAAAAGCAAGAAAACGATGCCAACATTTAATGAACGGAAGAGGTACTTATGTGCGCATCTTTTTTACTACATATATGGCTCCATCACTGCACAAATGGAGTGCAGAGCTATACTAGTTATTACTATACAATGCTAGTATGTAATATATTTTATACTAATATTATATTAATATATAATATATTGTAATATAATCTATTAACCTGCACATTGTAAGCGAGACTCAAATATTTTGGTGCTCAATTTTCAATCAAGCACTTCCAGGCTAAGGCACACGCATACAAGTTACATACCACCGCCCAAGTAATTAAGGGATTCCTTCCAAGTAGGTACAAAATGCCATGAGCCAGTTTCAGTTACAAGTTGGAGAAAGATAGGAGTCCAACATCGGATATAAAGTGTTGTAAGTCTAAGTTCACTGAGTATTTATATGATAGTCATTTATTTGAGTTAAATGTTTTTTTAGTCATTGTACTTTATGTCAACTTACAAATGGATAACTGAACTTTTTTTCTTACAGTCAACTCACTGTACTTTATTTTTCTTACAAACCGTTAAAAAAATGTCTTGACCGTTAGTTGACTAACAGAATAACGATGTGACAGTGGTGACATGGTGCTCATTTTTGATGTGGTCATTCTTAAATAAAAATGAAGGAAATCTAGGAGTTTGGTAGTATAAAAATTAAAATCATTCATGAACTTTAGGAAAAGAAGAAAATTAAAATAAATTATGAAATCGAGGAGTTGACCATTATTATTATTATTATTATTATTATTATTATTATTATTATTATCATTATTATTATGATTATTATTATTATCGTTATTATTATGATTGTAGTTATTATTATTATTATTATCGTTATTATTATTATGATTATTATTATGATTATTATTATTATCGTTATTATTATGATTGTAGTTATTATTATTATTATTATCATTATTATTATTATCGCTATTATTATTATCGCTATTATTATTATCGCTATTATTATTATTATTCCACGTTGGATCATTATTGTCACATCAGCCTTTTTTTTACAACTCAGCGTCATATGTGTCAAATTCTGTTTAAAGTCAAAGTACTTAACGGTTTTTGTAACGGTTTGTAAGAAAAATAAAGTACAGTGAGTTGACTGTAAGAAAAAAAATGCAGTTATTCATTTGTAAGTTGACCTAAAATACAATGACCAAAAAAACATTTAACCCTCATTTATTTCTCTGTTTGTATTTTTAAAGTCGCACATTGTCTAACAATGTTATCTTGTCTTATTTCTGTTTTATAAATAGAGAAGAGTTTAAGGTTAAATTTTTGAAG